>NW_022045878.1:346264-368811 GCF_001654015.2 Drosophila navojoa | reverse complement strand
ACACTATTTCATTGATTAGTCACGGGTTCCCAGTCTCGAGCTGCCAGTTTTCAATAGCAATTGCAAGGCTCAGTCTTGATATTTCCGCTATGTCTGCATTGGCTTGTTCTGCTTCTTCTTCTTCTTCTGCCGCATCTCTTGCTGTTGTTGTTTAATTTTTTTCTTCTGGCTCTTCTTCGTCTACATGCCACCTGATTTATGTTGACGCCTTATCAGCGCCTTTCAATATTTATTGCAATTTTTAGAAATTATTTTTCGTAAAAATTCAACGCGTTCGGCACCCTTTAGCCGAGCCGCAAGATTTATATGTGAGCAGATGTAAGGCTTTGATGAAGATTTGCTCTCACTCTCTCTCTCTCTCTCCTTCACACACACATACAGTACACCTCAGTATGTGTGCGATTGCAATTTAAAAGTTGAACCACATCCACAGCATTCACATTCACAAAGTTGTGTTCTTTGTCGCTGCTGCTGCTGCGGCGCGACTCAGCAAACACCGAAAAGCAATTCTAACAGTTGTTGACCGTGCACCGCCGCACCACCGGCCCCGCCACGCAGCTTGTCGTGTTATTAACAATTTTTAATTTTCCGGTATAGATTTCTGAGCCACAAGTGCGACGATGCGACGTGTCTTCAGACTTGACTCTGACTCCTCTCGCTCTCGCTGCCCCCTCCCTCTCACTCTCTGTGTGCATTTGCTCCACCTTGTCGCCGGCTGCGCCTGCTCTGACTGTGGTTGTGACTGTGGCTGTGCCCGGAGACTGGTTGCATCATCAAAATGCATCTAACAAGGTTGTTAGGTGTTAAATAAGTGTGCTTAAAAATTTATCTTGTACATTTTCCTCCATTTGATTTATGTTTTGCGCGCCCCAGCCAAAGAAGTCAAATGAGTCGGCGGTGCTGTGGTGTGGTGCAGCGGTGCAACGTTATTTTTTTCTATTTTTTTTTAATGCTAGTCAGCAATGGAGACGGGCACTTGGCACTTGGTGGTGCTGTTAGTGGTGCTGGTGGTGGTGGTGGTGTGGCAGCTGTTGCAGCTGTCTGGCCACGGCCACGTTTCAACTTTGAGCCAGTCGCCTTTCGCTCAACGTGCCAGCGAACAAACTTTTGCTTTCGCCACAAAAACAAAGATCCGATCCCCAGCACCGAGTCGAGCTCCGTTTTGGACTCATTGGGCGCCCACTGCCATCTATTGATAAATCAAAATTCCAATACATGCGTACCGAGCAACGGGGCAAGGCGGTGCAAGATTTGCATTTGGCCGCCAGCTTCGGGCTGGACATGGAGCTGCAACCTGGAGCCTCTGGCTGGACTTGACTGTGACTGCAACAACAACAACAACGAGAACAACAATTGCAACGCCAAATGGCCAAAAACATGCGAAGCCCAACTGCAAGACAAGGTAACTAAGTATGCAAAAGCTCACTCAATGCTCAGCATGGCCAACAGCAGCAACAGCAACAACTACAACAGCAACAACAAAACCTCAACCTCAGCCACTGCCACTGCCACAGCGAACGTCACAACCACCGCGAATGCGTTTCTTGTGTTTGGCTAAAAAATGCCTTTTTGCTGTTTCTCTCGCTGCTGTTGTTGTAGTTGTTGTTGTTGTTCTTGCTGTTGTTGGCAGTTGCAGCTGCCACCCGCCGTCGTCCGTCCGTCCGGACAAAAATCTTGGCTTAGATGATGGATCGTTGCATAAACTCGTGAACGTTGCCAGCTCCACGGAATGCGCACGTCCTCACGTCGCCTAGAAATGTGCGTCGTCGTCGCATCTCTCCAGTTGACGGCCAAGGCAGGAGAGGCGGGCAGGAGAGTGGGAGCCGAGGCTAAAGCCAACGCATTCAAAGTGTCTGCGACAAAGCTAAAGGATTAGAAGCACAGAGAGCGCAGTTGTTGTCGTGCGTGACACGAGAACAGAAAGTGTGGGGCAAAAATCGAGAAATCCGCGTGGAAGCCTCAAAAGTTGTCATATAAGCAGATTGAGAGTTATCATAACCTTATATGATATATTTATACGATAGACGATATAATTACGATGATTCCTGTTGCTTTTTATTCGTGCTCTTCACGTAATTTTACAATTCAAATCACGCGCTCTTCTCTAGCAGCAGGGCCGCCGCTGAAATGAAGCCACCTTATCGATAAAGAGCAATTTCTCTCATTAAGCTGCAGTTCCTCTCGCATTCAGCGTTAATTAAGTTGGATGCACGCTTCACGGACCTCAGCTCGTCCTAGATGCTCGCATCTTTGCGCAGCCTCCGCAGCCTCCACAGCCCACGCGGCGCGCAATGCCTAATGAAATCAAGAGCGACAGGAAGTGACGTGGTCATGGCGCAAATCAGCAGCAGCGCAGCAAATGATGCGGGTGCCCAGTAGCAGGCATAGCCCATTCTGAGTGGCCGCGGCAGAACCAGAGATTGCCACAAAAAATGAAATAAATAAACAAAAAAAAAAGCATTCTAATTGGCAGGCAGCGTGGGGCCACAGGCCAAGAAAAATCTGATTTTGACATGGCGCCCGCTTCTGTTGTTGCTGTTGTTGTTGCTTTTGTTGTGGCTGCTGTTGCGGCTGCAGTAACGGTTAGCTGGCTGGATGCTGGAAGCTGGGAGTGTTCCACTAACTGGAGCAGCAATTAATCAAACAATTTCGAACGTTGCCTGGACAACATCAATTAAAGTGTTGTGCGAAATCAATAAGGCAAAACTGTCATAGACGAGAGCAAGTGATTATATGATAGATACCCTGCAGGCAGCTGCTAAATGCTCGGCTATTACAGCTCAGCTGATAGGCATATTGACAATCGATATTTATCGTTTGTGGCCCTGGTATTCAATATAAGCCCTAATTCATATACAGTAGAGTCCTGATAATTCGAAATGGCAAGGGGTTCAGTTGGTTTTTTTTCGCTTTACACTGAAATTAAATTATCGATAATAATTTCTTTCAATGGGATAGCATTTTTCGATTAATCACGCTCGAGACTCCATTGTGCAAGGGATATGCCCCAGAGGTGTTTCGATAAACTAGAATCGACTTGAGGACTTAATTGTACACACACTAATATCCCCTTCATTGCCAGCTAAGCAGCATAATAGCTGATTTTCTCATCATCCAACATGAACACTTTTCTATTTGTATGCCCGAACTGCTTTCGCGTTTGTCGCATGGCAATTTGCTTCCGCCCAAAAGAAAATGAAATAAACAAACAGCCGAAAAAATAAACAACAACAACGAACAGCGAACAACTTATGCGTTGTCGCATTGCCAGTTGTAGTGCGATTTATCGATTGTGCCAGCAACAACAACAACAACAACAGCAACGACAACAGCATGGCAACATCAGTTGTAAACAGTTACAAAGTCTGGGAAACTGCGTTCACTGGGCTTTCCTGCACATCTCTCATGCAGTGACAACAGCAACAACAACAAAGACAAAAACAACGTTGTTCAATTTTCCTGTTAGGTTTTAATAAAGCACTTTTTTTTTAATGGCCAGCATTTGTGGTTGTTGTTTGACTTTCGCCTTTTTCACAATCCGCAAAAGTCGCACCAAAAATTGAAAAACTAGGAAATTGTTCAATGAGTTTCCAGCAGTTGTTGTTGTTGCTGTTGTCGCAGACAACTGGCTGCACTTGCCAAGCGCTGTGAACTGACCATAACTGCCAGTTGCATCTCCATCTGCAATGCAGCGTGTCTCCATTTGACTCTGCCTCTGCCCCATATCTCTGTCACTGCCTCAGCCTCTGCCTCTTTCTCCATCGCCATCTATGCCTAACTGGAGCAACTGGGCCACACAGTGAGCCGGCGCAGTTAGTCTGCTGATCCACTGCTATCCAGCGTTTATATCGGGGCCTTTAACTAAAAGGCCTGCGATAAAAATCGCAGCAGCCCTTCCACAACAACAGCCAGCCCATAGCCAATGTCGATTCGGAGCTGAGCTTGCACTCGCTACAACCACGCATTCAATTTCGTCCGCCCACGTGATTCCATGTTTCGATCGTCGATCCTCAATGGCTGATCGCTGATCGTTCTCTAGGCCAATAACAATCACAGCCAGAGTTTGTGTTTTGGATATTTGCATAAATTCTGCTAGCAGCCACAAAAAGTGGCACTCCAAGTTCCACAGTCGCAGCCACAGTCACAACCACAGACTCAGCCATAGCTTCAGCCAATCTCAAGCCGAATTCCCCTGTTGCCCAGTTCTAGTTGCGACCGCAGTCGCCGCCTGGCGAGCGAAAAATTGCAAATTGAAAATGTGAAGAAGAGCGCATAAATTTATTGAGATTGTGTAAATATTTGCGCAGCATCATATGGCCGCAAATCAAAAGCGTAGACAGCCTATATAAAGGCTCCCGGAAATTGGATGCTAGGCTCTATAAATCAGGCTGCAAAACGAGCAATTGCCCAAAACCAAGCAAATTAAATGAATCAAAATAAAAAGTTTTTGACTAAAAACAAAGTTTAGTAAAGATTGAGCGGGAAATCAAGTATTATTCCTTGCAAGGATATGATGAATATATGTAACATATGATTCTACATATGTACAATAAATGTATCTGTCAGATAGAATATATTTCTAGAATTTTTATAATTTCTCGGTTTCAAATACATGTATTACATTGAGTAACGATTGCGCTGAAAATAAAATATTATTCCTTGCTAAGAATTACTATATACATATATATGTATGTACCTATCTGATAAAAATCTGTGATATATTTATGCAAATTTAGTTTCAGATATATAGAATCTTATCAACAACTTGTATCTAATATATTTCTCAAAATATGAATATATTTCAACTTAGATCCAGGTACATGAACAATTGCCATTTGATATGCAGTGTCTATATGGCCTAATAAATAAGACAGCATTTTGTTGGTTTTTATTTCATTGTCGCTGACTTTGGTCACTTTCGATTTGGGATTTGGATTTGAGTTTGAGTTGTGGCTGGCAATGGAGTCGGATTCGGTTACAGTTTCGGTTTCATTCGCCTCTGCCAACCAACGCTCTCTGATAAATGTGCGCAACGGCACGTAAAGTGGACAAGTCTAGAGCTGGCAAGTGGTTAGCGCTAACGGTACTAGGCAGCTAGGCAGCTAGGCAAGCAGGCGTACCAGCAGACAGCCGTGGGGGGAGGTGGGGCGCACAAGCTAGCGAACCGAGTAATCCATAAGTTAATCAAAAGTTCAAGTTTTGCCAGGCAACTCGTTGTTTTTCTGTAAATTTAAATTTGCGTAATTTAAAGCAATTCCTGTTATTTGGCGACGCACCCACACGCCCGCGCACCCCTTCACAGCACAGCTGAGCAGTGTAGAGGCAGGCCAACAGTCGCATAAATCAAACCACAAAGTGGCTGCAGCCCGGAAAGCCAAAGAGCCCGAAAGACTTGGCTGTGTGGAACGCATGTGGATTGCAAGTGGAGCGTGGCCAAACGATTTATGCGATTTTAAATATCGATTTTGTTGATTTTTGTGAGGTTTTTAGCCTGGCAGGTGGTGCTGGGTCGTTACTCGAGTGGTGCCTGCGAGCCGGCCAAGTCGAGCCAGACCGATAACCGTCGCAGCCAAATTAATTATGAGTGTGTGCGGCCCTCCCCTGCGCCCAATTCCAGCCCCGCATCGCACACAAATTCAATTTTCACTTTCAGCTCCGCCGTTGGCCGCAAGTGTTTTTCAATGTTTGGCCTGAAATATTTGTGGCCATTAGCCAAGCGCACTTTTTCACTGCTAAAAGCATTATGCAAACACTCTGCAATTAAGCCGTGCCCCACACACCCCGCACCATGCAGAGTGGCAGCTCTAGCTAATGCTGGCTCCCGTGCCAGACAGTGGGCGTCCGGGGCGTGGCGTGTGTTAATTATGCACTAACAATGACAAATGCCCGTCAGCTTGGCTAATCAGGCGAGAGAGTTCAACGGACGCCCCCAGCCGAACAGCCGCCGGCCCAGCGCCCCCCAATCCTTCGCCTTCCCACATAGACTGACCACCGAGAAACCATGGAACAGCTTCGCATTCCATCCCATCGCCGCCACAAACCGCAATAGCAGCAGCGAATTCAAACCGCAAATATCAATTTTATTGTCTGGCCAGGGCAGAAGCAACGGCAGCGAGTGAAACCGCAAAAAGTACAGATAGACTCGAGTCCGGCGACAGAAACCTAATCAGAAACCTAGTCAGCTTCTCGTCATCCTGTTGCGATTTGTTCCGACCACAGGAACAAATGACAGCGATAATGAAAATGTAAGATCCCATGTTGGCAGCCAGCCTACTCGATTTCCATTGCCCAGATCACTTTCACTCGCATCGAGTCATGAGCATTGCTATCGTCATAATGCTGCGACTTTTGATAGACCGCAATTTATGGCTGACTTTAGCGTGTGCGCCTGTGTGTGTGTGTGTGTGTGTGTGTTCAACTGCCTGCCTAGCGCAACATTCGCGACGTACAATAATTTTTGGCTGCTGCACAGCACAGCTGCTGCTGGCGGGCATAAATTGGTTTGGGCTTTATATTAATGCAAATATCTGTTGGGGTCTCTGCGTTGGCGACCCCCCGCCAGCACCAGCACCAGCACCAGCTCCAGCTCCAGCACCAGCACCAGCAATAGTCTCTCAGCCTTCCACTAGCGATTGCTGCGCCGATTGTCTGTCCTGGCCAGTGAGCAACATGTATATAAATACAATATTTGTATACCCTGCTTATGCCAACAACTAGCTGAAGGTATGTATCAATATAGAAATAGATTGTTACAAAAACTAAAAGAATAGGGTATTTAATTGTTTGTGTATATATATAAATAAAAAAACATAAAAATATTTGGCTATAGTGGAACATATAGATATTATTTCACTTATCAATCATTGACTCTAAAGCTCAGTTCAATTCAATTTTCTCCTGCATACTAAATGCCAGGCCACGCCACTTAAATTCTATTTATAGGGTACCAGCTAGTCGTCCATGACCAACTATAGCATTTTCATTAGTTTCTTTTATTTTTGGCGCTGTAGTTGGGTGCCTTCCGTTAGCTTCCAGAGCTGGGCGCTTGTTACAAACGAGTTACAAACACCTGTCATTACTATGGCAAATGGTGGTGCATATTGCTGTGGTGCATATTGCTGCTGCCCAGACTGCGGCCGCGTCTGACACTCAGAACTGCATAAGTTCGTCGCGTTCGTCGTTTATATTGTGCCGTTGTTTATGAAAATGATAAGCAGACGCGATTTATGACCAGCAGCAACAGACAACTGCAACAACAGCAACAAAAACAACATCCACCGACAAGACAATTGGCAAAACAACGCGCGACTTTTTAATTGGGACGCGCTCCATTGTGGTTTCAGTGGGTGTGTGGATCGTATGCGGAGCATGGGGGCCAAAGTTGGGCCACGTATTGTAAATTATGGGAACTAAAACAAAAGACTTAGGCAACGAACTTGCGCGTGTACTTCCATTGACCATTCATTGGCGCTGGTCAACGAGCTGCTTATGCAATTGGCCCGAAACTCGTTGCGCCTAATGACGGAAATATAATGCGTTTGGCCAGCTCCAAGTGGCTGCACCACTCTCGCACCACTCACTACGCTTATCGCATGCCATTTTAATAAACCATTTTTTCAATTAGCCTGCTCGTCGAGGGAAGCGCTCGCACAAAAAGCGAGCAAATCCGATGCAAAAATGCGCATAGTTTAGGCCAAAAAGCCAGCCAGCTAGCCAACCAGCTAACAGCTGCAACTGGGGCAAGTGGGCCATCGACTACGACGTCGCGGTGGCCTAATAGAAAAGCCAACAAGTTGACTTGGCGGTTGGCCTGACTGTCCGACCAGTCTCTCTCTCTCCCTCTCTCTCTCGCACCACCAAATGGATGGATGGTGGAGTTCATGGAGCGTCGCGCTGTTGTGCGAGTTATGAAGACACAGCCAAATAGTTTTTGACAGTTTCCAATTGGCCGCGAAATTATGTCGCTGCTCACGGTGGCCCGCTGCCTCATCATCCTCATCCGCAACATCATCATGAGGCTGTTGATTATCATCATCATTGTCATGGTGATACAGTCACTGACTGTCCCGGACATGGAGACACGCACACATCAAGTTGACAACTTCAGTGAATGGCTCGGCTTGTGCAATGCGGCTGACAGCTTCGGGAGTTAGAGTTCGCATGACAAGCAATGCTGCTCTCGATACGAAACAATCGAAATCGAAATAAAGTATCGATTGTTGCTTATGCAAATACTTCTGTATGAATAACATGCGGTCATTGGCATTATTAATTCATAATCGCACCAGATTGAACCAGTTGGACTATTGAAACAGATGAAAGTTCCAGCCTTTCAGTCAAACAACATTTGAAGTCTGCCAAGCTACTTTTCATCATCGAAATCATACTTTCATTCCAGGCAAGCGTTAAGCAGACGCGACACCCCCGGATAATCGGACAGCTGCTCATTTGCAGGATCTCGTCAGCTGATGGACACTAATTGATCATCGAAATAGCTAAATGACTTTTGGTATTTGGAAAGTTTTGCAGCCGAGTAAATGGAAGTCAGAAATGCTTACGAGAATCAATGCAGTGCTCATGAGCGGCACGCACGAGGGGGCGGGGAGTCTGACCGTCTGACCGTCTTTTACGAGCTGGGAACAAAAGTTTTTGTTAAACTTTCAATTAAAGTTTTTCTTATTGTACAATAATCGACTTTCTATTTGCCAGTTGTAGCTGGCTACTGCTTGGTCCTAGGCGATGAAGAGCGGGAGCGGTGGGCAGAGGCGGTTAATGCAAATGGTATTTGATTGCTCAACTTTTGGCAACCCACAAAAAAAAATAAAGGTAGAGGAAAAAGTCAAATAAAAACAAACCTGGCAAAATCCCAGTGCAGCGTTTTGTGTGCCAATTTTGGTCAGCGATGCGTGACTTTGTCGATGCCGTGTTTGTTGTTTTTGTACGGGTGGTAGGCGGTGTAGGCGGCAACGGAGGCGGGTCAGTAGAGTGCGGCAACTGCAGCGACTACGACTGCCAGTCAGAGATGCCAAAATGCCAAAAGAGCCACAAAGACTATAAAACAAATTTGGTCAAGCCAAAAAGGAAGCCTTTTTTGAAGTGATTTATGCTAATTACGAGCAGCAACCCACAAGCGACAGCAGCAACAGCAACTGCAACTGCAACGGCAACAGCAACAGTTGCTACAGCTACAGGAAAGGGCGTTTAGCAAACAATTTTCCGACTGGCAGCGACTGCACGTGTGGGAAACTCTCCGCTCTAGCCCAAGCATACACATGAATGCACGAAAAAAAAAAAAAAAAACACAGAATATATATACATATATACCGCATCGGCCGTATATGTTCGTTATATATAGAAAAGTAATTTATTTAGTGACACGCCCACCAGCGATATAAGCGAAATAATCTTAGTTTTTCTTGGCGCTGGCACAGGTACTGGCCAACTGGCCTGGACTGAAGTGGTCACAATATATAATTAAAATCAAAAAGGCCAGATGTTGCCAGCGCTGGGCTTGCAGCGGAGCGTAAAACAGTCAATGATAGCAGCAGCAGTTGCAGCAGCCGCTGCAGCAGCAGCAACAGCAAGGCGTATAGACACAAAAAAATGAGAATCAACGCAACGATCGATAGAATAGAATGTGGCAATAACAAGTAAGAGTGATCTAGTCGAAAGTGAGTTGCTAGGAAATACCCTGCAAAGGGCTAAGGGTCAAGGAAAACTGCCGGAAAGAGTGTCGTTGGAAATATTGCTATCAGCGTAATAGAAAAAAATATAGATATAGAAGATATAGAGAATAAGATAAATAAAGATATAGCAGAACTATTAAACAATCAAGAAAGGAACTTGAATTGCCTCTGCTATTCAGGTATTTTGGAGATCAATCTATATATCTACATATATTGGTATATAAGCTATATCTATATTAATATTACTAACGAAGACGTTTGAGAATAACCCCCAATGGAATAGATTGCTAGCATCTGCCTCCCTTAAAACATTGACACAACGGCAAATGCTTTCTCAACGCACTTTCAATAGCTGCAGGGTATTAGCAACAACTGGCCTAAACAAAGAACTCAAAGTGGAGCTCGCTGCTCGGAGCTTGAAATGTGCAATGAGATTGAAAAGGGCGCAGATTGCCCAGTTATTAGCTAAGCCTGAAGTGGAGAGCTGAGCGTCAGGGAGAGAGGCGGGGAACAGGCACCAAGCGCTATAGCCTGCTATTAAAGCAATAAGTTGGACAACGAAAATTGCACATTGAGTAACGCAGCGTGCTAGGAAAATGAACTGAGCCAATGGCAGCGAAGGGCAAGACACGGAACTGGCATGAGCACGGAATGTTGGATTGAGTGGCCGAATGGCGAATGGCGAGTGGCGAGTGCGTCACCACGGCAATCCCCACCTGATGTGCGTGTGCGTGTGAATGCATGTGAGCCATAAAGCCGAGTTATGTGGTAATGATGGCAACAAATGGCCAGAATGCATCGCAGCCACGCATAAAGCATGTGCGGCCACCTCTGGCCAAATTACTGTACTTGCAATTGATGGCCAGCAGCCGTGTAATGGTCAGCGATCAGCCAAACAAAGAGCACATCAGACCAGAGCAGCCAGACCAACTGAACGGGCAAAAGAGATATCAGTTAGCTGTCGATAGGCACAGGCCGAAGAAAGTGTTGGCAGCAGGTGCAATGCGGCCAAGTCAACAGCTAACAATTGATCCCATCCAGTAAAAGCAATAAATGCTTCTAGAGTGCTGCTATAAGCATACATAAATCGATATAATTTGATCGAAAAATGAAAAAACTTGTTTACTTTATGGAAAATAATGGAAAATTTGAAAATAAAACAAAATATGAAAATATAAATATGTGCATAAATTAATATAGATGAACTATATTTACTATATTAACTATATATAGAAAACGATAAATCGATATAATCGATAATCGATAAACAACTAACTGGGATATATGAAGGGACTTCTAACTCTAAGTTGAAAGGAATAAAGACATAACAGAATCACATAGTAAAATGTTTCACTAGTTTTTTCGTTGAGATAACAGACATTGAAATGATTTTTTATATCGGTTAAAGTTAAATCTCGGAACGCTCGAGGTTGGCTCTATATGTGCTTAGCAGTGCAACGGATAGATAAATGCGCTGGGGGAATTGAAATTCCCGAACATGACTGGGGATAATCACCGCCCCCCAAATCGAAGGCTGATAATGGGAAAGACCATACGTACGATCGAGTGCTCCAGTAATTGCAGCTGCTGTTGCTGTAACGGCTGCTGCTGTTGTTGGGGAGCTAAACAACTTTTAGATGATTTTTCGAGTGAGTAAAACAATAACAACAACAAGTGCAGGGTGGTGGAAAGGGGGGACAAAAAGGGAAGGGCCACTGTTAATGGGTATGCGAGCCAGATGCGTTGCTGTGCGATAGTTGCGCTTGTTGTTGGGCTTGGGGTTGGGGCTGCAGTTGGGGCTGGTTCTCGCTTCATAGTCTCAAGTGTTTGATGGTACTTAAAAACTACATTAAAAAATAATAACAGCAAGCGACGCCGAAGTTTATTGAAGGCACAGATAAGTGATCTTGTAATCATCGTATGGACGAGACTGAGCGATCGGAGAGCGGAGAGCGATAGGGCGAAACGGGGGCAGACGGCGACGTATGAAAACAATAAGAAATAAAATCGATAAAAATGCTAAGGAAAAACGAAACGAAACGAAAAGTTGGCATTAAATGGCTGATGGCCTGTCTGCGACTACGGAATCGACTTGGCCAGCGTCGGGTGCGTGCACTGGCATTGTCCGTGGCCAGGGGACGAGCTGGACACGGGGTCGACATGTAAGCCAAGTTAAGGTGTGTATTTGCCATAATTTGCCACAGCGAACACAGGAAAAATGGCTGCAATGCACCACAGAGTGAGACAGCGAGAGAGAGGGACAGAGAGGTAGAGTGAAAAGGGGGGCGTTTGCTGGATGAATGAAAGCGAGGACAACTCAACTGTCGAGGAACTTGAAGACCACTCTGACCACTGACAACGGCACGTCATCATCAGCAGCGTCATCAACTTTGATGGGGCACTCGAAGCGATGGGCAATGGGCAATGGGGATTGGGGAATGGGGAATGGGCAACGGCAGCCCGAAAAAATAACATTACATATTTTGGGGGCTGAATAAATATTTCTCTGCAGCGATAGCAATCACAACACCAACACACACACCGAGAGAGAGAGAGAGAGAAGAAGCAGCATGCTGGCAGCGGGTGCGGCGGCACGGCAATTTGATGGTAGATGGAAGATGGAGACGTAGACGGCGCTCGCATGTGCGCTAAAATTGAACAAAATCATCAAGAGTCATCGACATGTGAGCCAAAGTTAATAACAAAGCTCTGTGGCTTTGGCAACGGAAGGGCCACAGGGAAGGGCAACTGCAGCAGAAATGAAGTTTTGCCCGGTTGTTGTCGTTGTTGTTGTTGAGTGCGGGGAGCAGCAGCAGCTGCTGCTGCTGCTGTTGCTGATGGAGGTGAAACTGAAATACGAAGAGCGAAATGATTTTTAATAAGCGATAAAGCAAAACTGCTTATTGGCTTCTTCTGGCAAAAGGCCAGGTGGAGCCGAGCCGAGTCGACTCGAGTCGATGCCAATGTCGGGCTGGGTCTTTGCCACAAATATTTATGCGCGCACGTTGCGCTGCACAGGTCGAACGGCGACGGGTGACGGGCAACGGGCGAGCGGGGACGGACGAGCGGTTGCCACAGAAATTATATTGAAAGCAAATCGAAAAGCCAACAGCAGCCGTTCCAGGCACAACAAAAATATGTATATACATATATAAATATGTGAAGGGACAAGCGGACAGAACTTTTTCGATCATACTCATCATTTTTGAAATTGCTTTCAACACCAGTTGGCAGCAGTTGTTGTTGTTGTTGCTGTTGCTGTTGCTGTTACTGTTGGCGGTTGTGGTGCAGGTTGGTGGTGCGTAAAACCATCAACGGCGACGCTTGCATCAGCGATTGGCAGGCAACACAGCTCATACAGGCAGCCAGGCAGCCAGCACGGGCGGGGGCGGTGGTGCTGCCGGCGGTGGCAGCGCGCGTGGGGTGTAACCCACGGCGGCGTACGCGCACTTCGTTAGCCAATGCAAGCAGCCAGACTCCATTTGGACACGGCCGTGTGGTTGTGTGGCTGTGATAAGCATTTTGCGTTAATTTGCCCGAATGTTGCTTAATGTGCGCAAAAAAAAAAAAGAAAAGAAAAGCCAGTAGAGGAAGCACCAGAAGAAGTTGGTCCTGGGGGAAGCTACTTCCATTCTAGATGCTTTATCGCTAATTGGCGAAAGCAAAGCATATATAGCTGGTATTTACGGTAAGCAAATAACAATTAAAATGAAAAGGCAAAAGCAAAAGCGATTTGGCGTTGCAGCTGCATACAAAACAAAAGACTTAAGCAACAAACTTGCCGAAGCGCTTATCGCAATGGAATCAGATGCAGCGGCAACCAAATTGATTGACAGCTTCGCTAAATCATTTGTGCTGCCAAAGTGTCAGCCAGGTCCTTGAGCCAAGCCAAGCGGCATGAGAACGTACTACAGCTGGAGAAGAAGCTGGAGCACAAAGCGGCACCGACAGCTTCAAGCGATCCACATAAATACACACAATTGACAATGATAATCAAATGTTATGCTAAAAATCTGCCAATGCCGAAGCCACAGCAACAACAACAGCAGCAGCAGCATATGCAAACGAAGCATAAGAAAAAGAATGAAAAGCAAAAGAAGAAGAAGAAGGAGAAGCAACAGCAGCCGCAATGCGCACAGACAATGCGTACAAATCGTTGACAAAAATTTATAGTAGCAAAAGAGGCAGCCAATGAAAAGAAACTAAGGCATACAAA
The DNA here is from genome assembly GCF_001654015.2 of Drosophila navojoa. The sequence continues at coordinate 354,909 of NW_022045878.1, read as the reverse complement.
GAGCAGAGGCGGCCGGGGGGAAGGGCGCGCGGCTAGACAGCACTCGCAGCAGCCGCATGTTGCTGTCCTTGTTGTTGTTGCTGTTGCTGTTGTTGTTGTTGAACAACAACCGAAGACAACAGAGCTAAACAGAGCTGAGCAGTTCCAAGTCAAGAGCTTTGCACATCCTTGCTGCTAGTTTGCATACCAGACTGCAAAGCTCCCCCCGCAGCTGTTACACTGAGAGAAAAAGCTGCATGTAGAATATATTCAATGAGTGGTAAATTATAGAAAATATATTTGTGCTTTTATATAAAAATAAACACATTTTAGGCATAATAGAGTTCAATTCAATTTCAACTGAATATTTCAGCTGCATCTAGATTGAAGTCAATTCAAACAGTTTTTCTCTAAGTGTAAGCAGCCGACTCGCCGCCAAAATCAGTCAGCCATGCGGCTTCCGACGACGACAGGGACGGAGACAACGATGCTATCCCTACGATAAGAAATTAAATTAACGAGATATGTCAACGATGAATTCATTGCCAAGGTTTAAGCGCAAATGCCGCCATTCTTGAGCCGCTGCTGCTGCTGCAGCCGCACCACAACTGCGCCCCTGCGTACCTCTTGCCTGGTTGAGTTTTTGCATTTGTGGTTTGTGGCATGCCTGGCGCAGCGATTAGCTATGCTTTGGCATTGCGTTTAGCCCAGCGCAGCCAAGCGGTGACCCACATGGACATTCAGTCAGTCACAGGTAGCACACACACACGCACACACATGCGCACACAGGTATCCAAAAGGGTCTGGATTTGAGCTCCTTTTAGCATTTGCCTGTGTCTGCCTGCTTTCAATGTCAATGTCTGCGCCTGGCTGCCATTCTTCAATATAATGACATCACAAAAGCCTCAGCCAGAGCTATGGCTTCTCTTTTCAGCAGCCAATAAGCCCGGCCCGATTCATGCACCGTCCGTGGCTGTCCTGCTGTCTGACTGGGCTGTACGATTTTAATCACATTTCTTTTGAATTAGATTCGAATTGTTGTTTCAGCAGACACACACACATACATGCACACACAGAGAGACATATACACAGACAGTTTTGCTGCCTTTTCATGAGTCAATCAACAGTCGCGTCTTTTGCATATGTAACTCCAGCGCCCCCCTCCAACTCTCAGTGGCCGCCCCCTGTTCAGGGCTTCTCAGAACTAAACAAAAATGTGCATAAACACATACATTTGTATGTGTATATATTTCGATTTCGATTCAATTTAGGTTGCTTCGCATTCGATTTTGTTGCAATTGCCTTTCGCTTTTCTTGGGCAGGCAACTGTCAGCGCAGGTGAATTTATGTGCACAAACCTAACTGGACAGTAAATCATCTGCACCACCGCAGCAGCAACAGCAGCGCTGATTGTCTGCTACCCAGGGCCAGCAGCAGGACCAACTGTTGCCTTCTCGGATTCTTTCTTCCGCTGTTTTCTGTATAAAAATATTTCACTTCTGGCAAAGGCTACGGTGACAAAAGCAGCGGGCAGCAACATGTTGCTTGTGCAGATACTGTTGCCGTTTCGCTGTGTTCCGTTGCTGCGGGCTGGCTGCTTGCTGCTGCTCTTTGGCTCTTCTAGCTGACAAAAAATGTTCATATTTAAAATGCAATACGCTAAAATCAACTCTAACCCCGGCCCCATTTAAGCCAAGAGCCATGCTTATGAAACACACAACAGCAACATCCACTGCAGCAACAGCAACAACATACTTCGTAAGAGGTTAACATCATTATTTCACCTTCTAATCAAAATCTAACCATGTTTGTGCACATTATAAAGTCGTGTGTGTGCATGTTGTTGGCATTGTTGTTGGTGTTGTTGTTGCTGCTTGGCTGTGTTGCAGGCGGCGTCTTTTGCTTGCCTCTAAATGTCAAAAACTAGCCGAAAAGCGGTTCACAGCATTCGCCGTGGCTGATATCAGCTCACACTTTGGGAAACGTATTTATTGCCATTTATTGGCCAAAGCAAATCATGCGCGACTTGACCCAAAGAGAGGCCTGGCTCAGGCCTGTTCAAAATTGTGTGGCCAATTTGTGTCATATTGTGAATTGGCCAAAAATGAAGCCATTACATACACACTTGTTGTCGTTGCTGTTGCAGTTGTTGTTGTAGGTGCAGTCGAGTTATCGAGTTATCGGAATGGGCGCCTGGTCTAGGGCTGTGCCGGTGGCTGCGGCATCTTTGCCGCTCCGCACTTCATTAGCGTGCAATTTAATTTGCACACACACTCCAAACGCATTACACACACGTACATAAATATAGACAGAGAGAGATAGAGAGAGAGAGAGAGAGCGAGAGAGAGAGAGAGACAGAGAGTTGCTGCAGCATTCAGCAGGAAGTCGTTGCTTGGGCAACGTCTGCCAGAGTTAGCATTTGCCGCTGCCCCCAAGATTTATCAGCAATATTTTTGTGGCCCGAGCTAAGGCCTCTGGGATGCCTCGGCCTGCTGCTGCTGCCGCTGCTGCCTGTTGCTGCTGCAGCTATTTAGGCATGCGCATGGTCAACAATGTACAGGTTTCTGCTGCAAGTTGCAACTGCCGCATTGGCTCGTATGTTTTTTTGGACTCGCTATGGGTTTGTTTGTCTGTTTGCTTTTGGTTATATTTACTAATTGAATCGACACCAAAAATGTAAATGCAACAACAAACAACGCGCGCTCCGGACCAACTGACACTGACAACAACAATGGCACCAACAGCAGCAGCAGCAGCAGCAGCAACCGCCACAGCAACAACAACAACAACAAGCTGCGACCACTTCCAGTTTGGACTTTGCTACGAATCAAGTGAAGCAGCAGGCAGATGCAGCAGCATCCACAGCCTCAGCCACAGCCACAGCCATAGCCGCAGTGCCTGCTTATGCCGCCACGCAAAGTAAACAATGAGAAAATTTATGTTAGTCAAGTGCGTTTTTCAACGGAAAATGAGCGAAAATATATAAAACTATTGCGCGTAACGAGCGCAACAAAATGCTGAGGCTAAACTATGTCTCTCTCAAGCGGAATGTGATGCAGAGAGAAAGAGAGACAGAGCGAGAGATACACGGAGAGAAAGTAAGAGATGTCAGAGCTTATTGAATGAGTATTAAGAGTGTTAAGCCATATATATCTAAATGATTCTCTTTTTCTCTCACTCTCTCTGTCTCATCTCTGGCAAAATAATTATTGACCAAGCATCAGTCAAGCGCTCACATCTCTATCTATATATATTAGGGTATTTCGCTTTCGGCTTTGCGACTCCAACTCGTTCTACTCGTTCTCCTGCTCAGTCAGCGCGCATTTTTGTGTGGGGTTTTTGGGCTATGCAAAGCTATGCAGCAGGCGGGGCGGGGGCAACGGGACGGGCTCGGGAACTGGTGACAATCAGGCGACGACGACAGATGTCGCAACAAGCTGAAGCACATCAGCTGCATCGGCCGAACCGCAGATTGAGCCAGCTTCTAACTGTACTTGTGTGTCTATGGCCTTGCCGCCGCCGGCATGCGATGTGACGCTGAGACGCGAGCGGGGCGGAAGACAAAGACAGCGACTGATAAACAACGGCAGGAACAACAAAGTTGGAAAACAGCGCACGACACGCAAAACAGGCATCAATCATGCGGCAACTAACCGCCATTGAAGCATATGCTGATGGCTCGAGTGGTGGGGGGCAGCGGGGAACGGAGAGCGGAGAGCGGACAGCGAACTGGAGGCTGGGAGCCAAAGTTGCTGTTAGCTGTGGGCACTACGCCATTTACATGAGGCGACACCTTGAACTAGTCGGCCAAGACAAGACGTCGACTCTCTAGCTCTTGGCCAGAACTTGTCATGGGCAATCATAACGTTGCCAGCCAGCCAGCTGATGGACGGCGGGGATGTAAGCGGGCTGGCATAACCGTTTCCCGTTTGATAAGCGGCGCTGAGTATCAGTTGTTCCTAATGAGGCTGCGGCTAATAACTGCTGCTACTAGTGGGAAGTCGACTGATGCGTTCCAATGCCCACGCCCAGCGACACGCCCCAAAAAGTGGGCACGCAAAAGTCACGCGAAATGCAAATCGAGTGGGGCAGAGTCAGTCAGAGCCAGGCCAAAAGGCTCAAAAGGCCCTTTAAGCCCAGCTGCAGCTGTTGTTGTTGTTGCAGTTGTTGTTGTTGTTACTGTTGCTGTTGCTGTTGCCGTCCGTAAAAGGGTAAAATGCCGTAGAGCACAGAGACAGAGTCGGAGCAGCAACGCGAAAATCTGCTAGAATTTGCCATTTTGGGCACAAAACATTTAGCCATTTGGCTGCAACAGTCATGTAGCCTGTTGCATGCCAAAGGGGTCTGGGTCGGGGCTGTGTCTTGGTCAAAGCACACACACACACACATACACATCCACACTCACTGGCAGGCATACGTGTGGAGTACATGCAAAGCATGGCCATTTGTAATTACCAACATGGCCGTCTGCCAAAACAAAAGACTTAAGACACAAACTTGAGCCAAAAATTCTTTATTCTTTGTGTATGTTTGTTGTTGCTGTTTCCATGTATTTTTGGTAACTCTTTGGTGCTCGCAAATTGTTGACCAATTTGTGACCCAAAAATGGACTAAGACAATATGACAGCAGCACCCACAGTGCCTACTCGCTGCACGCACCACTCGATTGCCCACAGCAACAGCAGCAGCAGAAGAAGCAGCAGCAGCAGCAGCAGCAGCAACAACAGCAACAACAAATGACCACTGACAGGCGGCAGTCAGTGTCGGCAAGAATCTCACAGTCACGTCATCAACATAACATCATGATGAACAACAGGCAGCAGCAACTTGACTGCTGCTGCCGTTTGTCAAAATGGCCAACTGCAGAGGTCTGGGAAGGCGGTACATGTGAATACCTTCTAGAGGCAATCAGTAGCACTCAAAGGAAAGCATAATATGAGAATGTAAAGCAGGAAAGACAACAAAACAGAATGAAAAAAAAGAACAAGAAAAAAATATGAGCAGCGCAACAGCAGAGAAAGAGCGAGAGAGTGCGAGAAAATGTGTAGTAAAAGGGAGAGAGCGAGAGGCAACGGCAAGAAAATGGCTACCAAATTTAGTGGCTCTTCGGCCAACTGGACTTAAGGGCTCTGCCCCAAATAACATATGCACGTACTATAAATAATACGCCCTCATGTTGTTGTTGTTGTCGTTGGCTTCTTAAGCGGCTTTTGCGGCCTTTGCTCTTAGCTCCTAACTCTCACCTGGCAAATTAACTTTAACGCTTCATTCTCCGCTTGTATTTTATGGCCAGCAACAGGGCGTGGCCATAATTGTCTTAGAGAGAACAAACAGTGCGGCTTCAGCCTCTTACCTGCAAGTAGAAAAGAAAAGGCGAATGTTAATGCGAATTTTTCTTCATAGTTTCGAAAACACCGAGAAGCAACTCAATTAGCTGTTCACAATTTGCATAAATTATATTGTGAGCTGCGATAAGAGCCAAGGGAGAACTGTGTGCGGCCCAAAAGCAATGTGATTAATCCATGTGAAAGTAGAAATTAAATATATTTTTAGATGGAAAAGAGAGACCGATTGCGACAGAGAGAGAGACAGACAGAGTAAAAGTATACCTTTGGAGTAGTAGGGAATACCGCATCAACTAAGAGGTCGTAACGAATGTAGGCATATGCTGGAGAGTGCCGGGCTAAGGTGTGCCCTGTAACTGGCAATAGGAAATCTTATCTCTAGGCTAGGCTTCACTTTCTGACGTGTTTCATGGAGTATTACTAAGCTTACTTTCTTATCCATTCAAGCTTTATGATCTAATCCCATCAACTCTGATTCATTCGCTGATACAAACTCTTTCTAAATTTTCTCTGTTACAAGTCTGCTACGACTTTGAGAACTGCCCATTTATAACCCACTTCAAAAGCGTACAGGGTATTGAAATTAATTAAAGCACCTCAAATCACAGTCAGTCAGCCTCAGCTGCGATTGAGATTGAGATCTCTGTCTTAAAAGCTGAGCTACTGCCTCAGCAGTTACTTTCGCCTCGCTTCAAATGTTCTCTATGGCCAGATGGCACTTCATCAACTGACACGCCCACGCCGCCCCATAAATGACGCCATATTTGGCCAGATTTTGTCTCTATATATCCACGTGTGATTGTGTGTGTGGCTGAGCAATTACCGCAACTCATTTCACTAAACGACAAATGATTGCGGCGCCCACTCGACCAAAGGAAAAGATTTCGACTCGTCGAACTGTCAAATTTGTTGACAGCTCAAGTCGAGCAGCTCTGGGCAGGGGGAGAGTGGCATAGAGGTTGCGGGTGGACGGGGGCGTGCAAACACGGATGCAACGAGTTGGGTGCCAATGAAAGCATCTCTTAAACTATGTCAGCTCTGGTTGAGGGCGTACGAACGCTCGGGCGGTCGGGCAACGCGTGTTCGCTTGTTACGTTACACAGCACGAGTAGCTGCCATTCCAAGAGGCCATAAAAAAGCATGAGCAGCCCATAAAACCGAAAACTGAAAACTTGCAACTCGAAACTATGGCAGAGCCAATGCCTGAAACGCTTGCAGCCAAAAAAAGAAGAAACAACAAAATAAACCAACAAAAACAACAAAAACCCAAATAAACATTTGTGTGATTTAGTTAACAAAAAGAAAAATGAAGTAACAAGAAAGAACAGTTAGTTGAGCGTTGCTTAACGAAGACTGAATGCTCTTTATGAAATACCAAACTGAACCCAAGTGGGAGACATGTTATAGTGTTATATGAATTTCGATTTATTTGTTGAATTTCAGGGTCTATTTTACATTTTGTCAACATATTCTTTGTATTTTTTTAATATTTAATTATTATATTCATTAAATGTATGTATAAAATTCTTTGCTGTTTGCCCAATATATGATTTATATTTAGTCTCAATACATTCCCATAGAGTCATAGTCTATCGGCTAATTTGTATTCCAATTAAAAAGAAACTCTAATATAACTTAATAACTTCAACTTCGCTCAATATATTAGTTCACATCTTCCTTCAAAGCGTTACACAATGCATAAAAATTTGTCTATGCTCTTTCGAAAGTAGTGCACTGGTAAAAAAAAATGAAATAAAAACCAAGGCAGGAAAAATGTGCGCCGCAGTGCAGTCAGAAGAAGGCAGAGGCAAGAGACAAAAGACGGAAAACAAAGAGACATAAACGTCCACCCACTTGTTGCTGCCTGGCTGTTAAAGTGTCAGTTACAGCCGAGTGGAAGTGGCAGTTGCAGTTGCAGTTGCAGTTGCGGTAGCTGCAACAGCGAGCAGCTAACTGTGGCAACTGCTGGGAATTCAGCCTCATCTGGGTTATGCGCCGCTCGCCCTTTTTAATTCGTTTGATATCGCTGTGCGGCCTGTAAATATTTGGCATTACGTTTGCCAGCAAATGAAGTCGTTGTTGTTGCTGTTGCTGTTGCTGCTGCTGCTGCTGCTGCTGCTGTTGGCCAAAATGTTGCCAGGCCGTTCGACATTTGGCAGTTTAGCTAACGCCCTCGGGCCAACACTCAATGCAACTGCCAATGCAGCTTCCACTTAAGCTGCAGCTCCAACTCGAGGGTTTCTGCTGAGTGTGTGTGTGTGTGTTTTCATTGTGGCCCATCCGAAAGTTGATTTTGGCTTCAGTTGCTGTTGCTGTATATTTTTTTTTATTGACCGCTCGTTCAGTTCAATTATTTATGTTTAGACACCGACATGTTCGCAGCCGCCCCCCTCTTCAGGCATCGCTTAACGGTTGTTTTTGGCTTTATTTTTCTTCTCTCGGTCTGTGACAAGCGACACTTTTATGTGTCACTGGGTTGCCAAAGACGTCGCCCGCTCGCCTCCGTCCCGCCCCGCCTCAGTGCCTGTGTGTGGGCGCAGCTTAAGCCATTATTTTGGGCAATTAAAGCCAGCAAAAGATGATGGCAACTGTTGTTGTTGTTGTTGTTGCTGCTGCCAGCTGCTGCATGAAATTCCTTTTCTAATTATTGCGCCATTTTGTTAGCCGTTCGCCTTAGCGCATTCTTCATCCACTCATTACACGCATATTAAAATTTATTGCAAAATTTCTAAAGTAATTTCTCATAGAAGACGAGTAGCTGCGGCTCATAGAAGAAGCAACAGCCGCTGCCTGTTGCTGCTGCTGCTTCTGCTGCTGCAGTTGCTTGATGAGTACTCAACGCCTTCAGTTCCCTTTCGGGCCAGCAAACGATGCTCATTGCTTTTGCAGTAATTAAAGCGATTCAATTTTCTGATTAGTTCGCCGTGGCCATGAACACATTACAAGCCGGAGTCCAACTCCAAGTCCAGAGACTGAGACAGGAACAGAGACAGGGACAGAGGCAGAGGTTCGGCCGGTTGTATTTCTGGCCGAAAGCCTGAACCATAAAATGCAAAGATGCAACCACCCATCGATGTGGCAACAACGTGGCGATAGCTATGCACCTATCGACCAGCACTTGTTCCTCAGCATGTGTGTGTGTATATGTGTGTTTGTATGTGTGTATACTATGAGCACTCAGGTTTTATGCCCTTGCAGTGCTCATAGAGATTTTGGCACGAATTGTGGAACGAATTTCTAGCATAGCTAAACACATATTGCAGTTATTTTGCGGCTAGTCCCTGAATATTAGTTTATGTAACTCGCTTTAGGTAACTGTTG
>NW_022045878.1:322921-336539 GCF_001654015.2 Drosophila navojoa | reverse complement strand
TTTACATTCTATAAATTAAATTAGCAATAATATCCATATATCAACGGTATATAACAAAAGACTTAGGCAACAAACTAACCCAATATATTGATAGAGCATCCCCTAGTCGAACAGTCTCAACTGGAGCACTCTCATTTGTTCGCGCCGTTGTTCAAGCTTTGTCTTGTTTTCTTTTGTTCATTTCCAGGTAGCATTTGGCTTAGTAGCTAATTTGCATTTTTAATTTGTTTGCCGTTTCCCCCCCTCGTTTGAAGCCGTCTCCAGTTATAGCCCCTGTAGCCATTTCCGATTTGAAGTCATTTGGAATTCATTTATTTGTGTCTAAAGTGTGTCCAACTGTCATTAAGAACGCTACGTTTACCGGCGCTGGCAAATTATAGGGTCGCCCACACAAGAACCAAAGTGGCCAGCGCTCCGCAGAGATCCCATGAGAACGCATAATAAAGGAATGCAAAAGATCAATAATTGATTATGCAAAATGTTTAGCTAGTAACAGGCACTCCCCATGCGCAACGAGCTCTGGCTAAAGGCGAAGACTCAAACTGAAGAGGGCCAACAATTTAACACGCACGCATCTTGACCAGCCAAGTGGCATACACCCGCCGTCGCTGCTGCTGCTGTTGTTGCTGCTGCACGGTTAATGCGCATCAAGTTGGTTAATTTTAAGCTGATTGCCAACACGAGTGGAGAGCAAGGCAAATAGTTGCGGCTTGTATGCAAAATAAATGCAAGCGGACAGCAAAAGGCAGTCACAAAACAAAAGACTTAGGCAACGAACTTGCCAGCGCATTTGAAATTAAATGTTTGCTAATTTGCCCGATTGGTGGCGTGTTCGCTTTCGTTCTGCCCAAGGCAATGGCAATGGCAATGCCACCACCACTGTCACAGCCACTGGCAAAAAAAAAAGCGGAAAAAAAACATAAGCAGCAAGGAGAGGAACAACATAAGCTAGTAAAATACTCCAGAGAGTTTCCACTTTCAATTTCAGAGGCTGCATTCGACTCGTTTTCAGTTTGGCATTCGTAATGCCCATCGGCGCTGCCTAAAAATAGTGTTGAGCCGGGGCCCACTTAAGAGTTTGTATGCGTCGCCGTCGACCCTGCCGCAGCTCATCCCCAATCCCCAATCCCCAGACGCGACCAGCTGGACAGGGACAGGGACATGGACAGCGACAGGGACAGGGATATGCCGTCGTATAGTCGAAACTGAGCTCGGACAGGCGACGGTCTGCGGCTTTGAGCTTTTTTAATTGTCGACAATGTTTGTTGCAGTTTTTAATGAAATTCATTTGTGCAACGATGTCGATTGCAACAGTCCAGCCCAGGCCTGCGTGGCATGGCCCTGAGTCCCTGCCTCGCCTTACGTCTGCAACTGCGTCTGCTGTTGCGTCTGCGTCTGAGTCTGCGGTTTGCTTTTTGGCTTGTGGCTCTTCCTTTCGTTCCGTTCCGTTTCGTTTCGTTTGCTCGTTCGCCTGGGCACATTGCGACGTGTCCTCCAAATAATTCATTAACACTTTGTCTTGTTAACTTTAATTTGATGCTGCTGCGGCTGTGGCTGCTGCTGTTGCTGCTGTTGCCATGCCCCATTGTCTGCCCCTTTGGCACAGTTTCAATTCCCCTGCAACGGCTCTTGCTGACAATTTAAATTGTACTTCGAGTGAAGTTTATTGCGCTGCTTGACAAATACTTTTTCGGATTTCGTGTAATCCAAGTATTTTGGCTCCTCCTCTTCGAATCCATTCCCTCACTCCCTACAGTCGGTTTTCCCTCTGCCCGCTCTAGGCTTTTAGCTCTCGCTCTTTATCTCTATCTTATCTCTGTTTCAATTTGCCAGATTTTGTTAGCTTAGCCTTTGACCAAAAAGCGAAAAGAATCTCTTAATCCACCTCCCATGTGTATAAAATTTCAAACATGCCAACATCGATCCACTTTCGTGTCCATCAAGCATGGCCCCCGAGACGAAGCCAAGCCGCTCGGCTGCTCGGCTGCTCCGGCTGCTTCTATGGAAGTAAAGACATTCATGTGCTCACTCTCTCGCACACACGCGCCGTCTCGCTCACGCTCACAGCAGTCGGTAATCGGATATTTTTGTTCCCTTTGCTGCTTAATGAGTTGTATGCACAAATTTATGATCCGGTGGGCAGGCGCAGTTCTGTTCGAGCATTAGCTCTGATGTATAAGTATTTAAATATATATGCATATAATATTAGATATATATGTATGTATATATCGATCAAAATCGTATATTGCTGGGCATTAAAGTACAGTTAGGCAGTTGATTGATGCCAATTGATGGCCCGTCAGAGGTTACAATTCGCTCACAAATTCGACTAACGAGCCGCACAGCCAAAAGACGTTATAAATTTACCAATAAACACCAGCAACAACAGCAGCAACAACAACAACAGCAACTGCAACAAGCATAAAAACAACTTGAAAAGAGACTTGCAAATAAATTTGTTGAACTTGTGCATAAAATGAAGCCACAAAAAGTCAGCGGAACAACTGCAACAACAACAATAACAACAACAACAGCTGCTATGTAAACAGAACAAATGTGCAACTGGCACTGAGAGAAGAAGCAGATGCGCAAGAAGAAGACGATGAAGAAGAAGAGTGAGAGCATGGCGAGTGCGAGAAGTGCATAAATAAACGTTTAAATAAAGCCAAACGGCAACTTCGACACCCTGGCCAAAACAGTTACTTTTTAATCGGCGCGTTGTCCTCGACCACAAAAGTTGGGAGTTCAATTTGCCAGCGCATCTGAATTTAAGGCTCAATACGCCACGGCGTAGCTTCATGCCACATAAACTATAAGAAAAGCAGCTGCCCCCCTCGGCCACGCTCTGCGCCTGGCCAGCCCAGCCAGAACGGCCAGCTCGGCCAGCTCGGCCAGCCAAATTAAAATGTTCTTTCAACTACGAACTTTCGGCAATAAATTGAATTGAACAACAAAAGCAGCCACAGTCAGGCAGGAGTTGGGTGGCAGAAGCAGCAAAGTCGAGAGTGGGGAAACGAGAGTCAGCAATCGAGGAGGGGGCGTAGGGGTGCTGGGGTATGGAATCGGGTCTTAAGTCAGCTTTTGTTGCTGCGCTGCGCTGCGCTGGCTGTTGCCTTTGGGTGTCTCTGGCAGAGCGCAGAGTTTGGTCGGTCTGGAGTGTCAGTTGCAGCGCTGGGCACTGGTCAAAGACATTTGTCATGTCATTTGTGTCCGCGCAGGAAACGACATGCGTGCTAATGTGCGAGCGAGACGACGGCGAGGGGTGGGCGAGCTGGCAATAACCCAGAAACAAAATAAAGCAGAGAAATAAAAAATAACAGAGAAATAAGGATGAGTTTATCGATATTGAAAGATCAGAGGCGAAGCGGGTGCAGTGCGTTCGGCCGCTCGGCCAAAGCGAAAGCATAAAAGGTGAAGCAATGCGAGCAGCAGAAGTTGAAGTAAGGGACGATTGAGAGAGAGGGAGAGAGAGGGGGCAGGCACGCATACACTGAGCCAAACGATGCGAGCATATTGCAATTCAATGAGGCGGAAATATAGAGAAACTATAGATGAGAGGCTCATTTTAATAATTAATAAAAATAATAAACGAACAAATTTAATAAATTAAATTAACTAAAAATAATAATGTCATTTCCTATTAATGAAAAAAAATAATAATAATAATAATAATAATCTGAAACAAATTGTCTATAAGCTTATGGGAAAATAGAAAGTCTGTTTCTTCCTGTTTATTTTATATTACGAATAAATAATGAATGCTTTATATTTAAGCTAGTTCCTTCGATTTTTACATTATTTATCAATTGACTTTTAATTTCTAGCCCCAGTTTCAGTTGCCCCGCCTCAAAGACTATGAGTGAGTTTTCTCTGAGTGTAGGGCAGCCCTGCTATTACTTTAGAGTTTTTGCTGGTGTCACAAGTTCGCGCTGCGGCGATACACGCATTTTTGTGTGGTTATTGAGGTCGCGGCAGTGCGAAGCCGAATGCGGGAATTCCGAGTGGGATATGGAGCTTGCGAGAGGCTGGAACCTCGAATCGGTTGCGTTATCGCTTCACAAATTAACAATCAGCGGCAATAAATGTTTGCGTTTGTTTATGGCGAACCATTGGGCTCAGCGGCTGGCCCACAGGCTGTGCGGTGTGAACTTACAAGCCGCCGTATGTAGGAAGTGTGAGTGCGAGTATATGAAGCTCCTTGGCGCTGCTTTCCTTATCGGGCTCGGAGAGTCGGCGCTTGGGCCGTCTTTCTGTGCTTAACAAATTCAATTAAGCATTTTAATATCTCTCTGAGCCGAGGTAGGTGTTGCCCATTGGGTGTTGCACCAAAGCGACACTGAAATATTAACTTGATTTAATTTATGAATTCCCAGCAGACAATCGAGCGACTCCGCCACACAATATTTCAATTTCAAGCGCTTTCATTTCCGACAGTAAGAACTGCGCTTTTAATTAATGCGATAAGCCACCACTTTCGCAGGCGGCACAACTGAAACAGAAAGCGACGCGAAAACTTGTCCATATAACTGCAGCAATAAGTATCGATAGCTAAACCGGAATAGAGAGCAATTCTCTGATTTTACGACAAAGCAATATTCCTAGCTGCATAGACATTTAAATAATTCTTTATCTGAGTGTGGTTCATGTGCTTTCCGTTGTAATCGATTATTATCGATGCCTATATCAGGCATCAAAGTTGAAGGCAGATTGCATATGGTCTTCTGGAAAGAAGCTAATTATAAAATATATTCATGAATGCATCAGACACTTAATTGAAACTATAGTAATATATTACAAGACTAATAATACTGATGTACTATACTAATATCAGTATTATTTTATTGTTACTAATCAATATTATTGACGATGCACAGTTGGCTTTTCGGAATATATTGCTATCAGATATATAGTAAATCTGTATTTTAGTGGACTAACAAACTATCATTTGCTTGTAATCGATTATTATCGATACTGATACAATCATGCAAATGCTTTGAATACATTGATTTCAGTGCCACATTATCGATATCTTCGCAAGTTATGTTAGATCTAATGCACATTTTGTCAGATACAGAATATAGTATTATCATAAAATATTATTAGTTATGCTGCCTACAGATTACTGTGCATTGGCTCAAAGAATTGATATTTATGGATCTCTAAATAAAGTATTGTAGTTGGTTAAGCGGAGCTTTACTACTACTTGAACCTACCCTACGGCAGCCACAATCGATATCGATGGTAAATTGGGTGTAAGGACACCTTCGGGTACAGCTTTTCAGATTACATTTCAAGTGCTTCATGTTTGCTCAACTTTCTGGCTGACCTGCTGCCCGTCTGCTGGATTGTCTAGCATTGGGCTCTGTGCTCTATTTCGCCTGCAGTGCTCGCTGCCCTTTCCCAAGGGCATGCCCGAGTCGAGAAGCGGAGCAGCAGCAGGTATCGAGTGTCCGAGCAGCCGAGGCAAGCCTGCTGGGTTTGCGCCCAGTTTCTTTTGTTTCGTTTTTGCAAATTGCAACTGCAATTACTTGAGTTTGGCTGCAAAGGTTTGTGTATTTCGTATTTTTTTTTCCTTTTGCTTTCTTGTTTTTGATTTTTGTTTGCGTGCTGCTCCCTTTGTGATTTGTGCTTTGGGTTTCAATCAGCAATTTTGCTTTGTTATGGCCCTTAATCAATAACTGTTGCGCTGCGTCCGCTCCACCAGCGGCAGCCAGCGACAGCCATTCGCTGATGTCGTGGCAGCTCATCAACAACTTACAAACTTGCAGTTTTATTGCCACCGGACGGCGACGGCCACGGCGACGGCGACTGCAGAGGCGGCTGCTGCGGCACAAACAAAGTATTATTATGTTTTCCGTATTCTCTGCTGCCTCTGCCACTTCTTGAGCTCTTTTTTCGGGTTGAGTTGAGTTTTTAATTTTGAAGTTTTTCCCTGTGTTATATACATATGAACATACATGTACCTTTGCAGCATGCATGCATGCATGCATCGGGCATCATCGAATGTTGCGAGCGATAAAAGCTGCTTTGGCATTCCGATTGTTTTTTGTTGCTGTTAATGTTGATGTTGTTGTTGTTGTTGTTGTTGCTGTGGTCAGCACGCGCTTGATTTATGAGCCAAGTAGCCCATTGGTAGCCGCAATCGGCCATAAACACTCAAATCAGCTAATCACTGTGATTTTTCAGCTCTAGCCACGTTTTGCATAAGTCACCTAATAATCAGCATAATTCATTATTTATATTTATGCGCTCGCCCCGCCGCACTGAGCCATTGAACCACCGAACCAGCCACCGAATATGCATAGATCGTTAGATCTGTCTGTATATACTTTGTTGCTGTCTAACGTATCTTCCATCATCGTCAGCGTCGTCAACTCGACAAAGTGCCAACAACGTACAAGAGACACAACAAACAACAAGCTGCGAACAAAGCCTGCCAATGACTGTTTAAAATTCAAAACACCGCATAAAAACTAAAACATTTCTAATGGACGACGGCGGGATGCTCTGTAACCAGTTGGTTTTATTTTATCTTTAGAGTGAGCATATTATATCAAAGAGTTGATATATAAACTGAAATAGATTTAAGAATTATTCGAAATAAATAAGTAGTAAGAGAAAATAAGAAACTCTGCATACAACTTTCTCTCTTATTCTCTGATCGTTTATCATCTCATTTATCGATGTTTGTATAATCGAATTATTGATATATGAATTAAAAATCTTGCAAATATCTAAAAATAAATATCATTTAAATATTCATTTCTTATGCATGATAATGATGCACATCCCATATACCCTCCCCCACCCCTGCTGCTTACAGGGTATAACTAAACATAAATACTTGTATTTCTTGTCTCTATATGTATCTATAAATATGGTTTTTGCTTTTCACATATCATTTTGGCATTAACTTCTTTTAACGCACACACACACACACAGAGACTGAGGCGCACACAGGCTCACACTGTGGGCACGTTATAAAAATGATTGACAATTTAATTTCCAAGTCCGTTGCGGCTGTGGGGGATTTAAGAAATATTTGGCTTTGATTCGATATTCGGTTTGTTATTTCTTGCTGTTGGCCTCATAGCAAATATGCAAATCCGTACACATGTTAACAGTCTGCGGTAATCTTTGTCTTTTCATAAGCTCATATTTTTAGGGGGAGCAAACGGAGAAAGAGAATTATTGTTGGAGCATTTTGGCTGTCGCTGGACATTTGATGGACCAACAATGGTCGAGCAAATCAAACATCTTTTCAGCTGAGAGCAACCCACACGCTGCGGAATTTAGCCGAAATTGTGGCCAGATTTCGATTTGCAGCATTGACGTTGCAGCATGAGGCAAGGCGGAAGCGGCAGCAGCTGCTGCTGCAGAAATCGCGAATCAGCTAAGAAGAAGAAAAAATCTGTTAAAAAAGGGTGCCACGAAAGAGAGAGAGAGAGAGAGCGAGAGAAAGATAGAGAAAGAGTTGAGACCAGGACGACAAATGAGCAGGCGTAGATGAGAAGCACAAAGAGAGTAAAAGAGAGAGAGAGCGAGAGATCGGCAAAGGGCGCGCTGTGGCAACTGTGGCAAGATGCACGTATGCAGATTGCTGGCCATGGCTAAAGTCCCGGGCTCTGTAGGATCAGCGAGGTTTTCGGCTCAGGCACTGGCTGTGGCAGGGATTTGAGCATGTGTGTTTTTGTTATTGTCGAGCAGAGTTGGCTGTTGGCTGCTTTTTATTTGTCGCTGAAATCTTGTTTGCTTAAAAGTAAAAATAATTAACTAATTAAAATTGTGAACTCGCTTGTTGCAGTTGCTGGTGGTGGTGGTGGTGGTGGTGGTAGTGGTGGTGCTGTTGCTTATTTGGCATAGCGCCGCATGCGGACAGCAGCATCAGCATCAGCAGACATTAGGGCCAAATAAGCTGGCAACTGGCTGCATTTTTTAGCTTTTATTTTGCTGTGGTAAATACTTTGACTGTGCAACGAACACTTCGACTGCGACGTCGACCCGACAACGATATGCAAAAGCTATCAACGCTGCATCTTGCCAGCCAGCCAACGAGCTAAGCCAAGCCAAGCCAAGTTTGTGTCCTCAGTCTTTCGTATTTCGTCTGTAGGTACTTGTTGCTGCCGCTGGTGGTGCTGCTGTTGCTTTTTGTGTGGTTCGTTGCCTTGTGGTTTTTGGCTTGTAAGCTGTTGATATGCTCATTTAGAATCGCACGTTTTTTCAGCAGAAGTTGTTAAGAACACAGGCAGCATCAACGGCAGCAGCAGCAGCAGCAGCTCAAGTGCGGACGATGGAGGTAGAAGGAGCTGGTTCAAAAGCCAGCGTTGATTGCTACTCCATATGCAAATGCTGTTGCTACCACACACACACACACACACACACACACACACACATATTTATATATAGACACATACACTCATATAGAGACACGCACTTGGCCTGACCTCCAACACCAATTGGCCAGGCCTAGTCTTAGTTGCCCATCAATCAACGCACTTTCAGTTTTCTTTCTTTATTTTTATTATTATTTTCTTTTTTGCTCTCTGGTAATGGCGGCTAAGAGCGTTTTGAGCCGCCCCAAAAAAATAAATGGGCAAAAGAAAAAGAGGAAAAAGCCGCATAAAGTGCTAGGCGGAACGCGGCTGTATTGATTTTGGGGCAGCGGCAGAGTGGGGCAATGGTTGAGCAGCTAATGGACAGCGAGACGAGTTAATTGTTTGAGCTGCGCACACTTGACAACGCAGCTCCAGCTCCGACTCCAGCTCCAACTCCAACTCCAGCCTGAAAAGAAGCTATTTTGGCCAACATAACTGAAATTGACGGCGCAGTCAGGCAAAAGGCAGCAAAAGGAACAGCAGCCAGGCATATTTGCAGCCTGTCTTTCAGCGAGTGAGATACAGAGAGAGAGCGAGAGAGAGTGAGTGAGAGAGGGAGAACGAATGCGCGCGAGTGGCGGCGGCTATGCAAATGCAGTAGCCAATGCCCTCGGGTTGTTGTGATGTGCGCGAGCGAGCGTGCGCGCGCGCCCGTTCCTTGACAGTGTGCAGCTCCTCGTCCTAACAGCACTTCTCGGGTGTATGTGTGTGTGTGTGTGTGTGCGCTTTAATTGCACGTTTAAAGGCAGCTACAGAAGCGGCATTTACTAAATATGGCCACAGCCAAGAAAGAACTCGCAGCGCTGGCCAAAAAGCGCCGCCTGCCACAATGTTGCACGCGTGTCTGGAACGGGCTTTTGGGCCACAACTCCACTCAGCGAGTCCGGGCCTGTTGTCGCGTTTGGGCTGCAAATTGATGCGCATTTGATGTGTGATGACTACGTGCATACACACACACATACACACACACACTCGCACACACACATATGCAAACAGCAGCAACTGACGCAGTTTTTCGGTCAGTGGCAATGCAAAATGCAAACGTCGACTGAGTCTGCAGCAGCGAGTGGTAGAAAGCCGCTCCTTCTGGCCGCCTTGGCCGCCTTAGCCGCCTTGACTGCCTGGCTGCCTATCAGTTAAGGTTTATTGATGTTTTGATTGTGATCAGCGCTTGTGGCTATTGTGGCTCGCTCGCTTGTGGGCTGTTTGCTCGCTTCATGGTGTTTGTTATGGCTGCCTCTTCATGTCGCTGTCGTTGTTATTATTACTGTTGTTGTTGTTACTGTTGCCGTAACTGTTTACCCTCCCCCGTCCCCCTGACCCATCCATCACACTCTGTTTCTCGCTGCATAGCAGGAAATGCGATTATCTGGCGATTTTTAACTTTTGAAAATTGTGTCAAAAATTATGTTGTTGTCCCGCCGCCTGCGAGACGGGGCAAGAACACAACTTAATTAATACATATTAAGCGGTTTAAGTATCAGCGCCAGTTGGTAGCACAAATAGTAGCAGCGGCAGCCACTGCATATATTAGGCACCCCGCAAACACAAATACAAGCACAGAAAAGCAAGCACACACACACACACACATACATACACAGGCTTGTTGCATGGCTCTTGTTGCTCGTTGTTTGCTATGATACAAAAGACAAGTACTACAAAATATCGAGCCCAAAAACCGGCTCGGCCGCTGCGCCTGCGCCATGATTTTCCAACCATTTTGTCTCACACAGACACACACACACATCAACACTGCTACGCATAGCTCTCTCTCTCCCTCTCTGAGAACGAAAGAGAGCGCTGAATTTCTGAATGACAAACGCTGAATGCGACGTTGCCAGCAACAGCAACAGCAACAACGTGCGGCAAGTGAGGTGAATTCAACCAGCGAACGCTCGCTCTCGCACTCGCACTCTCTGCCACTCTCTCACTCGCTGGCTTACTTCGCTATGCTCTGGCATTTATGGAATGTGAGCGCACAAAAATGCGTTAAAGGTGTTTATAAAATTAAAATTGTGCAAAACAAGTTGCGTACGCGGCGTCAGAAGAGAGCACAAGAGAGGTAGATAGACAGTGAGACAGAGAGAGAGAGAGAGAGAGAGAGGCAGTAAGAAGAAGAAAGACATATGCTTATAGAGAGAGGCATAGGCAGAGCATGTGGCCGCTACAGAGTCTGGGCCCATGTTTAGAAAAAAGTGAATTGATGCAAGAGACAAAGAAAAATTGGTGCACTGCAAACGCATACGCAGCAACAGCTAAGGGAGAGAGAGAGAGAGAGAGAGAGTGGGATAGAGAGCGAGAGGGGTAGGCAATGGGGCACTGTATGTGTACACGATGGCAAAACCTGCCACTTGCACCCTCAGCGCAAACCAGTTCAATGGCATTAGAGAAGCGGCCACATAACTTGCCAAATGGGCAGGCCCAGTTCGCAAATAGATAGAGATGCCCCCCCTCGTCCCCTCCTTGTTCCATTCGTCTGCTGGCCGCCTTCGCGCTGCGCCGCCAGCAGCTGCCACTTTTGTAATTGTGGGAGCCTCCAAAATGAGATTTACGTAGATTAGCCAAACAATGCGAAATTACAACAACAACATCAGCAGCAGCAGCAGGAAAAGTAATAGCAACAGCAACAGCAATGGCAAAGGCAACAAATGCAGCTAATTTCAGCGCCGGCTGCTGCAGCAACAACAACAACAACAACAACAACAACAACGTTGGCTGCCAATCTGCTCCGCGTGCTGTCCGCCGTCGTCATTGGAATGGGTTGGGGTGGCGGCGGGTGCGGGCTAGTCGTAGCGGGTGCCAGGCAATTGCCAGCAACTAGCTGCAACAACAACATGTAATTGCATGTAATTTAGTGTGTAACTGCAGCAACAACAAGAGCAACAAATCTGAGATGACAACAACACGCTGAACAAATTATGTTGTCTTAGAAATCAACTGACTGACGGGACTGTGCGGGCGGCCAGAAGGGCTGAGAAGGAGCCGAACTGAGCTGAGCTGAGCACGGCATAGGACGCTCCAGTTGGCGCTCCACTTTCGGACTGTGTGCAGCATTCTCGCTGCGCAATTTGCATAATGAGTTTTTAATTTTCTATTTCTTTTTTTTTTTCTTTTCTTATTTTCATTTCAATATTAATGCCGACTGGGCGCAAGTTCGTTGCCTGAGTCATTCGTGTTGCGGGCCGAATTAAAGTGTAATTTGGTCAGCCATTAGATGGCTAGCTACCACCAGGCCAAGTAATAGTCCATCTCGAGGTCGCAGTCGCAGTCACAGTCGGAGTCGAAGTCAGAGTTGGAGTTGAAGTTGGAGTTAGGCGGCATTTGATCGCCTCTAATTAAATAGCATTTCCGCTCCCGCTCGAAAATGATATAGTCGCTGGCAAAAAAGGTGTGGCCTAGATGGGAACGGCAACGCTCTGTCCAGCTGTCTGCCGACCTGGCTAGCTGGCTGGCTGAGTGCTCGTGTGGTAGGGCTCTGAGGGCTCTGAATTTGGTACAATTACGTGATATTTGCCATAAATTTATGCTATTGGATCTGGCCTAACAATTTGCATGGGCTGAAGTAGGCCGAAGCAGCTGATTGAAGAACTGGGCCAAACGGCATAGTATTCATACTTTCGACAGTATTTAAAGTTAATTTATTTAATAATAATAATTAAGATGATAGTGCTTTTATGTAAATTTTTAAAATATTTTAACTTTAATTTTAAGCTTCAAATAAATAATACTAGGCCTCTTTGAACTGAGCTGAAAAACTGAATGAACTTCAGAGCTTACAGGCCCGATCACAAACAATAGTTTATACCAGCAAAATTTAAATGCTAAATTCAAAATCTCCCTCACTTTTCAGCTTAATAATACCTATCCCACTAATTATGAATACCAACTGAAAGTACAAATGCTTTGATGTCTCAGCCACTTTGTACCTAGGTTAAGCTGTATGGAAATAATTATAAACTGTGTGGAATACTAATTATAATAGCAGAACTTTCGCTGTGAAACTCTCAGGGTGCTTTTATATTTGTGCTCTGTTAACTTTCGCAGCTCCAACTTTGGCATATTTTTGTGTGTTTGTGGTTCTCTAGAGCGAGGACGGGGAGAGGAAGCAAACAAATTAAAGTTCACCTCGTCTGCGACTGCTGCTGCTGCTGCTGATGAAGCTGCAATTATCCTCGATGATGATGGCGAATTCCATTCGCAGCTGCGCTCAGCTCCGCTGGCCGCCAATCGATGGAACGCCGCGTCCAGCCCCGAGCCGTGCCTGGCCTGGCTTGAACTGGCCTCAACTGGCCGCCCTGCGCCCACGTGCAGTGCCAAAAGTCGAGCAAACAATGACGAGCAGCTGGCAAGTATTTGTTGTTCTCACTCGCTGGGCGACTCAGTTATTTTTCGGTTTTGGCCTGCTCGGGCCTGCTCCAAACTGGCCCGATTCCCAGTTTGTTTTAGTCAAATATTTGGCTTTTTGTTTCAGAATTGTTTCGGTTTATTGTTTGTTTGTCTTGGCCAAACTCTCATATATTAAATATATTACGAACTTTTTTTTTTTTTTTGTTTTTGTTTTGTTTTTTCTCTCTCATTTTGGTTTTTTAATTTTCTTCAGTTGTGCGCCATAAAAAATGTTTAGTTTCGTCGTCGTTGGGTTTTGTCTCTCAGGCCCTTTAGAGCTGTTCGTTGCCTGTTCTTTAATTTTTTTTCTTTTTTTTTTTTTGTTTTTTTTTTTTATTATACTCCAAATTCCGATTTGCGTTTTTTTGGAGGTAGCTTCGACTTTTTATTGTCTTCACAACCACAGATTGGCTTCAATATGAAAAAGAAGTAACCCGAGCACAACTCCTCTCCCTATATATATATATATGTGTGTGTGTGTGCACCGAATTTAGTTTTGTTTTTGTGATCGCCGCTTTTATGATTATGGAAGAGTCCCGCGCACTTTGTCTACCCATCGATATTGCTATCTCTTTTCCAAAACTCTAGATGTGTATCGCAGACTCAATCAGTTTTTGTATTTTTCTTTTTTTTATTATTTTTTTTTTCTTCTCATTTTTGCGTGAGCCAATTATGCGTTTTGTATTTCGTATTTTGTATTTCTTTCTGTGTCTGTGGTTTATATTTTGCTTTGAGGGCCGAGACGCTCAGCCGTGGGGGCCGAGGGACGGACAACACCGAGACGCAACTGATTTTCTTTCATTGTAATTAAGGAAACGTGACTTTTTTCAGATTTCATCGAAAATATTGTTGTTGTT
>NW_022045878.1:309725-322911 GCF_001654015.2 Drosophila navojoa | reverse complement strand
AAATTGTTGTTGCTGTTTGGGCCCATCGTAGACTTTAATTTCGTTCATCTCTCGCATTTGCCGTTTCTCTTTCTTTGATGAGATATGATTTGATTCGATTTGATTTGATTTGCGGAAATGTCTACGAGGGCGCCCTGTAATTGGTCCTCAGCAGTGAAACCGAACATTTTTAACTCACTAATCACAGGAAATACGAAAATATTGCCAAGTAGCTGACACTAAAACCACTTACACAGCGCTTAACTACACTGGAAGCTCAGTTATTTATGTTTATGTGAACAGTAAATTTTGTCTTAAGATTTGAAAACTATAAATGAGTAAATGAGTGAAATCTATGAAACTGATACTAATCACAAATTACAAGCCGTTATGCAACATTGTAGACTTTTGATAAATATTTAGATAAACTAATAAAAATCGAAACAAAATTAATTCTTGCTCACACTAACAAAAACCTTTTGCAACACTGAAAACTTTATGTAAAATATAGTAATCAATGCTATTTTTATGTTTTATGTTACCCGTATATATAAATTGTTTGTGTTGTTGCGTTGAGTTGAAACTCGTGTTATTAAATTGCTGAGAAGTTTTTTTCCGAATCTAAGCAACATTTTTAGTAGTTTTTTTTTCCTCTCATTTTGATTTCATGGGCTTCTTTCTGCTATTTGCGACTGGCGCACAGCGAGAGACAAGCGACAAGAGAGGTCACATTTGATAGTCCGAACAAAATCTTGTCGACGTCGCATTCATCTATGTGTGTGTGTGTGTGTGAAAGAAGAAAAAAAATGGGTGATAGAAAGACAAGAGTCTGAGACGGAGAGCCGGAGACTGAGAGCCGACCAACAACAGCGAACAAAATGCCTTCGTTAAGCGCTAGAAACGGTTTTAGGCCCCGGCCTCATGTTGCTGCTGCTGCTGCTGTTGTTGTTGTTGTTGCTGTTGTTGTTTCAGTTGTTTCTTTTTGGTTGCCCATTTGTTTTGTGAGCGGGGAAAAATGTTATAAAAATGTAATTACCCGATGATGAATGGATTAACTACAAAAGAGTGAGAAGCCTGCATTGCTTCGGGTGCGGATGGTAACGGGGGCACAACAGGCACTGGGAGGGGGGACGAGGGATGGGGGATGCCTGAACATGGTGGAAACGATTTGGAATTTGACTGCCTAAAACAGTTAACAAGGAGGAAATGCCGACAGCCAAGCACCGAAGCGGATGTACTCTAGATGTCAAGTACCGATAGCCTATGAAAACAATACAAAGTTGAAGGCAAACATTGATACAATCACAAGTCAATTATCGTAATTTATCGATAGATAGACTATGATTGGAAGCGATCTTTGATCGATTATTGCGACTATCGTGTGATTTGCCGATCTCTGGATACTAAAGAATCATTATGGCCTATTAACTAAAATTAAGTGGATTAATATTTGAGGAAAATAGTTCATAGGATTCTGGACTGAGCCTGAATAAAGTGTATATCGTTTCTTGATAATGGAATGAAAAATGGAAAATTATAAAGTCTTGCTCCTGGATAATTCTTGCTTAGTCTTATTGCCAATCAATTGTAATGCCACCCAAATCTAAGCTTCTATTATCTCTTGCCCAGATCTCGCCAAGCCTAGACAAATAGCCCATAGAGCCCCGCCTTCGGTTAGAGTATGTGCATAACAAGCTGTGCACAAATGTGTCTACGGGGCAATAGGAAAAAGGCAAGCGGCAAGCGGCAAGCGGCAAGCGGCAAGCGGCAAGTAGCCGAAACGACAGCCGTCGCAATTCCCTACGGATGTCGATGACTGAGTGATCGGGCTGAAAGTTTTCGACTGCGACTGGGTAATTGATGCATGAGATTAGTTTGGGTTTCAAGTACGTAGAAAATCCATAAGTGACGCTCGTTGTGTGATTCGAGTCACTTGGAGAGGCGAGTCAAAAAATAAAACAAGAAAAATACCAAACAAAAAAAAAAAATAAATAAATGGGTCAAACAAAAGCTGCTGGATGGATAGATAGATGGATAGAGCCAGATACAGACATATGTATGTTCCCCTGTTCAGTTTTTTCTTTCCTCACTACGAGGTTGGGGCTTAATGACTCACCTTGAGTATACACCTGCCCACGGGCTCGTTCTCGGCAACGGAGACATTGTAGAAGCTCTGATCGAAGATCGGTTCGTTGTCGTTGACATCGTGTATGGTGACGAGCACCGTCGCCGTGGAGCTGAGTGGCGGCTGTCCGCCATCGCGAGCGATCACCGTCAGCTGCGGCACCGGCTCCGTTTCGCAGTCAATGTGCGAGCGCGTGGTTATCAGGCCCGTCTGAGCATCGATCTGGAACCACTGAGCGTGCGTATCGGGCGTATCGGCCAGGGCATAGCTCAATGCCGCATTGCTGCCTTCGTCCCGATCGCGGGCCATGACCTGCAGCACCGAGGTGCCCGGATCGGCGACCTCCATGACGTTCGCATGGTACACATCCTGCTCGAACTCGGGCGCATTGTCGTTGACATCCGTGACACGCAGAAAGATGGACTTGGTGGCATGCAAGGGCGGCGTGCCTTTATCCGTGGCCACAACGCTCAATGTGTAGTTGGAGGTGGCCTCGCGATCCAGCGGCAGATTGACAATGACCAAGTAGATGCTGTTGTCACGCGTGGTCAAGGCGAAGTGGCCATCACCTCCATTCAGCGAGACATTCACATTGGCGTACTCCGTCTTCGAGTCCGGATCGTGCACGGAGATGCGAGCGACAAACTCGCCCGGCTGTGCCGACTCCGAGATCTTGGGCGAGGCGTCCTCGCTTAGAAAGATCACATTGATCGTTGGCTGATTGTCGTTGACGTCTGTGACTCTGATCGATACGAAGGCTGTCGTCTCCAGCGGCTGCTCGCCATGATCCTTGGCCACGACGACCAGCTCGTGCAGCTCCTTGGTCTCAAAGTCAAGCGGCTTGTTGATATAGACGGCACCCGTGCGCGCATCAATGCGAAACATTTGCTCCTTATCGCTCTGCCTGCGATTGATGGCATACTCCACCAGACCGTTCTCATCGGCGTCCGTATCGGAGGCGTACACCTGGAGCACACTGGTGCCCACTGTGGCGTTCTCCGGCACCGTGGCGAAGTAACGACTCTGATTGAAGATGGGCTGATTGTCGTTGACATCCTGTATGGTTATATTGACGGTCATCAGGCCTCTCAGAGGCGGTGTCCCACCGTCGAGAGCCTCTATCAGCAGACTATACGCGGGCGTTGTCTCCCTATCCAAAAATCCGCTGATCTGCAGATCGAGGTACAGCACGCCGTCCCGTTCCCTGTGCGAGGACAGGCGAAAGGCGTCGTTCACATTGCCGGACACAATGTTGTAGCGCTGCGTATTGTACGGCTCCAGATCCAAGTCTCGAGCCGGCAGCAGCGTGCGCTTCACCTCGCGCGGCGTATTCTCCGGGAACTCGATGTGCATGGCCGGCTGCGGGAACGTGGGCGCATTGTCGTTCTCATCCCGCACCGTCACCACGACGCGTACATTCAGGCCACTCAGAGGTATGGCAACGAGGCTGTACGATGCCCGCGTCTCTCTGTCCAGGCGCACCTTGGTGCGTATTTCGCCCGTGGTGCGATCGATGGCCAAATCCGTTTCCACGCCCGCCTCCGCCACAATGATGTAGGGCGGGCCGCTGTCAATGCTGTCAAAGTCACCGATATAGCCGATCTGATGGTCAATGGGCACGCCCTCAAAGACCTCCAGACGTCGTTCGCGCTCCTTGTCCGACGTGCCCGCCGCGCAGCTCCCAAACAGGCTGCAGGAGACTAGGAGCAGCCAGAGCAGACCAGTCCAGCTCCGGCAGCAGCTGTTCGTGTTTGTGGCGGGTAATGTTGACCTTGAGCTGTGCCGGCTGCGTCGCCGGCATCTGTGAAACATTGTGTAATCTTTCTGGGGCGTTCTGGGCGTGGCACGCCGTCTTGTGTTTGCTTTGCTCTCTCTGTTGCTGTTGCTGCTGTTGTTGGAGTTCACAGAACTCGCCGTCGATCTCGCACTCTTGAACATTTCGTTTGGTTTTTGGGGCTTGCTGTTGCTTTTGCAGTTTCGTTTCTTCCTCTCGCTTGGGTATGCTGAAAGACCCAACATGGCGTTATTCGCATATCGTCGACTGCGTATGCCCTACGCTACGTCCAGCTTCAGGCGCCATTTTGTGCTGCAAAAAGAGCAGAAAATAGATTGATTAGATGCATAATTTAAGACATGATCAGGGTATATTTAAGTCAGCTGCGCCCCAAACTATGTTTAGGCAACTCCTAATAAACAGTTCCACATTTATATTTTTTATAGACAAATCGTACGCCATAAACATAGAGCACAAACGTGACCAAGTAATCCCTGCCCACGCTCGGAGCTCGCTGGCCTGCCTGGTGACGTCTTGTTCTTGGGGCCACTTGATAGATGGCAACTAATAGACTGATAACTGCACTAACGCGCTTAGCCGACTGATGAAGCTCATCACGCTGATGGGCCGCGAGCGGCTTACGCATTGTCCAGGCATCTGCCGCAGCGCTATTTGAAATTCAAACGAGGAAAATGCCGCAGAATGGATACAAAAACCGAAACTAAACGCGAACGAAGACGAGACAAAAGAAGCTCCAGCGGCAGGCAATAACTGAAAACTACCTGCGTAGCCAAAAGGTTCAAAGGCTAAAAGGGTCTTGGTTCTGCTTGGCTCTATGCTGGTCTTTCAGCTTAAATATTGACGTTCTAAAACTGATGGCACACACATGCATACAAAAACATTTAAGAATCAAACAACAAAAATACAAAACTGAAATTTTTATTGTGTTGAAATTGGATTGGATGGGATGGGATCAACCACAGAACAGCAGAAAGATAGCCCAAATGACATGGATGAAAAGATGAAGAGAGAGAGAGAGAGCGAGAGAGAGGGGGTTTGGTAGAGGCGAATGAGTGCTGGCCAGCAAATTTCGTGGTCAACAATTTAGTTAACAAGACCATGACTAACACTTTTCATATTCGGCACATTCGAGTGGCCCCAAAAAAAAAAAAAAGAAAACAAAAAACACAGAAGAAGACAACAACAACATCAAGGTACGCGGTGGCTGCTGCAATTTTGGAGATTTTTCTCGCGCGATAAGCAAAAACAGAAAAGGAAAAGGAAAATGAAAGAACTTGAAATACTTTCAACGGATATGCTCAGCTAAGAGTTACCCTTGCTTAGAAACAAAATGAGCTGAAATAATAATTATCACAAATTTAAAGCACTGAAAAAATTCATGATTGAGTATGAAAATTATATTATTATTAATCTTTCTAATAGAAAATAATATAATAATAATATTTTCCTGCAATCTACTGTCAACAAAAATTGTTCATATTTTTATTTTTCAATGGAGTAAACTTTTTTCAGTTTGTCTTAAAGTTAAAAGAAGAAAACTTTTCTAGATCTAGAGATCAACAATGATTTTCATGTGTCAAAGCCCACCTCGGCTCAGTGGCAACTCCTTTCGAATACAGGGTATATTTATGATTATTAGATTGTTTTAGCAGCCCGCAGCAATTGGAAATGCCCAAATAAGAGAAAATAAATTTGTGAGTTTCACATGGTATTTGGGTTCGTGATGTTCCTCGCGATAGATATGTATCTCTTAGTTTTGGGGCACCCTCCGAAAGAGAATAAAAAGTGCCAGCTCATCGCGCGATGATCACAACAGGATCAAAAAGAAAGCGAGCAATTAAAAGTGAATTAATAAATGGACTACGATAGAAGATTGCATGCGAGCAGTTGCTGCTGCTGCAGCAGAGCTCAATTATGTGACAGCTTGAATGCCTGATTGATATAAGGTAGGGTATGGGACAGGCTGCGTGTCCATCAGGCCGTCTAATAACTTAATAATGATGGTCAGTACCTTCCTGGAAACGCAGCCATGGCATGAAAATGTAATTTAATAAACTGCAAATGCGAACCGGTGCAGCAAGAAGAGTTATTTGTGCAAATAAGAAAAGCTGCATTAGACATGAACCCCCGGTTCTGGTTTGAGGCCCCAGCCTGACACTTGACGGGCGCATACGCAAATTACCTCTGTGGAGATGGGGAGATGGGGAGATTGGGAGACAGGCTGCTGCAGCGGCTACTGCGGAAACGTCAGTTTGATTTGCACTTGTCATAAGTTTAGATGAACTGCTAATACCCAAACACATTAGAAAGCGCACCACCAAATGGTTGCGTGTGTGTGGCTCCGACTGCAGCCGCGCCAGAGCCACGCAACTGTGTCTAATATCAAATGACAAACTTGTAATTAGACACATTGTAGTTTTGATTTTGATTTTGATTTTGATTTGTCTGACCGTCAGCTCATATCTTGAGCATTAAAGAAGAAAAGAAAAAGAATTATTACTCCTCCTGGGGCCGTCTTTCTCTGCCTTTTTTCCTCAATTTTCGTTGTTGGCATTTTACGAGCTTTTGCGCTCGTAAAGGCTGGCGTTAATAAAATCTACTTAATGGCAAATAAAAGTTACAACAAATACTATATAACCATAATTCCATCAGAATGGTATACATATAAAAAACAATAACGAAATGCGCATAAACTTTACGGCTCAACTAATTAGCCA
Organism: Drosophila navojoa; assembly: GCF_001654015.2. The sequence continues at coordinate 316,295 of NW_022045878.1, read as the reverse complement.
AAGGAGGGGCAAAAAGCTGAAACAGAAAACGAAAGAAACTCCAATGCACTGACTAAAGGGAAGGAAAGCCAGCCAGCCCAGAGCTATCGACAGTCAGCGAATGCCTCTCTGCTGACTGCTGTGCACAGCATTTGGCTTTGATATCAAATAAACTGACGAAAACGCGCGGCGCGGCGCTGATCAGCCGACCGTGGCGCCGCAATTTGGGGCAGCCAAGGAGACGAGCAGACGACGCCTGTCCAGCTGCTGTCAGGCAGGAAGACGCTTTAAATCACAGAGCCAGCCGCGGATACTTTACATGAGCAATACACATGTTTCTGCTGTCCAGGCGCTCTCATTAATTGCTTATAAAAGGAAAAAAGAACAGAGAAGACCAGCTTTGGGGCTGACTCTGGCTAAATACTCTGACAGATTTATGGCAGATGTAAAATATTGTAATCAGATCCTAATAGCCAAACAGTAGACTCCAAATCTATTAACTTTTACATATAAACGTTGCTGATCAAGGTAGATGAACTCATATTTAGGTTTCCATTAAAAAAACTTTGATTTGAAAATTATAGAAACAATGCTGATGACATGAATAGGTCTATAATTGCAGATGTTAGTATTAAAGATTTTATCATACTGGGCTCTACTCTTAACACTTTCAAAAGCTACTAAGAGGAAAGAGTATACCAAAACTTCATTAGGCCAGCAGCACACAGAAATCCGACTTCCCATGGGTTGACGTAAACAAATATGGCTGCAGCGGCTCACCTTTTCCTCGTATCATAATGTATATGAATTATGGCTTGGTAGCTGTCTTTTGCAATGGGTAACACATTGCTTAACACATTTATAATGCCCATTCAAAGGGCATAAAAGAAAAAATTAACTGATAATATGGCTGAGCGCTGCAAAAAGGCCAACGAAACGAGACAGAAAATCAAACTTGTCTGCAGTTGTCTGCTGTCGTTGTTGTTGTTGTTGTTGTTGTTGCCGTTGTTGTGGTTGGGTATTCATGATTTAACTTCAAATTATGCAAAATTGTTGTCTAAAACCGGCGGCTAAGTAGGTGGTAAGTAGCGCTTTAGAGCGTGTTTAATTAAATGTTGAGTAATTTATGAAATGTGCGAGATGGAGCTTGGCTCACGGAGCCAGCGCTCACTCAAGGGTATAGAACTGGCGGGAGACGGCGGTGAACTGAGTTGTGGGGGCTGTTAATAAGTTATTTCTAATGGCTTTCTAATTGCCGTACAACGTCGCCTCGGACTTGTGGCCTAAGCCATAACAGCAGTAACATTTTAATTGTTTGCATATTAATCGAGCTCATTTAGATGCAAATCTGCGTCTTGCATATCGTCTATAAAATGCTGTGTGGTGTGGTGGCGAGTTGTTCGCAATCAGCCAAGCAGACAAAAGCCAGCAGAAAATATGCAGACAGTTAGATATTTAAGAAAGCGTGAAGTTCGCATGGGATTTTCTGCAACAAAAAGTGCGAAAATGCAAGTGAAGGCAATTGTGAACGCCCCAACGCCCCAACACCTGAACAATTTCAGCTTCAGCTGACCAACAAAGCACGAAAGCGTTTTTCATTTTCATTACAATTTCGCGCTATGAATTTCGCTTTCAAACACAAGTACTCAAAAAAAAGGGGGTCAACTAACAATACAGTTATCTATAAATGTTTCTCGTGGAATCTTTGCAGTTTTTAGCTTGCAGACATTTTAGCCATTTGTAAAAATATTTTTGAAAATGCTGATATGATATATGGGAATATGCCACATTAGTCACAGTTTAGCAGTGAAATCGATATTTATATCAATTAAATATTTATATTTAAAAGTAAAATTAATTAAACTTTTATTTTCTTTTGTCTGAAAATCAATCAAATCCGCTTGATGGTATATTTCATGCTAATTTATTGAATATTATCGATCAAGTGTAATTTTATGTGCGCCAACGATAATCATCTTTCTATTAATTTGTTTTTCTTACTCTTATAATTACATATCGAAATTTATAAATCACTTATTATGTGCAATAAAAACTAAAGCTATCGATATATTAACCAATTAGCTGTTAATGAAAATGCTTCAGTTGACAGGAAAACAGTTGGAGTTGCTAAAACAGCTAGCCAGATAGTCGATTCGTCTATATTTAGCTTCGCTTTTGCCTCTTTTCCATATTAAGTGCCATTAATTAGCGGCATTTATTATATTATTTATCATATCTTATCGGGAAACAGCGTCCGTCAAGACGTCAAGTGCACCAATTTCCAAAGTGTAAGAAAATATGAAATGACGCTCACACAGATTACAGATTGCCCGCAAAACCGAGCCCCAAACTGAACCTGAACCTGGCGACTCGAGGCTGAGGCTGGTGCTGGGGCTGAACTGGAATCTGAATCCGAATCCGAATGGGCTGCAGGTTGTCATGTCTGTGTCTTCTAATCTCGAAACTGTATGGGTGTGTGTGTGTGTGTGTGATCTGCACCTGCCCCACGGCATGGAGTCTGCATTGCGGCTTATGGCACTGCGCCCAGAGAGATCTTTCACAAATTTATATGGGGTATTAATAGAATGGCGAGAACCGGAAGCAAAAGCAAGTATCGCATTATAGATCGTGTTTATAAATGTGTGTGTGTGTTTTTTCAATATTTATTTTCTTGCTTTGTTTTTTCGGGTAGCCGAAAGCATTTAGCAATAATTGTCATGGCCGGTGAGTGCCTAAGCCATTGTTTGGCATATTTTATGGCTGTCATAAAAGTGCAAAATCAGCCAACGAAGAAGCTAATCTCGTGTAGCGTTCGTTAACCCGCGCCCGCTGCCATAAACCATAGGCAGCTATATATAAGTTGCCCAATCGAACTTCAAAATAAGTTTGTAACGTTTCGTTATATTTATCGCATTGGAAATGATGTTGTAGACGACTAGTTTGGCTCTATAAAGAATGCTGGCCCCATTAAGACAATCAAATTATGTAGAGTGAGTGTTTATGGGCTCGATCGACAAATGCAAATGCAAACTGGCATCGGCACGAGAGACAAATACGAAGCCTTGCCACACCGAAGCCACAGATTCACTTGTTACACCCCAACAACTCAATCGACTGTGTTAGTGGGCCCAGCTTTACGACTTTGGGCCTCATTTGATATCTCATTCAGCGTGCAATATACACACTGACGGCACATGTGTATCGTAAAACTGAGTTCCAATGAAAACCAAATCAAATATAGACCAGCTGCTTGCTCGACCACTAGATACGCTCGATAGTCATGAGATAAGATTCAACCAATTTAAAAATATATTTTTACTACAGACACGTTTTCTGATATCTGCTTTAGGCTAAGCAGCTCTATAATTAGACTAGATTTTCTAAATACCACTAAAAGAGAAAGAGAGAGGTATCGACAATGCGAAAAAATTCTTTGGAGATTCGTGAGAGATTCTGATGGTCATTTAAAGGCCTGTCGAATTTTTTATATATATTTCTAATGAGTTTCTTTGGGCATGTATAAAAAGTATTATGTGTTGGTCCTTAACTATTTTTAGTTAATTAAAAAGAAAATAAATAAATAAAGTGGAAAATATCGAAGTAAAAAATATAACTAGTCGTCTGCTAATTATGGTGGAGAACGTATGTTCTCTACACAGTCTGCGATTTCTATAAAAAGAGCATTGCACGTGCAAGTTCGTTGCCTAAGTCATTCGTTTCGGTTAGGTTTATGATAGCAAATGCAAGTTCGTTGCTTAAGTCATTTACGTCAGTTACAGCCATGACTGCTAATACAAGTTCATTGCCTAAGCCTTTCATAAGTTAACTTCAGGAATGCCAAACTTAAGTTCGTTGCCTAAGTCTTTTGTCAAAGCTAACTGTAAAGAAACCATTGATTAGTTCCAAGGATTTAAATAATATATGAATAGGATATATTTATATTCAGGCAACAACTAAATTTTAGACAATGCAACTCTCTACTCATTGCCTGTCATCTGCGGCACTTTACAGAACATACCCTACTCCGACCTATTTGCAGTGTCTGGCGAACTGTGACTGCTCTGAAATGAACAATGTTTATTTATTTATTGTTTTATGCTTTTAATACCCATAGAGATAATATTTATGCGTAGCGGGCACGACTGAGCGAGCAGCCGCAGGCACAAACTCAATCACAATCCAGCAAATAGCCAAGCAGCAGAGCTACCCAATCTCTGGACTGTTGGCGGATGAAGACACTTGCACAAAACGATGAACATATTCCAAACTTAATCACAGGCTAGCACATTCGTATGTCTGCGGTGCCAACTCGCATGAGACTCAACAAAGAAATTAGCGCCGAGCTGAGGGCAAGAGCTGAGCGGGTGTTTGCAGCAGCCGCAGGAGCAGGTGGCCAGCATGGGCCTGGCACAATGGCCGGGGACATGACTGAGGGGATACTAGAGACTGGGAACTGAGAACTGAGAACTGGCGTCTGGTGCGTTGCGTTTTCCCGAACAGCGAACTGCGAAACGTTCGCAACGGTCGCTTCCACGTCTAATGTAATTTTCTTGGCACGGCGCACGAGGCGCGCGTGTGGTCTGCAAAAAGGGGGCAGCTGCACGCCCGTTGCCTGATGCACGTTGTGCGTGTGTGTGTGTGTGTGTATGTGTGAGTATGGCTGTGTGTACGCGGAGCCGGGCAAAAATAGATTAAAGCGTAATTTTTGTTTGTATAGCGCTAAGCATTGCAGCAATTAGACGCCAACCCGGGAGGGGCGGACCGAAGTCTTCAGCAATTTAAAGCGCATTAAATTGCGTTTTGCAAGTTCGTTGCCTAAGTCGTTCGTTATGTCGCGCCGCATACGTCACAGCAATGGCAATCACCCGCATCTGACGCACTGGCGCAGAAAGATAAATACATAAAAAACAAACAGAAAATGAAAAAAAAAATTAATTAAAAAAAAAACATAAAAGAAAACGTTTGCAGAGGAGACACTCTACCGTTAGGCTGCTGCATCCAAGTGCCGCCGGCGCTGATAAGGCAAAAATATGCAGAGCAGCGCAGCCACGCAGCAGCTGCGGCTGTGAGAAGCGTGGAATGAAAATGGGAAATGAAAATTATATTTTGTTCGCTTTTGCTGCCGCTTGCCGCTCGCCGCTCGCCTTTTGTCGTTGCCGACAGTTGAGAGAGCTCGGCGATCTTCTCTTTCTATTTCTATCTCTCTCTTGCTCTCCCTCGCCCTACGCAGCGCATTTGGAAGGAAGTGTAAATTAAGGGCCATAAAAAATAAGAAACGAAAAAAAAAAATGAATTCCCCGTTCGACTCACTGCAACCCATTGTTGGCCCAAATGTTAGGGCCATTTTCAGTTAGAGTCTTAGCCTGCCTTAATGTCAAGCTATTTTGGCTTTTAACAGCAGCACGAAAATTGGTTTATAAGTGCCTAAACACACCACGCACACACTCAAACCGTTTAGAGCGACTTTCCGTAATTATTTCATATAATTTTTCAGTGGAATTTTTAATGCACTTTAATGGCAAGAAGCATTAAGAAATCCGAGCACGACAGCAAACACTTCCTGAGTATTTCGCCTCGACTACTTTTTATTACGTCCCAAAAACAAAAAACAGAAAAGTCTATTTGGAAAATACGTGAAACACCTAGATGAGAGGCGCTTAAAAATACTTGCAGGTCTTGTCGCCAGATTTTCCAGGAATCCGCACGTTTGGCGACACTTTATGCAGGCGACTCACGTATCGCCCGGCCAGATAGCGATAACTCACAGTTCACCTGGCCTATTGAGAGATTAAATACCGATATTCTCTATTTTGCTTGTAGAACAGGTAGAAAATCAGAACTCGTATATTTCAATACGAAAAATAAAAAACAAGAAAAAACGAATCTTTCGAACTGTATTTGTTTTTCACATTTCCCTCACACACAAGATTTTTCCCTCGAACAATAGGCAAAGCAGCGGCAAATGAAAAACGTTTGGAAAAGAAATGAGGTAGAAAAAGAAAAAAATGATGAAGAAGAAGACGCAAAAGGCATGTTAAAAAGCAAAGCAAAGTGTGTGTGACTGTGTGTATGTCGGTGTGTGTGTGTGTGTGTGTCCGTGTGTCTTTTTCCCCTTTTTTGGCCTTTTCATTTTGTGTACACATTTAGAGTCTACTTTGGCTCTGATCATTTAACGAGTCAAATTCGATTACCAATTTGAGTATTTCAAGTTGTTTTCACTGCTGCTGCTGCTGCCGCTGCCGACGCAACTGCTGTTGTTCAGCTTGTTGTTGTTAGCTACCTTTTACCTGGCCGCTCATCTAATTAGGCGGATTTTCGCTAGCCAAGCAGCCAAATTTTAGAATGAATTTGTTTAGGCGCATGGAATGAATACTATGAGTACATTGATTTCTACTGATTCAGGAGTGAACTGTTTAATATTCTAAATGTTTGAATGTTTAGATAAGTTTTTCAAAGTAAATTAACAATATATTTAAAATCTGATTATCAATTTATCTTTTTTTTCCTTCCATGAGAATACAATCTGAATTAATTTCAAGTTCTATTCACAATCATTTAAATATGATCAGAATTGTTCGATTATTATTGGGT
>NW_022045878.1:287335-302601 GCF_001654015.2 Drosophila navojoa | reverse complement strand
CAAGCGTATTATGCATAAATTCACGGCATTTTGTGTTCTTAAGTTTTGCCTGAAATCTGAGAAGCACAGCTGAGACCCATCGCTGTTGATCAGGTTCAACGAACTGGGCTCTAAGTACCCAAAGAATGCCTATTTCTCATATTTTCTTTCTGCTGCTTCTTTCTCATTTTTTTTTGTTTTTTGTTTTTTGAGTCACACACGCGGAATGCACTTAGAGAAAATGGACACTCGTATTGATAAGAAATTATGCTCTTAACATTTATTTTGATTAGCAGTAATACTTTGCATATTTATAGATTTTGTTTTACAGCTTTCCATGAAAGAAGCTGATGAGAGAGTAACTGTTAAGAGTGTAATCTCCTTCTATATATACTAAGTAGTTTTCCATTTAAGACATTTCTTAAGACTAGTTCAATTTGCTATTATATTTTAGTTGTATGATAAGATTGTGATTCTCGAACTTAAAAGTTAAGTTCTGAAAGTTGGGAAATTATACTATTTTACGTGAGGACTTTTCAAGTGAAAGAAAAATCGAATAAAAGTGAAATACCAAAAATGATTTTTACACTTAATCTCAATAAATGAACACATATATTTATATCTCTTTTTGGCAATATTATATCTCAGATCATCTCCAAATATATATACGTCAATCAATCAACAATTTCTTTATCTTACCAAACATACACATCTCATTTTCTCAGTGTAACTCGAACGGTGGCTGCAACTCAGTGACTTTGCAATGCAAATTTGGTGGCAACCTGCGTGTGTTTGCGCATTATCCTTATAGGTGCGCAGATCTTGAATCTAGGAACTGGGCATCGACTGTGACTTTGGCTGTGGCCTCATATGCATATGACACTCACACAGAACGATCGAGCGAGCATGCGAGTGAGGGAGAGACAGAGAGAGATAGGGGGACAGACAGGCCCCTACTCCACCCTGACGAGTCATCAATAGTCAATAGACAACGGCGGCTTGGCGTAGGCATCAATCTATGCTTCGTCTCTGTCTGCAACAGCAGCAGCAGCAGCATCAGCATCAGCTAGGCAGGCTAGCTGGCAGGCCCTGGGTCCAGGCTTCATCATGGGCAACAAGCAACATGTTCCATGTTTCTTGCCATCCTCGACTCGGTTGTCGGTTGTTGGTTGTCGGTTGTCGGTTGTCGGTTGTCGCTGTCGTTGGTTTTCCTTCTTTTGTTGCTGTTGTCGCCATTACGAGTCGCCGTCTATCTGATGTTTGCTATCTATGCTCCTGCTGTGCCTTCCGCTTAAGTCTCAATGTCGCTGTCGTCGCCAGGCTCGCAACGGCAACAGGGCCGCAGTTGCAACTGAGTCTTGGGCGTTGCTGCTGCTGCGACTTCAGCTGCTGCTGCTGCTGCTGCTGCTGCAACTGTGGCACGCATGTTGTAAACTGATTTCCCATATTTACTGACAACTAGACAAATTTCAGGCATAAGTCATGCCTCTTCTCAGCCTGGACTCCAATCTCTCTCTCTTTTTCTTTCTATCTCTCGACATTCTGCATTCGGCATTCGCCTCTTACCCATTTGCATAAGTTCGCGCATTATGTCCAAAAGTCGCATTTGTTCTTGGTATTCCAGCATTTCATCCAGTTGCTGCTGCTGCTGCCTCATCGGTTTCTCGTGCTGGTGGTGCAGTAGCAGCACTCTGCATAAATTATAGCTGCGCATTAAGCAACAGTTTGTTAAACATTGCGCTTGTTGCAATTTGTTGGCTCATTTAGTGAAAGAGAGAGTTCCACTTGGCCAACCAGCTAATCAACCAGTTGATACAGCGGATTTGTTCCATAGATTTCACTGCAAAGCAGCTCTCATCAATTTACTCACCTGCGCTATTTCTCATCATTTAGGAGTTTTCTAATACACTGCCGAGAATTGAATACATTCACTATGTGATGATACATGTGATAGAGTTTATAGAGTTCAGGGAAACCGGGAGCTAAATTATTTACTTATTATAAGATGGAAGTATGTAATTAGTCTAATAAATGAGCTACTTACTATGTAATGCATACAGAATATAACAGAATAAACATTCAAAGGGAGTATATTAAAGTTTCTTTAAGATATTTTTTTTAGGAACTACTTTTTGATATTAAAAATAATATATGTATATATAAATATTATTATTTATTTATATAGATTATCCAACACCTTTGGCTATATTCAAACATTTTTCGCTCTGTATAACGTTTTATATATTATCTGGTCGATATACCACATTAACATCTTATTAGAGCATTTGGCATTCTTCAATGCTTTATTCATAATGCCGCTGAATCATTTTGTCTGCCATTAAATTTCCATTTTCCATTTTCCATTTGATTAGAGTTTTGATTAATTGCGCTACAGCGCAGCCAACAACTTCATTAGGCTGCTTCAAAATAATATCGCTCGCATTTCGACTATGCCCGCCCCGCGCCACTCATATTCTAATCAGACCGCTCGCCCCCAACCGCCGGCAGGCCCCCCGCTTTCACAGCCAACGGCGAGCTGGCAACAACTTTGGCTAATTAAGCTACACAATGTCATTGTCTGTTTTGGTCAGCTCGGCTGGGACTTGCTCCGAATGTGTGCGACGCTTGTTGCTGCTCGCATATTAAATTTCATTGATGATCTATGTTTGACTAGAGTTGCATTTAATTTTTCATCGCCACGGGAGATTTTCACACATTTGCTGCATCAACAGCGACGATGCGTTCCGGCTGCGTCTGCGTCTGCATCTGCGTCTCTGTCCGCAAGTGCTGGCTGTGTCTCACATGGCGTATGATTAATGGCCAGCATTTAATTGAGTTATTGTTGGGTCTGATGGCGGCGCATTAACCCAGCGACCTTGTCGCCAACAATCTAGATAAGCGCCCAATTGAAGGACATAAGCAGGATATGCTCAGCAAGCAGCAGGAAATGAGATAGCTACAAAGCATTGAAGTTACAAAAGAACGATACAGAAGCTAAGTTGGCACATAATTAGACTAAGAGATCCGCAACTTAATGGTATAATCAACGATTTAACGACTTATGCAAATATCTACTGATACTATCGAAAAGGCCTTTCGATTTATATATAATTTAATAAAAGAATTGAAAACACGCCCAATTGCTCAAAAATAAATTTAAAATAATTGTTATGATTATTATTATTATTCTTATTTCTATTATAATTATTATTATTCTTATATATCAATATTCATTTATAAAATGTATTCCACTTTACATCAAGAAAAATTGTAAAAGCAACATCGTAAATGGTTCTAGTAAAAACTTTAGGTATACTCTCTATTTATAGTGCTCACTGCTTAATGGAGTGCAGCCAAAGAAATGTGCTACGCATTCCAAATTGATCTAAATAAAATCCAACGACTTATTTCCCAAGGAATTCTTTGAGAGCAAAAAGCGAAAAGCAGCTGAAGGAGGGGAAAAAAATGGAATCATGCTAAAGCCAGGCCGGGCCTAGCGCTCGAATGGACATTTATCTGGTTTGCAGCGGCTATGCGTAGTTCTACATAAATTTTAATCAAATTAAAGGAAGCCACGCACTGCAAGGCGCAAATAAATTGAAGCCCAGAGTCAGCCCGAATGCCCAAGTGCGCATAAGTAAGGATTACGAAGAGGTACCCAATGGCTGGCCGCAGCCAAATCCGCAATTCGATGTTGGATGCTGGCCGCTGCTGCGGTTTGCTGCCAACAACAATGGCGCATAATTTTCAGTTTTGACCTCTCAATTCGCCGTCGAGGGACCGCGTCGCCGGCCGAAGCCGCAAGTCAAGGAAGGCAAACACGTGGTCAGGGCATGCCGGGGGTATAGGGTATACAGGTATGTGTGTATATGTTGGCTGCTTAAATCTTGGCGCTCCAGTTGTGCGATTCACAAAGCGCTCTCTCTCTCTCTCTCTCTCACTCTCTCTCTTTCTCGCTCGCACTCAGCATCGTTCGTCAATTCAAATTAATCAGAATTAGGCAATTACAGAAATTACGAAAATTACAACGTAATTTCGCCGAGTCTCTTCACTTTAAAAGCTTTTGAAAAATTGCGCATGCGTATTGAGAGTGAGCTGTGGCCCCTACTCTGCGCTTCCCTCTTCCCACCCCACTCACCACTAATCCTCTGACTTTACTCTTTTTGGGGCCCGCCTGCATCAATCTGCAGCTCGTTTGTTTCTTTGAAATGTTTTTTTCAGTGCGTCGTTTTCGTCTGAAGTTTTTTGTTGTTGTTGTTGCCGTTCAGGAATTTATCGCTAGTCGTCAGTCCGTCAGCAGCTCTCGCTGACTGTTTAGTGCGGGCTATGTTGCTGCCGGGCTGCCGGGTTGTCGTGCCGTGCGTGTGTGTGCGGAAATAATTGTTAACGGCAAATTCAATTTTCGGCAACGTCAACCGTAGCCCGCTGCCACTAATTGGTTACGTCAGCCCATAAAAATGCATTATCATGTGGCATTTTGCATGCTTTTTGTGCCACTGTGCGGTGGCCGCTGGCCAATGGCCAGTGATCCCGCTGGCTAAGCATTGCCAGCCACGCCCTTTTGTATACTGTTGCCCATTAAGCGTGTCCATGTATCCTGTCAATGTCACTTAATATACAAAGTCGTTAACATTCCGCCCTTTTCAAGTGCGAAGACTCCATTTGGGATGAGCTGAGAATAACAAGTAATCGATAGCTAAATACCCTCTATTCGAATAGTGGAGTGAAGCAAATAAAGATCGTAAATGGAATGCCATCGAAAGACGAATAACTCAAGAAGCTAATGATAAAGCAATGATTAACGATCAAGTCGGGACTTTGTTATTGTTAAATATACATTTATTAACTAACTGAAAAAACTTTTTATCATGATGGTAATTCTTTTTCGGCTATTCTTGTTTACAGGGTATTAGGCCATTGTATTTAAAATCACCAAAGTGGCCCAGGTGAAGTTACAAAAAAAGGTGTGAGCCCCAGGAAAGCAGCTGGCTACGTCACCCCGCTGACAAATACGTCAACAACTCAATCGTAGAGGCGACAGGCGACAGGGCTACCGTTTTTGCTTTTTGGGATATCGCACTATCGGCTGCTCAATGCGCTTCACTTAGCGCGTATCTGCAAATCTCTAAATTGCCACAAATTAACAGATAATTCGACGCAGTTGCAACAGAGACGCATGTGGCAAGTGGCAAGTGGTAAGAGGCAGGCGACAAGCGACTCGCTAAACAGATTCCGTTTGACTCGGGCGCGCAAAGGCGACGCTAATAGATACTTTGCGTGCTCACAGTTGTACGGGCGCGGGTAGGAGCCAGTGGCAGGGGCAAGGGGTGAGGGGCAAGTGGAGCCGTCACAGTGCAGCCAACGATAGTTGTGTTGCACAATACCCAAATCCAATTTTCGAATTCCCACATGCGTTCATTATCGGTCTGGACGCGGACTCAAAGAGACACACAAACACACACACACACACACATATGGTTACACTCAGACTCCACACACACACACAGACTCAGGCTGCCGTGGCGGGTGCGCGCGTGCGCATAACTCATTTCGCACTTTGTCCATTTCATAAGACCAATTAAAGCGCCTCGCTTCGAGTCACACAGCAGCCGAGCTGAGCCGAAGCTGGACCAGTCGTCCGCTCTCTGTTCGCTCCATGTAGATTCGGACTCGGACTCGGATTCGACTGGGCGACTGCGGGGTACACCGTGGGGCGCCTTGCGACTGCGACAATTTTCCATGCATACGCGCTGCCAAGCGACGCGTCGGATTAAGTGGGAAATTTGACAAATGCGCTGAGATTGGCTCCCAGCTCGAACTGGATGATAATCACCTGTTCCCCCCGCCAGCCTGCCGGCGAGCAGGCCGCCTGCCCGCTTGCTTGCCAACTGGCCAGGCCAGCCGGTTCACGGATTCAGCCAACATTTGCGGAAACATACAAATTTGCGCATTTGTCCAAAGCAGCGTGAACATTTGCACAATCAGCGATGCAGCGATTCAGTGAGTCGGACTTGCGGGGGGCAGGGGGTCGAAAAACCAATGATTCGCATCATCCTTAACAGCACACGTAGACAGAGGCGTAGATGGGAAGGGGCTGACTGCGAAGTTGGAATGATGCTTGGCTAACGAGTTTTCTATCTCTTTTAACTTGTTCACTTTATGGATAAATTATTTTATGGAACATATAAAAAATAGCTCTATAAACGAGAGAAGAACAAGACTTAATGATTATTCTTTTTTATAATAAATTTATCATGAACTTATTGAATTAAAAAACGAGTTTTCTAGCTGAAAGCTCAATATAATCTTTCGAAAGAATATATTAAAGAGCCAGATACAAATCGCGCTGAAGCATTTATTTTTTATAGAATGTTGAATATAGAATATTAAAGTGAAACTAACAAGCATCTTAAACATCAAAGAGTATAAAATAATAATTAAAATTATATTGCATACGTTCATTTGCAATTTAATGATTGAATTTGCATATGTTGTGTTGAATTATTATGAATAAAACTATAGTGAAATATCGAGCATAGAATAAAATGAAACGATAATATTAAGATAATAATAAAATAAAATTGTATATGCTAAAATTGTAAAAGTATTATTTTATTAGAGGAATACAGATTAGAGACGAGTGTATTTTATTTAATGGCTTTAAAATTAACAGGAACTAAAGCTATTCGCTCTTTATCTAAATTATTGCTTTGAATAGAGACTACCAATGATGTAGATCTACTTTAATGTAAAACATATTCCTTACATATGCTGAGAGCACAGCCTAGATAAAAGCATAAACAACTTTAAATCCCCTAAAAAAATTCCCGCCCACGTCCCTGACATCGACAGCAACTCGGCAAAAGGGCAGCCCATCTCTTAAAGCTAAGAAGGAGAAGCTACGATAAAACTCAATTCTGGCTGACTTTTTGTTTTTTTTTTTCTCTTCCTTAATGCGCACATTTCGTTTTCAATGCGATTCGACCACGAAATTATGTCAATAACTGAGGTCATATGCATAAATTCTGGTCAGGGGCCGACGTCGTGTCTCGGCTGCCACGCAGACCCACAGACCCATAGAGCGAATGGGCCCAGTGCACTGCAGTGGCAGCGACTTCAATGCAGTGCAGTGCGGCTGCTGCATGTTTTAGCTGCATGCTAAATGCAACAGGCACCAATAGCATTGCCACGCCCCCCGCGCCCCGTTTCGGCACAGCTGGTGCTTTTCATTAAGAATTAAGTCAATGCGAAGTTGCGCGGACTCGTTTGGCAAGTGCACGTGGCTCGTGTTTGTTTTCGACGCCAACCGAAAAAGAAGCAACAACGACAGCGACAACATAAGCTGGAGCAGACAGACAGCGTAGCCATCCATAATGGTCGAAGAGCATCGGCACCACCCGCGCACCACTCACCACACAGTCTGGGCATGCTAATAAAACGATATTTTATTGCTTTTTGGCGGCTCATCATGGCTAAAATGGCAATGGGAATGGCCAAAAGACAGGCCAACAGCAGAACTATGGAAAGAGAGTGAATGAGTGAGACAGAGAGAGAGAGAGAGAGGGAGAGAGGTAGCTTAGTTGCCGTGGCAAATTGCCTAGCAGTCGTGCGTGGCCAAACGCAGCCCAGAAAATTAAATGCTCCATTTGCGCTTGATTGACAGCCAGAACGCGAGTGGGGGCGGAAGAGAGAGAGCGGGAGTAGGAGCGGGAGCAGTAACTCCTCCCACAGCTGCCTAGTTGAGAAAGAGTTGAGTTAAAGAAATTGCTGCTGAAATCAGGACTTGCAGGTTCTGACCTAGTAATTGACTCTGTGCGAGAGAGAGAGAGAGAGAGAGAGAGAAAGAGACCCGCACCACCAGCACCACCAAGGCTCGTAACGGCCGAATTGGTTAGAAACTAGCCCAAAACACGATTAACCCACATCTTGGACGAGGCGCTCATAAATTATTATGCAGCCAAGGCAGCCGGCTCGGCCTGGCTAGGAGAAGGCATGTCGCGCATTTTTTTTTTGGCCATTTGGCGACTTTAGCTGTAGCAGCAGCTGTTGCTGCTTCTTCTTCTGCCTCTGCTGGGTACAAGCTGCAGCGGCACGAACATGACTTTCTAGCGGATTTCTTTGCATGCGCCTGGCGCGCTTTTGTTGTCGCTGCTCGAGGCGGCTGCTGGGTTTCGATGCGGGCAGCGGGCGGAGTTGGTTAGCTCTAGACACATGCCATGCTGCTCTTAGCATACCCTGTACTGTATGGAAAGTGAGCATAGTCGAGTTAGAAGAGCTTTTGAGGCCATGAAGGAAAAGGAAATTGTCTGCCCAGACACAAATGTTCAAGGATGAAGAGTACTCTAGGTGGAAATCGATTGTATATGGAGATATTCTTATTCCTATATCGATAATCAAGAATTTACATCATTATCAGATAACCATTTTAGTCTTATTTATATCACTCCTAATCTTATATCACTCCTAATGTTAGAACGAGACATTTCAACTTTGGTTAGATCAAGCTTTTTATTTTTGCTTGCTTAAGTTACACACTTGAATGTCAGCTACAGGGTAACTGTTAGTTCGGCAAAAGTTACACTTCGCCACTCTTACTTTGCTGCCCGCTTCTCTACATTTAATTATTTTGTTTAAAAAGTTTTGACACCGCGACGCGCATGCAGATTTACAGGCTGGCAGCTCGGAGCTCGGAGCTGGCAGCTTCTGCCCGCTGCCAGAATGACAGCCATGGCCAGCGGCCGTGTTGCCAATGTGTGTGTGTGTGTGTGCTTGTAACGCGGGGAAAGACGTGACTCTGTTGCAATAGTCGAAAAAAAGAAAAAGATACAACAAAAATAAGTTTTTTGCCATTCAATTTGAGTTGCGGCTTGTCGGAGATTGGATGGCACCGCTGGCTGATGGCCTCCCTGGCTTCTCGTTAGTTTCTTGTTGCTGTTGTTGTTGCTGTGTTTGCTGTTAGCCAAAGTGTATCTAGATGAAGGCGCGACAATTGGCATGCATTAAGTTGTTGCTGAAACTTTTATGGCAGCGTGTGAAGTGCAGCATTGGATTAATTTAAGTGCAAGATGTGACAATCCGACAATGGACCAAGCGACCGAGCGACCAAGCGACGTGTCGAACCATTCCAATATTTTCTGACCATTCCAATTGGCGTTTTTCTGTGTTGGCCAAAATGTTGCATTTTGCAACACTTAAAGTTAATCAAGAAATTGTTTATGTTATGAATGTGCTTGGCGGAGGCTAAGACTTATTGACGTAGTCTATGAATGCTGGGAGCATGTGGAATTTGAAAACGATGAGAATGAGAGAAGGACAGAAAGAGAGAGAGAAATAGAGATAGTGATATGATTATATAGGGCAAGAGATTGAGAGATAGAAAATATATAGACCATTGCCATTAATTTTAAAAGGAGAAAAGTTTCGCAGAATGTAATCCTGTAAGAGTTAGACAGATAAAGAAAAACTGACGGTGTACTCTATCCCACCAGCATCTTTTGGAGGGAGTTTTTTTAACAGAACATTTAAACTAAAACACCGTAAAGGATTAAAGGCTATTCAACGAAGTTCAGGATCGATAACACCTTCACAGCTTGAATAGCATTTTGGTATTCCTAAATTACTTTACATAATTTATTTCTTTCATACTTTATTAGCTTCTATTCCATATCATATCTCATAAATTTTACTAGATTTTGTAATACATTTTTTATGTAGACTCCAAAATAATCAATCATTTTTTATTCACATTTTATTCATTTCTTATGAAATCAATTTATGCCTCCATTAAAAGTAAGAACTAGTGCAATCAAATAAAGTTTAACAACTCTATAAAATGCAGTTAAATGTTAAAAGTTGCAAATACAGTTAAGCGGATTTTCATCAACTGTTAATGTAGCTATATTTATATATTCGCGTGCATAAAGATATACATGTGTATATCCCATAAATTCCCACTAGGAGCTAATTTTCCCAAATGCATTTAGCTGACATTTGCAGTTTGATTTATGCGAAATTCGTGGAACGCAGCTCGCAGCTATGCTAATTATTTTGCAAACACTTGTGGCACGACGGTGCTGAAGGGGCGGAGTGGGGCGGGCAAAGACTCCGTAGCTGAATAACAAAAAATAAACAGAAACTAACAAAATTCGCTGGCAATTTTAATTGTTAGTCCGCGGAGTAGCTGGCGCTTTGTCTGGCCGCCGCTGGAGCTTGGGCAAACGCAGAAACAAATTGAATTCGACGCATTCCACGGTTAATCAAGTGGCTGACCAACTGGCTGGCCAAGTGATGCTGGCGATGGTGGTGCTGGTGGTGCTGGTGGTGGCGGTGGCGGTGGCGTTTGCACTGGAATTTTAATTGCAACGAAATCGAAATCGAAGCCAAAAGCCACATACATACGAGTATATCGATACGCCCCAGCACCTGTCGCACCTGTCGATCGAGGCAACAAACGCCACCAGTTGCTCAGTTGCTGTGGCTCGCTATGGCTCGCGGTGGTTTACTTTCTGTTTCGGCCCAAAGTCAAATCGAGTCAAAGAGTTAATTGCGAGCAGACAATTCCGTGCACTTTTGACACCGCACGTGACGTGACAATATGAGCGAATCTGCAGCTGGAACTCGGTAGAGTATGGCATGAACTACACTGTGAAAAATGAAAGGATTGCTTTGGTTCTTGAAAGAGCTTGCAGGCATATAAGAATAATAATAAGCAGAATGAATAGACTGGAAGAAATGGACAAATGCTTATGAAGTGGCTTAAGACAGAAATGCTTTTCTTGGGAATAACTACTTTGAGTACTTTGATAAAACAACATTAATATTTATTAAAGCTAATTTTGAAAATGTAAACTAAGTCATTATTCTAAGACATTCATAAAAAAAAAAAAACATTAGATTTCATCAAAATTTAATTCATTTTTACATTTCCAAATATTTAATGAAAGGGTAACTTAAATGAATTTTAAAATAAAAAATACATTTTTTTTCTTATTTTTCTTTTATTATAATTTAAATTTATTTATTTATTTTGAAATTGGATTTCATTAAATGAGTCTCTAAACCAATCTTATAAATAATCATCGGTAAGTTAATTTGTTAATTAATTTTTAAATTCGTCATTATCTACTCCAGTCTTTCATAAATTAAACTAAAATTTGCAGCTGATCGCATTTACTCTATTAACTATAATCTACATTGATTCCTCTCATTTTCGTCAATTTTAGTCGCACTCTGATCTAGCTTTAATAAAGTTTTATTTTCCAAGTGCATCATAGCAAAGAGCTAAAAGCTGAGCATAAAGAAGAAATCTGCACCAGAATATTTTCGATGCAGTTAGGCAAATGGCAATTGAACTTGCCCTGCTCCTGGGCTCATTAAAAACTTTCTTCTAGCCCAGCGTTGAGCTGGACTCTTCCACTGCAATCATTTTAGCCCCAACTACTTCATAAATATAATGACTGCCTTGCTCTGGCTAAGCAAATAGGAATTTTGTTTTGATTTTGTTGTTGTTGTTGTTTTCGTTTTTTCGGTATTCGCTTTTGGAAATCATCGTCTCAGCCAGACGCCAGCGGTCAGTGGGTTAATTGTGCACAGAAATCACTCGCTACAAATGCCGGAGATAAGATTATATTGTAGATGCGCGATTGGCTGTCTACACGATGCTAGATGGTATTCGCGGGGCGCCCAATTAATCATGCCCTCTGACTGCCCCCTCCCCCAGGCACTGAGCTCTGAGAAGTTGGCGAATCGAGCCGAAACAAGGCGAAAGTTAACAGTTCGATTCTTGGCCTCAGACCCACCCGTCGGGTGGTCAACACTTTCACAGCAACAAAGTTATTTTCTTCCATTGTAGCAGCTGATCGTCTTTAGCTTTAGCATGCAAATGCCTCATCAATCAGACACACACACACACATACAGCTACACATTGTTCGACCTTTTATGCAGCAGCTGCCTTAGCAGCCAAACCAAAGTCGACGTCCGGAACGTAGCTGACATTCAAGCTGGCTACTGTGCTGCGCAGCACGGCAATCAACGCGTCAAACGTGCAGGAAACACTGCACAAAGCCCAAGTCCTCCTCCCTCCACCCCCAGCAAAACAAACACAGTTAGGAAAAAACATTTACTGTTTGGCTTGCAGCGATATGTGTGAAATCTTGACCAACAGCAGCAGCAGCAGATGCAGCAGCAGAAGCAGCAGATGCGGCAGCAGAAGCTAGCAAAATGTTTTTGACAGCTGCCTGCCGAATGGCAGCCCGTTCCAATGGGGCAACTGGAAGAATGGAAAAGAGCGGGCGGCAGAGCAGCAGCTGAGCTAAACATTGCATAGAGTGTAGATTATTAGCTGCACGCTAATTTATGCCAGCACAGAAGAAGTGGAAGAGCGAGAGAAAGGGAGAGCAAGCAACGAGAGAGACACAGAGGCGTTAAACTAGTTGGGAAAAATCGCAATGTTCGACAAATTAGTGCGCTCAAGTGCAAGCGGCCTTGAAAATAGTGAAAGGCAAAGAACAACAGAAAAGGTGAAATAGAGAGCGAGAGGGAGTGACGGTGCAGTAAATACCACAAAAATACTTCTAACAATGATTAGAGATTATACTCGATACATATTCGATTAAAGCAAAATATATATAATAAATAAAGGGTGTTTCTAAGTAATTGAGAGTACATATAAACACAACACAGTAGCCCCGAATACGCCCTAGCCCTTCAGCAGCTATCCGAGCACTGATCAGACTACTGAGCGCAGCTAAGCAAGAGCCTTGCTCTTCTTATGCGCTCTCCATTGCGTGAATTGTTGTTGGTGCTCTTCTATTCCTTTTTGTGATTAATTCGATTAATTCGAGTGCGAAAATGAACGAGTAGCTGTTGTTTTTGTTGTAGGCGCTTCTATTGTTTCGTGTGCATGGAATTCGAAATCGAATTAGACCAGCAGATTTTAAGTTATTAGTGAGGCGCTCAAATATAAGCAGAATCGATATCGAAATTGTACGGAGCTCATGCCAGACAATGAGTACTATTGCTTATCTATGCAGCATTGTGACATCACAGCTAATGCAAATTCGATGTTGTGCCGTTGCTTAGGCATTCGTTGCTTCACTTTCACTCGTGCCGCATCGAATCTAAGCACAAGACTATCCTTTCTCTCTCTCTCACTCTCTGGCTCCTTTTTTTTCTTCCCTGCATTTGCACTTTCGGTTTTTAATTGCAAGCCAAATTTGAAGCCGGCAGAGCCAAAGGTAATCCAGCTACAAACTAAGTCTGTGTCCAAGCCCCCAGCGACATGGCGATCATTTGCATAAAACAAACAACAATTTTTCGCATGCAAGTTGTGAGTGTGCGAATTGCGAATTTCGAACTGCGAGTACGCTAAACAGCAATGTGAATGTGGCCCGCAGCGACAAATGCAAAACGATTCGGCACACACGAGCAGCAGCAGCGGCCGCGACTGCGCAGTCGCCGTCGGCCCACGCTGATAGGCTGGGCTGGGCAAAGGAGGGAGAGAGAACAGCGCCAGATGATGGCAGGGCAAAAAGCGTCACATCAAACATGCATCAATAAGTACACACACACACACACTCACACATATACATATGAGCATTTCCAATTTGCAAATTTTCGTAGCCAACCAAAATGGAGGCCGGCACAGCTCATGTTGCGCGAGGCCCAAGGCGGGTGCGGTCGTTGTTGCTGTTGTTGTTGTTGCTGCTGCTGTGTCGTGGCGCGTTGAAAAGGAAATTTTTCATCTGGCAAACAAATGGACCGAATGGAGTTGTTGGCCCGGCCAAAAAGCGCATGCAAAAGTAAGAAAAAAGGCTATCGCTATCGCTTGTGGCCAATCTGCATGCGCCCGGGCCCCGGACCGGGGCCGAAACATTGCTGCGTGTGTGACCAGCCGGTGCTGGAGCTGGCTGCAAAGAGCGGACAATGACAACAATGAACAAATCATGAGCACTTTGCATTTGCCAACAATTCAACCAAGCCCCCGCCTGCTCGCCCAACCGCCGCCACTATAACAGGCCACACAAAAGGCTAAACAGCTTAGAGCTGGACGCGTGCCAAGCACGAGACAGCACGAATGATCGACAAATCAAAATTTAAGCCCATTATCTTATTATAATAATTATAATGATTCGAGATATTTCAATATTGTTTTTTGTTATAAAAAAGTTAGTCAGATATTTTTAAATAGATTTTTTCGATGCTTTTGCTTTAATTCAATTTAAATTTGCATGCACGTAATGTGTTCGAATCGATTGCTCGTGACACGGCACGCGCTCAGCTGCTTTAGAGAGTCAATATGCATGTCTCACTCTCTAAGTGTGTGTGTGTGTGTGTGCTTTAAAGTAAGTTGGCAACAAATGACATTTTTAACTTTTGACATTTCACGCGTGCAGCTCGTTGTCAGCTTGGTAGTGGTCGTCACACACGTCGTATGCGTGATGTGATAATTTTTGGCATGCCGTGACCCGGGTGCCAACAACGGCAACAGCGGCAACAAAGAGAGCCGCGGCACTTGAAAGCGACTGGCAATGGCAGTGGCTGCTCCTAATGCCAGACATTTGATTTGGCGGCTAATTCACGACAATTTGCGCCGATCGCTGATTGCAGCTCGAGAATTCCCGTTGGCCAATGGCCGTGTTCCTGGTTCACTTCCTAGCAGCAGCAGCAGCCGCCGCTACACGCGCCTCTTTAGCCCGCAAATGCATTTTTAATTACATTGGCTAACATTTGAGCGCTGCCAATTGCCAGCGGGAGGGCGTGAGTGCAGCACCAGGAGCAGCAGCAGCAGCAGCAGCAGCAGGAGCAGGAGCACTGACTAACAATGGGCTGCGACTTGTTGTTGCGCATCAGCAGCATCGACATCCATTTGCCTGATTGTTGTATTTGGCTCAAACTGTTTAATGCCCGGTTGCAGCAACGCTCAGATTCCACTGACAAAGCTAGCGAGCCACCGCCAGCCCAGCATTGCAATGCCCACATATCGATTTCAGCGTGCAGCCAACAATTTTTCCCAGATCTGCGCTCTGTTCATCTACGGCCTGATGCTAGCGCGTAAATTTTCATGTCGCTTCTTGATTTGCAAGCATTTAACAAAGTCAAAACAATTTTAATGCCCAGACGCGGCAGTTAATTAAAATTGCAACGAGCTGTTGACCATTTGTTATACCCTGTAACTAGCCACGATAGGGTATGCCAGTGGAGAGACATGACATCTGTATCTGTGTCTGTATCCGTATCTGTATCTGTATCTGTATCTGTATCTGTATCTGTATCTGTATCTGTATCT
>NW_022045878.1:211576-230240 GCF_001654015.2 Drosophila navojoa | reverse complement strand
TTGGACTTGAGCAAAGTCTATTTTAAACACATTTTTAAATTTCGCTGACTGTGCAGCAAGTGTGTGCGAGCTGTGTGTGCTGATTGTATGGGTGTGTATTTGTATGTGTGTGTTTGTGTGCCTTGTCAAACAGCTGCCTCAGCCAGTCAGCGTCTGGACTCAGTGGCAACTGCTGTTCAATGGATTTTGACTTCAATCTTGAGCGGGCCTCTGAATTGACTTTGGCCTTGAATAACTCAGGCAGAAATGGATCAAAAGTCGGAAACACACCAGCACACACACACACACCCAGACAACGAAGGACAAGGGGCGAAACTACATTCATTGGGTCAGCGGTGCTACATTTTTATTGGTCATTAGTGCGAGCCTCTATCGGGCATTCGTAAGCATTTACACATCGTTAAACTTTCATTTCCGGCAAATTAAGCGCATTCTATATACCTTCTACCCTGGCCCAAAAAACACACACACACACACACACTTACAGTGACATAGACACAGGGACACAGAGGCGTAGCATTATTCACGCCATGTCCTGCCCCCGATTACGGGGGGGCGCCCGCTCAGCTCTTTGTCAGCAAAATAGCCACGCGGCAGTGCATGAGAAGGCTACCTCAAATGACCACAACAAACACAGCCCGACGCCTATATATGGTATATATATGTATATACGATATGCCGGACTATATTTAATGGAGAGCAAACAAATAGCGGTACGCCCCGTAGGCGGCATTCGCACTTTTGTTTGCTTTTCAATCAAAAGTCAATAGCAGAAGCGAGCCATATAAAAGCCTGGCAAGGATTGTGGCATCGGTGTTGGCTCCAAGCTATTGTCCACACCATGTCCTTCTGGGCGGTTAGTCGCGGCCTAACGCCGCAAGGCAAAGTGGCGCCCATGCTGAATCCCAATCAGCGACAGTTCCTGGAGGACGAGCTGCGCTATCGTGAGAAGCTCAAGATGCTGGCCGGCGGCAATGCCATCGATGATGTTTACGTGCGCAAGCCGGACACCGTGGATGATCCACTGGAGCTGGACAAGCACGATTCATTCTACAAGACCACCAAAAGTCTGCTAGTGCTGTTCCAAATCATGGGCGTCATGCCCATACATCGTAATCCACCCGTGAGAAATATGCCGCGCACTGGCTACTCCTGGCGATCCAAGCAGGTAATGTGGGCCGTATTCATCTACAGCTGCCAGACGACAGTTGTGGTGCTGGTGCTGCGCGAGCGGGTCAAGAAGTTCATAACCAGCCCGGACAAGCGCTTCGACGAGGCCATCTACAACGTCATCTTCATCAGTCTGCTCTTCACGAACTTTCTGCTGCCCGTCGCTAGCTGGCGCCATGGCCCGCAGGTGGCCATCTTCAAGAACATGTGGACGAACTATCAGTACAAGTTCTACAAGACGACGGGCTCGCCCATAGTGTTCCCGAATCTGTATCCGCTTACCTATGCACTGTGCGTCTTCTCCTGGCTGCTCAGCATCGCGATAAATCTGTCGCAGTATTTTCTCCAGCCCGATTTTCGCTTGTGGTACACCTTTGCCTACTATCCGATCATCGCGATGCTGAATTGCTTCTGCAGCCTGTGGTATATCAACTGCAATGCCTTTGGCACGGCCAGCCACGCCCTATCGGATGCACTGCAGGCCACCATTAAGGGCGAGAAGCCAGCCCAGAAGCTAACGGAGTATCGTCATCTCTGGGTGGATCTGAGCCACATGATGCAGCAGCTGGGACGCGCCTACTCGAACATGTATGGCATGTACTGCCTGGTGATCTTCTTCACCAGCATCATTGCCACCTACGGCAGCATTAGCGAGATCATCGATCATGGCGCCACCTACAAGGAGGTGGGGCTCTTCGTCATCGTCTTTTACTGCATGTGCCTGCTGTACATCATCTGCAACGAGGCGCACTATGCCTCACACAAAGTGGGCATGGAGTTCCAGACCAAATTGCTCAACATTAATCTGACTGCCGTGGACACTGCCACACAGAAGGAAGTGGACATGCTGCTGGTTGCTATCAACAAGAATCCGCCCATCATGAATCTCGATGGCTATGCGAACATCAATCGCGAATTGATCACCACCAACATCTCCTTCATGGCCACCTATTTGGTGGTGTTGCTGCAGTTCAAGATCACCGAACAGCGCAGATCACAAACAGTTTAAGGCTTGATCAAGCAGAACTAACTGAAAAGTTATCGATTATATTCAATTTATTATCGACTTGCATTCAATTTGTGCATATGCCTGAAAAGGGCTTGGATTTTATTATACAAAAGATTTATGTCTATATTTATTTATCCAACATAATAAAAACGTAATAAATTTCAATGAAATAATTCGTTTTTCGTTCTAGATTTTTCCTTGTCAGCATTCAAGTTGCCTTAAGGGATATTTCTTTGGCAAATATCATCATAAATTCCTTAATGTTTTATTGATGACAAATCAATATACAGTAGAATCCGCTGTAGGGATTGTCGGTATACTCGGAAAACGCCTTAACCGTGTAAGAACCATCGTAATAACCGGATTCCACTGTACGACTGTATCGTATATTATCATCAACCCCATATAACACTCCAGTTTTAAACTTTAATTAAAGCTAAGCTTGTTTTACATTAAATTTTATAGCGTACGGACTACCTAGAGTTAAATGCCAAACAGATAACATTTCATATTATTAATTATTGTTATATATTAAAATGCTCATTATTTATTATAATTCTCGACCTCTATCTACGCTAAATGCTTTCAACATGTTTTCTCTAAACTAATTTTGGATTTTGTATGTCAGATGTGTATAGTTTATTTATTTTCTAAATTTTCAGTACAACTTGTTTTCGTTGCGTACTTCTCCGTGGACCGACCGCAATGTGTCACAGAGCCCAGCCAGACTACAGCCTTAACACCTACATGGGCATCAACCTGGGCATTGAGAAATTGGAGGCGGTGATTCTGAATGCCAAATTAGAGCTGGTGTACAGTGCGGTGGTGCGCTATGATGTCGATTTGCCCGAATACAAAACCGAGAAGGGTGTCAACGCCGGCGTGGATCTCGATCAATTTGAGATTAATCCCGTGATGTATATCAAGGCATTGCATATACTGTTCAATTGCCTGGTGTCACAGGGCGCCGATTTATATAAGGTGGCAGCCATCGCTGGTGCAGCGCATCATCATGGCGCCATATATTGGTCCCTGACCGGTTTCCGTGCGCTCTGTGGCCTAACAGCATTGAAGAGCCTGCACGAGCAGCTGACGGAAAAGTGTTTCACCTTGCGCTCACTTTACTGGGTGAATGATGATTGCATGGACACTCAGTGCAAGGCGATGGAAAAAGCAGTTGGTGGCGCTAGAAAACTCAAAAAAATCACTGGATCTCACGCATTTGCCGGCTTGACGGGCCCTGAGATACGCAAGGTCCATGTGACCTATCCGGACGAATACCAAAGAACAGTTCGCATATCGCTAATAAGCAGCTTCCTGGCATCGCTGCTGACTGGAACCATGGCATCCATTGACCACTCTGACGGCTCGCTAATGAATCTCTTGAACATACATGAGAAGGAGTGGTCCGACGTCCTCTTGGCGGCTTGTGCACCAGAATTAGCATCACGGCTCATGCCAGCGATTGCCACGAATCGACTGCAGGGACGCATTAACAAATACTATGTGAATCGCTGGAAGTTTAGACCCGACTGCATGATCGCTGCGGCCACCAACAGCCATTCCAGCATGTTGGCCAGCATCAAGGATCAGGAGAATGTTATTATTCTATCGCTCAGCCAGCACGACATGATCATACTGCCAACTAGGGAATGCAACGCCGAAGAAGAGGGACAAACCATGTGCCATCCAACCATTCCCGATACATTTATGAACTTTTTTCGGTTCCACAATGGGGGCCTAGTGCGGGAGCGAATCTGCCAGGAAGTGGCCGACGGCAGCTGGACACAATTCGATGAAATGTTGGCCGACACGCCCATCGGCAATGAGGGCAACATCGCCATTCATTTTGATGAAATGGAGCTGACGCCAAAAGCACAAGGCACTCTGCGCTGGGACATTGACATCTCTGAGCTAGCTACCGAGGCACTAACTGGACGAGAGCGATTCGAGCCGCGGTTCGAGGCCCGAGCCGTCATCGAGTCTCAAATGATGCATCATTGTGGAATTGTCGTCGGCACCGGGTTCAGCATAGACAGCAATACCCGAATTATTGCCATTGGCGAGCACTCCAGAAACAGCAGCATACTCCAGATTGTGGCCGACGTCTTCAATGCGCCCGTCTACCGGCATGAAATGCCCGTTGATCCGCGCCTCATGGGTGCCGCCTATCGGGCCCGCTACGCCTTCTATGAGTATCGTGAGGTCAATTGCAATTGCTGTAAGTGCAAAATACGCCATGGCAATCAGCCCCAACTCAGCTACTCTGAGTTCATTCAGAGCTCTCCCGATTACTTGACGTTGGCGACCGAGCCAACTCCTAACTGTGACAAGATCTACGCCCCACTGAAGCACCGTTACGCACAAATGCAACGGCAGCTGGCAGCCAGCAAAGCTATCCACGAAACCCGCTTCGAAGACGATCCATATCTATTACGACAACTTTGAAGGAGTCTTACAAAAATTCGATGTCTTTGCTAGTTATTCAAAATAAGTTCAAAGTTAAGTAAACTAGTGCAACAAAGAAAAACAAGAGTATTCTAGCCGAGTCCGCCCGACCAGCAGATACCCTGTACCCAATGAACCAAATTACGTTCCCATTCAGTCAGTCAGACGGACTAGCTTACTCTGCTATGATATTTACTGAGAATACATTCAGTTTCTACAATACTTGAGAGTGGGTGCATTGGGTACAGGGTAGAGGCTTATGTAAGGCTAAAAGTCCGCATCCCAGCCAGAAAGCTCATCCGGCGGCTCAGTGGGATCACAGGGAAAACGGTCAAAGTAACGCACGTCCGTGGGATGAGCAATGGGCCGCACAAAGGGCGGTATCAGCAGCTGACTGGACAGGCCATCCCAGTCGAAGCCGAGAAACCATCTAGGGAGTAGTGCAACAATTGTTTAGTTCAAGTGGTTCCCTCTGAACTAGCCCCACTAGCATATCCACTCACTTGTGCTTTTTGATATCCTGTATGCCGCCTGTTTGGTAGCCCAAACGTTCGGAGGGCACATCCCGGCAGAGGCGCTTGATCAGGTGCACGGCCCAGCGTGAGATGTGCTTGGGAAATGTGATCATGTCGATGCCTCTTAAGATCAGGTTATAAGTCTGCATGGGATCGGGCGCCGTAAATGGTGGACTGTTAGGGACAACGGGAAACGCTTAGATTCATTCAGATTCACTGATTTTCGACTGCAGACTTACGCGCCGTTGAGCAGCTCGTGTATGAGTATGCCCAGAGCCCAGTAGTCCACTGCTCGATCGTGTCCCTTGTTGAGAATAATCTCTGGCGCCACATACTCAGGCGTGCCACAAAACGTCCACGTCTTGGCGCTGTTCCCAATATACTTGGCAAAGCCAAAGTCCACCAGCTTCACATAGCCGCGCTCGTCCAGCATGAGATTCTCCGGCTTGAGATCCCGATAGAGTATGCCACGGGCATGCAAGTACTCAAAGGCCTGCAGGACGCAGCCGATGATGAACTGGGCGGCATTGTCATCGAAGGAGCCATGGTCACGCAGCATGGTCCAGATCTCGCCGCCCATGCACGCCTCCAGCAGCATGTAGACGTACTTGTCGTCCCGGAATGTGCGATAGAGACGGCAGATGAAGGGACAGTTCGAGCTGAGCATGATGCTGCGCTCGCTGTAGATGTGCTCCTCCTGCTTGGTATCCACAATGTGTCGCTTCTTCAGGCACTTCAGTGCAAAGATGTCCTCGCGGCCCTGATGATGCGCCTTGACCAGCTCGACGCGACCAAAGCCTCCGATGCCCAGTGTGCTGATCACCTCAAGATCGGTTAGCTTCAGATCCGGGAACTCCTGTTGCGCCTGCGCACCGAACGACTCCTCGTTGTTGGCCTGCGCCTGTTTCATGGCCAGCATGCGATCCTCATCCCCATAATCTTTCTCCTTCAGCTCGCACAGATCGCCGATGAGCCGCTTGAACGATTCCCGATCCAGGCTGAGGCACTCCACGCCCGGCGCCAGCGCAATGATATTGGCCGTACGCTTATCCTCATTGATGAGCGCCTGTTCGCCAAAGTAATCGCCGCGACCCAAGATCCGCAGCTCCGTCTCCTCCAGCGCAGTGGGCGTCAACTTCTGCGTAACTCTCACATTGCCCTGGGAGATGAGGAAGAAGCTGTCGCCCGCCGTGCCCTGGCGTATGATATACGTGCCTGCCGCATAGAATTCCAATTCCAGCACATCCGCGATCTTGGCCAGCAGCTGCTCGCTGAGATTGCGCAACAGCGGCACCGACTTCAAGAAATTCACGCTGTTCTCGATGCGCTGCAGCCCGGTGCGCATCATAATCTGCTGGAAAATGCGGCGATCCAGCACCCAGACCCGCGCCTCCTCACTGATCACCCGTATGGAGGCGGTGCGCGTGCAGTTGTAGAGTATGGCCAGTTCACCGAACGCCTTGCCTGGCCCCATCTTGTCCAGCACCTTGCCCTGCTGCATGACGGCGAATTCGCCCGCAGCAGAGACATACAAATGGGCGCCGGCTTCGCCCTCGCGGATGACAAACTCGCCCGACTCAATGCTCTTGGAGTACATGGAGTCCACCAGTTCGCGCACCTGCGAGGCATCGATGTTCTTCAGGAAATCATTGTCCATAATCGCATCCTTGATCTGCTGCTTGGCGCTGAGGTTATAGAAGAGTAATCGATGACAGATCGGGCTCGTAGCTCGTCAGGAGTCACTCACCTGTAGTCTTTCTCGTATTTGGGAATGGTTTCAGTGTAGGACTGCTGCTTGGACTGAACCGAGCTCTCCGCGGAGACGCCCTGCTTTTTAATGGCCGCCAGTAGCGGCTTGGGACGCACTTCATCCGAAGTGGTCGCATCTGTTTTTAATGTGCTGTCCAGTGCTGTTGCCGTGGCTGTAACTGTTTCCGCAGCAGCTCCTCCTGCTGCTCCTGCTGCTGTTTCTGTTGCTGATGTTGTGTGGCTCTGGATTTCATTGCCATTGCTGGCTGGCATAACCAGACCGCAGGCACTGCACACATGCTCGTGCTCTCGACTGCTGCTCACCTCGCCGCACTGCTCCGGCGGCTGTTGGCTGCCGGACAAGCCCACATGGCTGCTGGTGGTTTGCTGCAGCACGCTCTGCATCGGCCAGCATGGAATGACAATTGAAAGGCGTCGATTAATCAATTCGCCAGCCAATTGAGTTTCCAATTAGCGGCACATGTGATGCAGCTGAAACTCAATTTAAATGAACAGCCAATGACCCCCCCTCTTGTAGCCTCTCAATAAATATCGGAGGGAACCTTCGCACAATGTGGGCCACTCGTTGTTGCTTCACCCTTCACAGACATCTTATCTCCCACTTAGCGTAAATAGCATGCAAAAACTGACCCCAAAACAATGGCAAGGCGTTAAGATAACACTGCCAAAATCTGAACACAACTCGAATATATACATATATATATATATACATTTATATGTATGACTCAAAATACTAGATAAGCCAAAAGTCGCAACTTCCAGCGGCAATCAGTTCCTGCCCTCCACACATTCTACAGACTATTTACATAAAAATTAGCAATTCAAAAATTGTCTGCGCACTCTACTTGTATGCACTATAAGCCAACATATATGTACATATGAATGGGGGTATATTGGTCAAACATAACGAAAATTTAATACCCTATACATGAGGTTCAAAAAGGTATATTGGTTTTATTTTACATTTGACCGATTACCTATTGCCGCTATGTAAAAATCTCGAACATTGAAAACCGATTTGCATGTAGGACTGAAACAAATTTTCATCATACAAAGAATGCTTCCTTAAAATTTTCTGTTTCAAATATACATGCTATATAACAATAAAAATCTTTTATTACAGAAAAGTTAAAGAAAAGAATTAATATTAAAAAAAAACCTTTCACAATTCTTAAGATTCTTATCTTGATAAAATATAATTAATTTTAAAAAACATTTTCTTAGAAACCTTCGTACTGTTTTAGGCATCTGTAACTCCCTTCCCTATTTACAATTCTAGAGTATCTTTTACTCTACATCTCCAGCTCCATGCATTTTGAACTATTTCTTATTTTTATTTATATTTTTTTTTTTTTATTTTGTGGCATTTGCTTTATTCTCTTCGGGAGCGCGGCGCGTGCTGCCGCCCGTTGAATTTATGGAATATGCCATGGTGTTTATTTACACCAAACACACACACACAGACACCACGCACACAAATCGCTTACAGCTTGTAGATGTTGGCGGGATGAGCGAGACTGAGGGGCGGCAAGCGCACGACGCGACGTCCAGCTAGAGCAGCGCTCGCGAGCGCAGACAAAGCTAATGCCGTTGCTGATCCGGCAATTAGCAATGCACAGTAGCAAATCCCAGAGTATCTGTATCTTCATTGCCAGCTTTGTATCTGAATCTGTATCTGTATTTGAGCGGGAACTCTCTGGCAACGTTTTGCTCTTTACGTTGCCGCTCTATGAAAATCTCACGAAGAAGTGCTAAACGCTTAGCTCAATAAAAAAGCTTTACAATTCAGATACACACGCACGCACACACTCACACACACACACACGCATAGGCAGTTCAAGTACGAAATTAACAAGAAAGAAACGGCGTATGCCCAATACCGAAGTGGAAATACTCTTTTCGAAGCAACGACAACAAATTGCTCAAATATTTGAAGAGCCATTAAATGTAGACTCTATTAATAGCATTGTATAGCTAGCTTTTTATGATATTGTAGTCTGAATGAATATTTAGCTGTGAATTGAAGATTATTCATTTTCACAGCTTTCGCACTATGCGGCAGACTTCATGGTCATATCTACTGAGCTGTTAACACCAATTAAGCATAATTATCTGTTCAGCAATCTCTACTCCAAGACTCTAGATATTCCGCCCACAAAATTCGACTCTCTGACATCGAGCACAATTGAATGTCAGCCGCAAAACCGCTAGACCAGTTATCACCGGACTGCTACAAGGGCGTAGGGCTACCGGTATCTATGTACATACATGCACAATATCTAATATTGTCTGTTCTCTATCAGATAGTGTCTGATATCTGGAGCTTAGCTGCGGCTGTGGCTGTGGCTGTGGCTGCTGCTGTGCTTGAGATAACGACATGCGACGCAATTGATACAAGCTGCGTGTGTGTGTGTGTGTGAGTGTTTTTCAGATACTTTTTTTCTGTATCTGTGCGAATTAGTTGAAAATACAGAATAGAAATAGAAGCGAAAGATGGGAAAAAAAAATGTCAACACAATACGTTGCTTGGCCAATTGTTGCTGCTGGTGTTATTGTGCCGTTATCTGCGGCTCGACAACAATAAACCAAACAAAACAAACAGCAAACAAAACAAACAAACGATGCACAATGACTAGGGACATCTGCCCCTTTGGCTCGCTGGCCCTTGCCCTGGTGACCTAGGCTCAAGTAGGTTTCTAGTACTCTTCCTTATTGTATGGCATATTTTCAACTATTATGATGATGCAATTTTCCGATAATTAAATGGAATTGATTTGTTTTCTCTCAAGTTGACAAAGAACTGAACAAAGCAAAGATTATTGTCACAGCCTCAAATTTAAATGATATATTCAGCATGGGCTCTAAAGTGAAAAAATTCTCTTTCATATTATGTATATTTTCAATTTGTTTACGGCTTGCAATTTTCCGATGGTTTAATGGAAGTTATAATCTAAAACTCAGACTGTTTATTTTTATTATTAACATAAAATATGTCTAGACATTGGTTAGCTTATATTATTCTCAGATTTGATACATTTTCCTAATCTAGAATCAAGCTGTCCGCCCATGCTGCCCTCTAGGGCTTTTCGTAATTTCATGAACGTCCATTAAGAAATTTTACCCAGGATTATAGTCATATCCCAAGTCAATATTTAAAAAAACAACTAATAATAATTTTAAGAATTTCCTTTACTGCACTCGCTCTCTATATATCACTTGTATTCTCTCTCGCTCGCCCTCTCTCTATCTACGTATATCTCTTTCACTCACACACTCTGCCCATATTATATCAGAATCACAAATATTCCCTTTATGACCTATTTACATTATTTAACTACAACTCTGTGTTAACTATCCCTCTCTCTCTCTCTCCCTTTCTATGTTCCTCACTTTTCTTTAGGATTCCTCGTCTACCCTCTCTCACCTTCAGCTTGTGTATTTCACGATGCAATTTGACCAATTCGCAGTCCCGTTCTCGCAGCTGTTCCTTGAGCATGTGCAGCTCGTTATTCAATCTATTAATGATCGAATCTGGCTCCATTATCTCGGCCATATCAGCTGCTCTCCGTCCAATCGCTCAATATCGAATGCCAATTAACTGCTAATTGTCCCATTCAGGCAGCCATGCACGAGTTTGGTTAGCTACCCGCTTTGATTCGCTTTCGCACGCGTTCCGTCGACGACTGCCGGCTGTTGACTTCCCAATTTATAAGCCGATCGACGCGGCGTATGTGTGATTTCCAAAGAGAGTGAGTGATAGAGAGAGAGAGAGAGAGAGAGAGAGTGAGCACACAAAAGAGCACGCTTGCAAATGTGTGAAACGAAGAGATCAGAGACAACGCTATCAGCGCGAGATAGTTACAAGCAGATAACCAAAGGGGTTGGGCGCATTTAATTTGCATGTTCATAAAATGATAACGATGACAACTCGACGACTGCTCGAATAGCAAATGCCCTGTAAGGGGAACGAAAGCTAATTGAGAAATTGACTATTCAATATGTTCGATAGTTTGTATCGATATTGCTGATTATTTTATAGATTATTATATCGATTCATATTAATTAAGCTATGTAAATTAACTTTAAAGTGGCTTACAAAAGTTTTAAGTTCTTTTCTACTAAAAAATCAAAAAGGAAAATTAATTTGATCAAACTTGAACTTCAACCCGACTTGAATTAAAAATCCATTTCAGATGTTTGCACAAGTTTAAGTTCTCGCACTTTTGCACAAACTTTTAAAGCGAACAGGGTATTACAACAACAGCAACAACAACAACAGGGGCATCATAAGCAAATGCAGAAGCCAAGCAGTAGATACTTTTGTGCTTTGGCATTAAAACAAAACTGCGAGACAAAAGCTGAGCGTAATTTGATGATGACAGCTACGCTGGTTAATGGTGAGGGATGGGTTGGGATAGAATGGGCTGGAATGGCCTGGGCTGGGCTGGTTTTGGCCTGGGTGAGGGGGCGCGGCGCTGGGCAGAGGCGGGCACAAAGCGTAAAAATGCGAAATGAAAATGAAAATGGCAGCGCAGATGTGAAAATGAAAGCTAAACGAGGCGCGGGCCAACAAACAGCCAGAAATAAAATTGCTTTACAGCCATAATAGAATTATAGTGCCCACTATGAAGCGGCGACAGAGACGGACCGCAACACGCTCGCCGACGACACAACAGCAGCAGCAGCAGCAGTAGCAGCCAGTCAGCGAAAGGGCAGCGAGTGGGAGGGGGGCGTGCGCTGCTAAAAGCAAGTGAAATAAAACGCCAGCCAGCATGCCAAACGGCAAGGCAAGGCAAGGACACACTGATTTGCTGGCGGCAATGGCAATGGCAGCAACCGGAGCAACGCTTCATCCGCTTCGCGGTGGCCCACTTTAATGTGCTCATATCTGCGGGCTGAACGGGGTGATGGCGACAGAGACAGACAGTGATATATGTGGGCTGTGAGTGCGTGCTAGCGAGCAAAATGCTATTGCGATTTGTGGAACGTGACAGCATAGAAAAATCTGTAGGCGCCGTAAGGCAGGCAAAGGATTAGCCAACGACACACACACGCACACACACACGGTGTATGCGTAATGATGCTGCAAATGATCTATTACACAGACAGATAGAGATGGAGATAGAGAGAGCGAGCGATAGGGATGGAGATAGTATTTCGTAATTTAATGGAGAAAGACTCCAGTCGAAAAACTTTGACACTTGAGCACCAAAAGCTGCGATAATTATCTAAAGCAAAACTGTAACGACTCAGCCACTCCCTCTCCTGGCAGCCACGACAGTCTACAGTGCCCGAGTTGTAGTTATAGGGGGGCGGGGCAGGGGCTGTAGAGGCAACTAATTGCCCCTGGGACATGTCGCATTACTTTAAACGTCAATCTGCAGGGCGACTAATTAATGAGCGCTAATTTGAACTATGCCCCGAGCTGAGGTAATAACAGTTTACCAAGCTTGACGCTATCATAAAAAGTCTTTAGGACATTAAGTGCAGGCTGCTATAATGCACGGATTACGTAACGAAATCACAGAGGCAAAAATAGACAGATAACCAAGAGACTCTGCCACCGGGCACAGTAGCACCTGCAAATATGTTACTCCATTGGCTGTTGTTTGAGTGAGTTTACAGCTTGTCTGGCTGCAGCTGCTCAACTAATTGCCGAGTTGGCCAACTGTGAGTTGGCAGGAAAAGCACGAGTTGATTCATTCAGTTGATTTCTAATGCAATTCAGGTAGTTTAAAGTCAGGAATGAGCTGCATGCATACAATCTGCAGTTCTTGTTTATAAATGAAATCACTTCGCTAGCGCACTGAATCCCTTCTATTTTTTATACACCATAAAAACCAGCATCAAATTTAATGAAAAAAGTTCAACTACTCATATAAAGGTATATAAATAGCAGGCATTACCCATCTGGACTACTTGAAATAGTTTGGCTGTTAGTCAGGTAAACTAGCCGAAATAAACAAATTATTTAACAGATAACTGTTTTAATTTTATCAATTATATTCCAAAGCCATATAAAATTTGACTGTTTAGCTTTTGTACTTATATTAAATATATATCTAAGAAATTATAATAATCATATTTAAAGAAAAATTTCCCGCACTAACAGTTTAGTTTTCTATTAAAACTTCTTCAAATCAAATCATTACTACTTATAACTAATTATTTCATATACTCACTCATAATTAATAGTATTAGGTCTTGCACCACTTACATAATTGCCTTTTCATGCAGTGAAATTGTCATTCAGTGTTAAAGCCAAGGCAATTCGAGCTCATAACTTTAACGTGTTCATATCTAAACATAACAGTTTGAACACATGCCCGAGGCCCTGGGTCAAGCACTAAATTACATACTTGATATAGCAGCACTCAGGTGTATACACATATTGGTAAATTTATGCCGTCACATCGTAAATGATTGATGAACATAGTTACATAGTTTTAATATGCGTTTTATCATTGTTTGTCCTAAATGCGCTCAGGCTGCTCTCGGCTCCGTTTCGAAACAGCAAACCACATGAGCCGAAGTATAATAGTATGATTTTTGCTCTCTGTGCACGTCGATGCAAACAGAGTAAAACTTTCGGAAGCCTTACTTATGCCCTGTGCTATTGGCTTGGGATTCTCATTGTATATCTGTGACATAACTAAGCAACACAAAGCTTCAATTACAAGAGTAAATCCTGGTCAAGGCAATCAGCGTAACGGGCCAACTGGATTTGTTCGCCAATATTTACATAATAAAACTTGCATGACAGTTACTAGCCGAGGTACAAGTAACACCCACCCACCTGCCCTCTTTGGACCACAACTCATAACCATAGCCATAGTCATAGTCATAGTCGCATTTATCTCCATACCAATTTGCGCTTTGCATTTCTTTCCAGCGCTGTCACTGGCATATGCCAGGAATGTCATTCAGCAGCGGGAGACGAATCAGGGCACTCAGCGGAAGATAAGTGTGATAAGTGCTACATACAGAAAAACACACAGATAGAACACACAGGCAGAGGCGAAGGCAAAGAGAAACGTGTAAAAAATGCTATTGGCTTGGCTGACAGAAAATAAGGTAACCTACATTTACAACTCTATCAATCGATAACTTATCGATCATATTATATTTACACTCTCATATATTAATCTCTCTTAAATGTTACGTATGATGTTTCTATATATTATATAAGCTGTCAATTCAATATTATTCATAAGTTTGTAGAGCGAGAAAAGAAAAACAATAAATAAAACAATATATATCGATTTTAGAAAGGTTTTTAGTGTCTCTAGAAGCGCATAAAAACCAAACAGGCGATTTATATAGTATAAATATATAATATAAATACAAAAACCAAGACCAAGTTCGTTTTATGTATGTATATCCATAATCTTAATCATCATATGTTCCACAAACAGCATTCACAAACCACCATACCCCATACTTTCACATATTTTCAATCAACTACAGGGTATTGCTGTGCCCCAAAGGAATGTGAATAAATGCATAAAATATGGCAAATCAAGCGTCAAACTATTGCCATGAGTTTATAAGTTTATTTCTGCCAGTGTGCTGTCATATGGATACATTTTAAGCAGAGCTTAAGCAGGCTTTGACAAATTCCGAGGTCAGCCAGCAAACTCAGAGTGCTCATTCTCAACCTAACAGTAGGAAGGCAACTACACATTTTCCATTTTACAAAAATATAAAATAACATCTTACACTATATTATTTGTATTTGGAAGTAGGGAACAGACGCAAGGATTTCGAAAAATACAGCCAACGAAATCCTTCAAGAACATCTTAAGCAGCCGCAAAATTTATGATCCTGTCGAGCGGGTTAACTCAAGCCGCTACTAGAGATTAGGAGAGACAAGTGGACAGGGCACACAGCATAGCAGAAGATACAGGTAAGCAGCTGAACAGGTGAGCAAACATCCGTCTTACCATACCATGGCACACGTATAATTATTCAATTAAAATCGCGACGCACTCCAATCGAGTGCCACAAAGGCCTTACGCATTGTGTGCACACAGGCGAGATGCTGGGGAAAAGTGCCCAACTGGGATTAATTCCAGACAGACTACCTCTGCCGGCCAATAGCCTACATCCAGTCCGGACATGTATATACCTGTAGGTATATATGGGCACACAGGCATACACCTGCCCACAGCTGCAGGCGCCGTGTGAAACTCAATTCATTTTCGTCCTTTTGTTGTTTTCTGCTCGGCATTCGTATCTCTTTTATTGCCTCCTGTCGTGCCCTTTATCATACGCTTTCCTCGAATCCGAAGCGAGCAGACGGCCGTGCACGGGCAAGTTAAGGCAATCAAGATATGGCGCTGTAAGTGTATTTGCACAGCTAAAGAATACGTACGAGTCCGCGTGCTCTCGCGTGCAGCGCATTTTACGACTTTCCATAGACAGTTTAAGCAGATTTATAGCAATGAACCAATCGGAATACAATATAGTGGAGCTGCATGCCAGAACTCGCAGTTGTAGCTCATTAGAGCACTCTGGTTTATTGAGCAAAAGTATTCATTTATGATGCAAGTGCGGCGCAGGTAGATATAAATATCAGCTTGAATTGTATGCTGAATTGATTTTTTTTTTAATACAACCGAAATACCAAGGTAAATTAGTGTAAAGGTCATCTCAATTAGTATAAAGGGCAGCTGAGGCTTTATAGCTGCGCTTGCTTAGAGTTGAACCGAATTAATTCATAAGGAATTTAGCCTTAATTAAACATATATTCTGTGTACAAATTATTCCTTTTCATGCCTTATTATTTGCTAATTCGTTCTATCATAGATATTTAGTTGAATTTAATTTAATATACGTAGCTAATAAACCTTAAGCTTAGTTATGAGCTATGTTACGTAATTCAGTGCAAGCTCACATAATCTATTTAATGTTCGGCTGAATTGCTAATTGAAACCGAGCTTTATATACAAACTACGGCCCACAGATATAAATATATTTACTCGCTTCCCTTTTATGTTTTGCATTCTCTGAACTTGTTCAACAACAATAATCAACGATTCAAATTAATAATAAATCAACACAAAATAAAATGGCTATGGGTCAAACATTTATGTCTGTTGTTTATAGATGCACCATGATATATATTTGACATTTATTATTTATACAATCAGTTAAATATATATATATTTCAATATTTATACATGCCGTCAATTTAATAAAACCTGCCTAGAGGGTATTACATATTCGGCCAATCTAAACAAATAAGTGAAAAAAACAGCAACTCAACCCCGCCCCCTTCCTCTTTGTTGCGATTCTCTTTTTGTTTTGACCGGTACGCTTTTTGTGCCTTTGTGTGGTGCAAGATAAATAGTAACATGTTTGCTTTGCCTGTGCAAGAGGGGCGCTGGCTCGCTCCCATTCAGAGACCAGGCCCAAACTCCTATCTCAATGGCCATAAAGCCAACTGCTATCAGTGGCACATGCATCATGGGCTGGCCAGTTGAATAATTCAATGGACGGTGCCTGAATGGAGGCGGCGTCTGCGGCGATGATGGCTAATTTTCATGATTTCATTTACATGGAACGTTATTATGTGATTGCTTCAACTAATACCCTAACTGAATTCTCTTGTTCTCTATTCATTAGATTCGGACCTGGGGCGTTGTAGACTGGTTTTACACTATTTAAGATATTTTTAACTATACGTTTGCCATGGAGAAGAAGTTAAGGTAAGTTGATAGCTTTTCACACTTTCACATTTCATATTCCTTATGGCCCGCAGCAATCAAAAGACCAAAGCAAAAAGATCTCACTCCTTTCTATTCGGTCTCTCTCCCTCTCCCATCGCCTTGCTCCCTCACTTTCTTTTTCACTTGAGCCAACAATTTTCCATTGCAAATAAATTTAGATTTTTGCCTTGTATGACGGTCGTGGACTGACTGCTGCTGCTCTCTGGACGAGATGTGCTGCTGGCTGTGCGTGTTTTTGAAGTTTTGCAAATTGCCAAACGCACACACACACACACACACAGAAATATATATATGTATACATCTATGCATATATATGTGTATACGGACAATGATAGATTAGCAGTATATATAATGGTGTGTGTGTGTGTGTACCATCAGCTTTCGCCCTCTGTCTTTTCCTGGCAGTCACAGTCAGAAAACTTCAATTGGCAGTTCCAACAAATTTCTTGCAACAAAATTAAACTGTAATTGAAAAAGTCAATTAAAAAGTTTCGCATTTTGCCGCTCAATGAGCACCAGCAAGACAGACAGAGACGCTGATAGTTAACGAGCGCGTGTGGGAGGCAGACAGAGAGAGAGAGAGTGAGTGAAAGACCAGCCTGGACATTTCCACAACTCAGTTTTTACACTCTCCTTTTTATTTTGATTTTTACTGGCAAATTACCAATTAGCGTAAAGTTTCATGTCCATTAAATTGAACCGGTTTGAAAGTGATGTGAATTAATCATTGCCAAGTTATTCCTTACACAAATTATTGTAGTTTTATTACTTTATTGTTTTAGGATCATTTTGCAAGAAAATATTCGGACATAATTTTATGCAATATCTATACATATTTATTTTTATTCTCGTTTTTCTCTTCACACAGCTTACAGGACTATGAAAATTTTTACAAGAGTGCTCTATTGAGCCGGCAAAAAGTGCATCAGAACGTGCCAAAGACTTTGAATAGATTGAGTAAATTCCAGCAAATATGTCGCGTGTGTGGCTGCAGCGACGATGGAACCTTTGTGGACTTGGATAAATATCAGGAATTTGAGTTTGAGCCAACGATTAGCAGCTATCGGCAGCTCTTTCAGCGTGCCTCGTTGCAGTTTGTAAGTGATCAATATCATATCGTAAGATAAACGATCTCTGTATTATCTCATATTTAGCAATTCAGTACCATGCCCGATATGCCGGGGCGTATTTGCGGCATATGTTCCTACAAAGCGAAGATATTTTTTCTACTCACGCGCCAGTTTGTGATCGGTCAGCAGATAATGCGCACGGCTGTCACGGACTACTATCGGGATAACTATGCCATTGAGCCGCCCGAGCAGCTGGAAGATCTACTGCAGTTGCGTAAGCAATTGGAAAATGTTTCCAAAATCAAGCAAAAGTCAACGAAAGCAGCCAAATTAACTAGTGTCTACGGCCAAGTGAAGTCCAATGTTACCAGACGTAAGGCCAAACCGAATCGTTCATCTTCAAGCGATCACCGCTTCGATGTAAAACCTAAAGACTCCAGCGACTCAACCAATCACCGGGCGAACAAAGTCCCGAAAGGTCGCAAAAACACCATTAGCAATCAGACGTCACCACCGTCTAGAGTCAACAACGTACGTCAGCCGAACAGAGCTCCAAATCCTGTTAAGAATGTCAATAGCAAGTCAGGATTAGTCGCACAGCGAGCGCCGCCGTATGTCCGCAAGGAACGAACTGGAGCCAAGGCTAGTTCAAGCAATAAGGAAGTCGTGGAATGCCATGTTTCGCCTCGATTGATCAAGAAATGCACTAACTTCGCAGAACTGCTGCCAGTCAAATCTGTGATGCATCACAAAATCCAAATCAATCCAGCCGATGGATCGCCACACAAATCAAATATACCGCCATCCAAAGCCCAGTTGCAGAAGAAGCTATTGGAGAGGCGTAAACAATGGCGTTAACCAGACCTCCTCCATGCTTGTTTTTATAATCGATAGCAATTAGTTTTAAGTTAATAATTTTTTTATTTTTATATAAAAGAAAGTCATGGCAG
>NW_022045878.1:183931-211566 GCF_001654015.2 Drosophila navojoa | reverse complement strand
TCGAAACCATTTAAATTGAAATGTATGTATGTAGTAAGGCATTGCCATAGACTCAAGAAAAAATATAAATAAAGAATAAGAGAAAACCTATCATATATTATAAGATCTGAAGATCATAGAAGGTAATGCAGCAATATGAAATATGTTTCAATTGATAAACCATATTTAAAGTGATTCTTGGATATTTTCTCCGTATTTATATGCCGATATGTCGATGGGTTCGATTATTACTCAAGCTTATTTAACAGAATAATTCCCTGTGAAATGTTTTCCAAGATAAGCTGATTACTTATTCTCTAACTTATCTAATACCTCTCCGTGTTTCCAGCACACGCCTAGCCGCCCATTTCCAGTATCTAAAGGGTATTGATTAAGTTTTCGACTTTGGCAAACACGAAGGCTGCAAACTTGCTGAAATAACTACTAACAAGAAGTTTCTTTGGCAGGCGGAAGTACAAACTAAGATGGATTTGTTGACTGACTGCTGGCCCGTTTTTCGCTGGGCCATGCCCCGCCTCGCCTCGCCTCGCAGCCCCCTTGCAGCCGTGGGCGGTATTTAAAAATGCAACAAGCGAACGCGACTCAATGGGAATGTTTTTTGTATTTTTCGGTTTGTGCTTGAAAGCGGAGCACAAAATCGATACACAAAAAGAATTAAAAAAGCAAAAAAAAGAGAAAAAGAGGGAGGGAAAGAGAAACTACATATGAGAAAAAAAGGCAAAGGCGAATACTCACAGCACGCTGTGGGTCAGAGAGTGTTGGCATTTCGCAGTATGAGGTCCGGGGCGCTGAGCAAAGCGGTCGAGGGGGGGCGGTAGAAGGGCGCAGGTCATGACGGCTGTATAACCAGCCAGCCAAAAATGCCAAACAAATTGATTGGAATCGAAAACGAAACGTAAACGAAAACGATTCATATGATTGACTGGCTGACTGATGGACGACGGCCGACGCGTCGTGTGCTATGCTGCAGGAGGCGACGAGCCGCAGCAGCATGCCCCAATCGAATCAAGCTCATACAAATGGAACGGGCTGCCATCTGATTTTTGGCATTGATTGCATGCTTTTAAGCGCGGCAAACCCATCCATCGGTTCGTACCTGCTGGACTCAACATAACCACCAATTCTGATTAAAATGGTATAGTTCAAACAAAATTTTGCACTGCATTTAATTTGATTACATTGGAAAAGTCAAAACTGAGTGCGCAAAAAATTAAAATAGAAAACAAAAATTATTGCAAGTGTGATGGTTAACGCTGCTCGACTAGCAAATATCCTGTTTCGGACAAAACTTGTCGAACAAAATAAAATGAGAATTTTTAATTTTTATTTAGCAGTATTTTAGTATTTTAATTAAGTATTTTAGTTATCAGTTATCTGACGGAATAGTACAGATAACGATTAATATTGATAAAAATCAAAGGTATTTTATATTTATACATTTTTTATACACGTTATCATTTCCGAAGATCCACATTAAACATCCACGCATTAAAATCCCTGACTATCGATATTTATCGATTTTTCACTTTCTACAGGGTATATAACATGCACATGAAATGGTATTCATTTTGATGAATGCAATTACGCAACGAGCTGTATGTCAAATTTGCAGAGCGCTATTGCTGTTGCTATTGCTGTTGCTTTTGTTGTTGCTGCTTTTGCTGTCACTGGCATTCAGAGATGCAAAAATTTTTGCATTATTTGCTGGCCACCGCCCGAAGCTAAAAGCTGCCCGCGGTGAATGCGTTGCCATTCACATCAAGAATTGAATTGAATCGAAACGAATTGAATTGAATACCATTCAAATTGTGACTCTCATCCTAGCACAATACATACCACACACACGCACACACTCACACACACACGCACAGACACACACACACACCTACACACACACACACATACATTCTTTACTCTCTCACTCTCAAACGAATCGAGCAAACTCGACGTGTTTATTCACTGCATTTCCTGTTGATATTCAACAAATGCCATCGTCACATTCACAGAGCACGGCAGTCAAACGTTTCCACCTAGCGACTAGCCGCCACCGCTATCGACATCAGCACCCCCATCGCCATCCAATCTCCTTCCCCTGCCCACTTCAACGCTTCCACAGCCACACTAACTGCATCCCGTTGGCGCTTCCCAT
Organism: Drosophila navojoa; assembly: GCF_001654015.2. Next base: position 209,417 of record NW_022045878.1, on the reverse strand, counting down.
AAAGGAAACGGGAAGCGCATTTGCAGCAGCCGCCGGCGTTGCCCAGAAGTTCTTCATTGATTTTTGTCACTTATTGTTTGCAGCTCGCAGATGTCCTCGTTACCAGCCACCACAGTGGCCCCCAGCAAACCCCCATACAGCGCCCCTATGCCAAAAAAATGAAGGAAAAATTTGAGCTTTAATCGTTTCTGCGTCGCTGTCTCAAGATTTCAACCAAGTTGTTAGACGTTGCGCCACAGCGCTGAGGTGCTGTCGCCAACCCAATCTACCTTCTGCTTTGTTGCTCACAATTCCCAATGCCAGAGCCCCACCGGCTCCACACCCACACAGACAAACAAACACCTTTCGAGTGTATTTTTAGCCTGTGCTTGATGGCGACATCAATTGTAGCCAGAGTACTTTCAAATTTATAAGTAGCATTGATTTTACAGTCATTTTCTGACTTTCCATTATGCTTATGAGCATAAACAGCTTAGGGTTGTAATTATTAATTAATTATTATTATAATTTGTTGAGTTGTTTCCTTAAAGAATATTTATGAATTTGTGGTAAAACTTAATATTTCGTTTACTTTTAATTTGATTAAAACGAGAGAGATAGTTAGATGAGATAGAGAGAGAGGAGATAGATGGATGGGCTAGAGGGAAAGGGAAATATAGAACATGGAAAGTGTGGGTGTGCGAGCTAGACTCAGAGAAAGATAGAGAGAAACAAAGAGAAAGCTAAAGAAAAAGCGAGATTCAGATAATGAAAATGAAATTTATAATGCGTAATAGAATTATAACGGGAATACCCATTCCCATTGTGAATGAAAATGAGAATAATATTAAGCATTCATAAATCTTAAATATTTGCAAAGCTTTATTTGATTAAATTAGTCGAGTTACTGAAAACAAAACTCCCCAATTCTCACTTAGCTAACACACAATTTCACTTGTGAATACTTTTCACTGCACTCCATATAAATAAAAGGAACTATTTTAGTTATTTTTGCGCTCATGTTATGCATCAGCATCTTTTAGATTGAAGTATAAAATTCCATTACGTATGTGAATTGAAATAATTTAAAGGAATTTCTTCGAGTTGATGTCAGCAAGCAGTAGTTAAATTGAATAGAACTGAAACCCATTTGTCTAAGCGCAAGAAAATATCACATTCATTGCGCCGTACTGCTGTTGCAGTATTCAATACCGTTATGTAGCGATTTTCATTTTCATTTCATTCTATATGATTTCTTTATGTTGTTTTTATGGTTCTTTTATTTTTATTTTGCTTTTATTTTTTTAGTTCGCTCTGCATGCACTTTTCAATTTTTTAAGCTGCAGACGAGCCTCGTGGCCATTCGTTGTGCTTTGTTCGTTTGGCCAAGCGGCTGGCAAACATTTTCTGTATGGTTCCAGCAGCTGAAGGACCTGAGCGCCTGCCACGCCTACTGCACACCGAGTGCGTTGGATAGCGAAAAAAAAAAACAACTTTATATATGCAATATAAAAAAGAGGAATGGAAAAAAAATTTAAACTAAAAATGTTTTATGCATGAGAAAACCACAACAAAGCGCGTAAATGTCATTTCCTTTACACTAAAAGGATACTTTGAAATTGAAATTGTGGTATTTTTCACACACCCACACACACAATCGCTTGCACTCTCTGAGAGCAGCCAAAGAGCTTCCATAGAACGACTTGCATAGCCCTTGCCGCTTCTCGTTTACTGAGGCTGCCGCCTCCATGAGCACTCAAAGCCTTTCTCTCCTGCTTTCTCTTCTTCTTCCCTCTGTACGGGGCAGAGTGTCTCAATAAAGGCAATTGGCGATGGAGCTGGCCATGCCTGGCTGCACAAATGCAAGTTGCATACTTTGCGGCTAATTACGCTCGACAAATAGCGAGCGGGCAGGGCGAAACTAGTTGAGCACAAAAGTACACAGAGCGAAATAATCTATGCATTATTCTATTTACGAATCAGCCGCACTTAAGACAACTCCAGTCATGCCTAATCCAATCCACAAAGCGCCGGTCCGTGGGTCAAGGTCAAGTTTTGTAAACTTGGATAAAGTTGCGAAAACTTAGGTCAAGTTGTGATAGCTTAGGTTACGTTCATTTGAACTGGCTGAAAGTGAGGTTAAATAAGACGAAATTAGGTTAAGTTGCCTTAAGCTGGGTTCAGTTACGTTTCGCTAAGTTTATTTAAGTCTATTTAAATTAGTATAAGTTCGCTTGAGTTAGGTAAGGTTCGGTTAGAGATGAGTTGGTGTTGGGGCTAAGTAGCCCTACCTTGGGTAAGATGAGATTAAGAACTGTGCTATATATGCCTAGGGTCCTAATGCATTTATACATACCTAGGAATGAATGAAGGGAACAACTTTTTACATCGATATTGATATAGAAAGTCTTATAAGAGTTTTCTATATAGAATTAGCAATTTGATTTACAAGAAAGAAAATCCGCATTTCCATATTTCAAACACCAAACCCTCTAGCAATCAAGCAGTTCTCTTTCAGCATCCCTCACTTTTTACAAAAATAAAAACTAATAAAAAACTAACTACTCAACTGCTGCAACATAGTTTTCTCCCAGTGCAAACAACTCTTGACTTTTGCTTAAACTGAACATCTACGTTAGAAGAGAGCCAAGTCAAAGTTTTCGACGGCTGCTCAATGGATGCGCCTGAAGTGTGCCAAGGAGTAAGAGTTGTAGAAAGAAAGATGTTGTCTGGCTACGAGTGAAATTGGCATTGGGAATGGGCAACAGGCAATGAGCAATGGGCAATGGGCAATGGGGCATTGGGGCATTGGTTGGACAACGGGCATTGAATACGCTGGCTGTGGCACTCTGAATACGCATAAATTATTCAAAACTTTGTGCTCCGACAGTTGCAGTCGCATGGCGGGCCAAACTACTTACAACAACTGAAATATTCATGCGTATGAAGAGTTGCGGAATGAGCGAAAACAACGACAATTATGCAAAAACACAAAAACAAAAAAAAAAAAAAGAAAGTGGCAAATTGAAAAACAAAAGAGAGAAACAATTGCAGCAAGCAGTGCAACAAAAGGACGGCAAATTAATACAAATAAACGTAAATGAAATAAAAGGTCGGCGGTTTGCATTGTTTGAGGTCGCTATTTGCATTGCGAATGAATGAACAACACAAGTGGCGGGGATTAGCGGTGCGGAAATGGTAAAGGCAAATTGGCCCAAAACCGCGTCGAACCGACCCACCCATACACAAATACACACACACACACCCACACGCACACAAATCAACAACGGCGCCTAAAAATGGCCAAAAGCGAAAAACTCAAAAACTCGAAAACATGAACCGAAGAACCAAGTGCTAGCTGAAGCCCAAAGCCCAAGCGCCAAGCCCTAGCCCTGGCCAAAGCCAAAGCCAAAGCAGAGACCCGGATCCGGATCCGGTGGCCAGCATTTGCCACAGGCTGTGCGCCGAAAACTTTTACGTGCCTCAACCACTCAAATGAGCGCCCAAAGTTTGCTTTATGTGCCGCTCACGATGATGGCCATGGCGATGGCGTTGGCGATGGCGATGGCGATGGCAACAGCAAAGTTCAATTACGGTCAGCAAATTGTTTCGCAATTTGAAAACACATTTTCATAGTTTTTACGCTGACAGCGCCTGAAAGTAGGCAGCAGCTTTTCACAGTCATTGTATTTATGAGACAATGGGCTAACCTCAGACAGGTTGCGGCAAAAAGTCGTCTGAGCTTATAGAAACCTAAAGCCGTTTAGTGAGAGTTCATATCAAACCCTGCTTGTCCCATTCCAACTGCGTGTCTATATATGTCTCTTGGTTTGCTGTAATCAAATCGGAAAGAAATATGTTGGCCTGCTGCCTAGCAGTCGGAGTTCAAACAGAGTTACGCTAAGTACGAGACTTTGAAAGAACTTGAGAACTCAAACAGCAACTCATCAGCGAGTGGGCTCAGGTTTCCATCTCTGAACTCTTATTTATTTATTTTTTTCTGTGAAAATACTTTTAAATGTTTGTATTCATTTCCTTAAGCTGCAACTTTTGCTCTAAGTAGCTAACGATATTCCTCTTATTAACTTACTTTTAACATGGACAAACAGTACAAAATTTTGAGCAGAAAAAAAGAAAAACTCAGCCTTTGCTTGCACAATTTATAGCACCATAAGGAAATTAGCATTACACTAATTGATCTCTGGACTTAATGTGCTAAATATCCACTTAAATATTACTTAATCAATCACATTTCTCCGCCTCACTAGTCATGCGTGGATTGTGAAGAGGCAAGCCAAGTAAATTCCACTTACAAAATCGCACTTTACGCTTGATTTATTGCTCAATGTCAGAAGCAGCTTAATTTGTCCCACAGTGCACAGAGCAGCTTAGTGAAAGATGGGCCAGCAGCCAAGCTGGAGCCACCAACAGCCACAAGTATGCAATGAGCAAGTACCACGCACAGGATTTTAATCACGATTTGCGCATATTGCGTAAAATTGAATTTTCAAGTAACCGAAAAGTTTGCCCAGACTTCGTATTTGTATAAGTGCGACTCTGTGTAGGTGTATGCGTGTGTTTGTGTGTGCAGAGGTAGCTGTGTGTGGAGGGAGAGAGAGAGAGAGAGAGGGGCATTATAATGACAGATGCAGTTGTTGCTCAGCTTGACGTGCTCACATGTTCTGACTCGTCCACCCGAATTGCTCAACTATTTGCCTCAACTTAATTGAGGCATTGCCCGGTGCCTGCAACGCGTGGTGCAGGGTGGTGCAGCAGTAGCAAACGCAACAGCTATTGTTAGACAATGCTTACAATACTAAGTCCTGCCGTGCTCTACAATAATCTCTCGGTTGTCAGACACGCCCATAAGAAGCAGCAGCAGCAGCAGCAGTAGCAGTTGCTCTGATGGAGTATTCTCTCATCCTGCCCATCTCCTTTCACATTTCCGTATCCCCTTCCCGTTCCACTTCTCCTTCCACCTTCCCTTCCCCTTTCCCATCTTTCTTCTATGCTTTTAAGTAGTTGCAGTCACGAACGAAACACTGGCGCTACAGTTACTCTTGCTGCTTCGACTGTAGCATTTACTGCAGCTACTGCCGTTGCTGGCATCATTATATTTGTACAGCATTTTAATTTCATTAGAAATTCATGAACTGCAGCTTCGCCACTTTAAGTTTTAGCCAATTCGAAAATTGAATTCGTTTGCCCGTTGCCTTTAAGAAAACACAAGGAAGATTAACTGAATGGGGGAAGGTGGCCATTGAATACACTTCAAAGGGGCGTGACAAGAGTAAGACTAAAGAGTGTAAATAGCTATATCAGTGGGATATACTATATATGTGGGATATACTATATACATTATAAGCTAGCCAAAAGTAGATGGAAATCTATATTCACATATAAGCACATATCTACACATATTCACATTTGCTAACTGAACTAAAACACCTCAAGTAGAGCATTGAAATAGCAAATGTCTTTGCTTTGGCACGCAAATTCAATTTAGTCTGTGGCCGCATCGTGGCGCATTTTTCCATGCTCCCAGTTCGGCAACAACACAAAGGGCTCACATTGTATCCACTATGCCGAAGCGCTTTGACCTCCACGTCCGCAAAGGATTTGGGTATAAATTGAAATGAATATCAAAGGCTAAGTTTGCTGCAGCACAACGGGGCGTATGCGCAACATTTGCAGTCTCGGCGCGCACAAAACGCACTTTTTAATTTAATATTCATAAGCGGCAGTTAATGAAAAACACTTGCAGTCATTATTAGCCAAAGCTGAGAGAGCGAGAGCGAGAGAGAGAGAGAGAGCCGGCGACGCCGTCGCCGTCGCAATATCCGTGCCGCAATAACGCAGCCCCGCCCCGTTGCCATAATAAAATGTCAAATATGTTTGGCGCAATTTAACCGCAACGCAACAATCTCCCTGAGCTTCAGGCGGACAGAAGGCAGACAGCGAGGCAGCGTGGCAGCGTGGCAGCCAGGCACCATAGCGCTCGAGTACGCTTAAGGACACTTAGGGATGCTATTCAATGCCGAGCATGCGGATGAAGTGTAAGCACAGCGCACGACAGGATAAGGAGATGGAGAGTGCGCCTGAGAGGCTCAGCGGCTGAACGGCTGAACGGCTGAACCTCTCAGAGCTGGTGGCCAATCTCGATGTCGTGCGACAGGTAAAAGGGCAAAGCGAACGCGACAAAGATTTCAAGTTTAACTAACACTAACAAGTAATACATGGGCACATGTGGCTTGACGATTGCTGCTGCTGCTGCTGTTGCTGCTGCTGTTCCCTTTGCTGTTGTTATTAGCATAAAATGGCAACACGCCACACGTGCCGTGGGCGGCCTAAAGAGCAGCTAAAAGCTGTACAACTATTGATTTTACAGCAAACCCTGTTTCAGCCACAACCCCTTGCGAATCGAAGGTCGCAGACAGACGAAGACGTTGCACACACAACGATCTGAATGTGAATGTGTGGAATTGACATTGCATGCCACTTGAGGAGCATGCCGAGCCAACCGGGCAGTCGGTCAGCCGTGTAGCCAGCCAGGCAGCAAGGCAGCCAGTAAGGCAACCTCAGAGCCAGGAAGCAGTCAATAAAAGTCCACTTGAATTTCAGCTGACATCTCAATTATTTTTGCTCTTACGCTTTGCCTTGAGTTTACCTTTTCAAATGAATGTCAGAGCTGATAGCGTGTCGAGTATACCTTTTTAACGTGACACGAACAAGCACGATTCAAGATGAAGAGCTGTTAAATTTATTGCGTTTGAAATATATTAAGTCATGCAATGAGAAAGAGGGAAGGATAAGAAAAAACTCTATGCAACACAAAAGAAATCTAGCAGGAAACAACATCCCATACAAGCTGCAAGCAGGAGAAAAACAAAATGTGGAAGGAAATGAGAAAATAAATAATACAATACAGCTATAAAAAAAATATATGAGAGATATATCAAGAGCGGAAATATGTTCATTATAAAAACTAGCTCATATTTTGTAATATGACACGGCAGGAAAGGAAAGAGAAAGAGAGAGAAGAACCAATACTAATCAAAAAGATATATGGAGATGAAACCAAGTGAGCAAAACACAAATCATTTGACTTGCTATCATATTTGAAAGTGGAAAATAAGCTCATTATAAAAACCAATTCATATCTGCTAATCAGGCAGACAGCAAATGAGAGAGAAAGAGAGAGAGCAATAGAAATCAGAAAATATACCTAGACATAAGGACAGTGAGACAAAGACAAATCATATAAATGAACTCATCTCTACAGCCAATTCGAGCGAAAGTGACAAAATAATCCATCATCTGCACGGACATAACTTAAGAGAGAAGAGAGAGAGTGAGAGAGTGAGACAGAGCGAACCAGTGAGAGCGAATGAGAACGAAGCATAATCAACACGTGCCCATCTCTAGAATGTCCACAGACAAAGATAGAGTGAGCACACAAGCATCATCCACAATCTTGAGCTACCTAAAGGATCAAGTCTGAAGGTCTGCGCTGTGAGTGCGTCTGTGTGTGTGTGTGTGTGTGTGTGTGGGACTGTGACAGCTTTTGACATTGTGCGTGGCAAAAATCACTTTTAAATTACACACCACCACAAATCGCATAGAGCATTAAATATTTAATTGCTTCGTAGCAACGGCGGCTTCGGCGGAAATGCCATTAATTAATTACATGCGACACACCTACAAATGCACGACAAATCCCAAAAGGATGCACAATTTGCATGGCAGACAAATCAAAGCGAGATTAGCGCCGCACACAAAGCAACAAACTCAAGCGGCTCAAGCCTAGCGAAAGGGTGTTTAGCAATTAACCCAGGGAAATTGGTGGAAAACTCGAGGAAATCTGGAGCGCTGAATTGAATTGAAAGGGAAAACCATTTGCCCGTCATTTTCCATTTGAAGTTTCTTCTCTCTTTCCTTGTTCGGGACAAGAAACATTCAAAACGTAACAAACTCATTTGACCAACTTAAGTTGATTACGCCCGAAGTGAAATGCCAGGGCGCGATATGAGGAATACAAGGATTGAGAGAGTACAGGCAGGACTACAGTATACAGTTACAACAATAACAAACAATTCATTTTGCAAGTTGAATTGTGAGTCGAGCATTTTACGCAGCCTGCGACAAAATCTCGCGCGCTCTCCCAACCTCCCATTACGTGGGAAAAACTGAAGATTAGGAGCTTGGGCTGGCGAGCCAGTGCGAAATGGAGACATTACAATGGAAGAGAGCGAGAGGGGGGGAGGGGGAATAAGGAAATGTAAAGGAATTCTGTCAAGCTGGCATAATCTGTGCTCAGCGCCGTTTGCTTATTTGCATAAAATAATTGAAAGGCGAAATTTAAAAGAATCAACAAAGGCGGCTAAGCAACGAGACGAGCGACCAGCAAAGCAAAACGAGAAACAAGAACCAGAAACGAACCAAAAGACCACTTCAAATGGACAAAGGCAGCGCTGGAAAAACAAGCGCCAGCTGACTCTACTGTAACTGATAGAGCCATAGATGCTCTGTCATGAAGCCGCAGATCGAAAGCATCTAGAGAGGATATTCAAAAGAGATAAATAGAGGATGCTGAATGGATATGGCTTTCACTCCATAGAAATTTGCATAAAACATAAGTAATATTAGGTCTACAAGATTTATTTACGAGCAAGTTTATGAACGATATTTATTCGTGAATTAGAAAAAGTCAATGAAGACGTAAAGTATATTCGTTACACAATATGCTTATAGGTTCAAAGTATAATTTATCGATAATCAATATCATCGATCAAGCGATTTCGATTAATATACCATGCAACTTTAAGCTTATTCTAGAGGAAAATCCATATTTATGTTTTTATATTAATATTTAATAATATTTTGATGCACTTGAGACTAAAGTTAAAGTTAATCCCAGCATGATCTTCATTAATTAATCCTAGCTATACAAATTCAATGGATTGCCTCTAAAGCCACTGCTCTACACATTTGCTTTACTCAATCTCAAGAGTTTATCACCTACCCCATATCAATATACCCATTGATATATATTTTCAATTGTCATAGGGTATGATAAGAAATAACTGTGAAATAACAACGGTCAAGTGAGCGCGCGCCCTGCAAGTGCACTAATTACTTGTGCAGTGTCCCAGTGCAGAGGCTGGCTGCCCACATAAAGGCAGCCAAAGGAAAGCCCTTGCCTCTGCACAGGTTCATCATGATTATGATGATGGGTAAGTCTCTGGGGTGCCATTTGACAATTTAATTGCGCGCCCAACGACATTTCACTGGCCATGGCCGATGTAAAATAACTGCCCGCTGATTGACTAATTGGCCACGGCTTTGAGCTTCGACTTTGTATGCTGCGTGTGTGTGTATGTGTGTGTGTGTATATGTATAAGTGTTGGGCTATGGCAATTATACGATTTGGTAGCTGCATCCTTCACTGGGCAATTAATAAACGGCAGCAATTCAATTAAATGGTATTAAATATAGTCAATACCTGAGTGGCCATTAAAACGTGTTGGCCAAGTGCACGACTGACTCCAGCGAATGCTAGCTGACCGTCCCTCAATTAGCCGCCAATACAACAGCAAGTCAAAAGGCCGCTGGTGAAGAGTAGACAACTTGCAGTTACTCTGTAATAGGGTTAAATATTGGTTGATGTTTGAAAATCGGAAGAGCAATCGATAATCGATAAATGAATATTAATGTATAATGTTTGTAAGTATCTTATTTCCATAACTTCAAACTGAAAGATAAACATAAAGGATTGCCATAACGCACAATTCATAAATACTATCCACGATTCATAGCGCCGTATTCCCATTTGAATGCATACAGGGTATCCCACAGCAAACAAGCAACTGTCGATGGTCAATAATGAATGCGAATGTATGCCTGTATGCGGTAGCCGAGGCGTAGTGGGGAGGGGGAAGCGGAGCACATTGCAATGGCATCACGTCAACAGAAAGCTCAGCACTTAACTGTCACAATTAATTGACACACACACCCGTATACAAAACGTATTTAAATGGCAAGGACAACAGACAATCAAAATGCGAATCCAAGCAGACATACATACAGACAGCCAGACAGACAGACAGTCACCAGGCTCGGGAGGAGCGACAGCAGCTGTACAAATACGCATTCAGATTTACAGCTACCAACAAACTCCCATCACAAACTCTCGCAGCGCTTGTCACTTGCCAATTGTCGTTTTCATCAACTTAATTGAATTCAACTTCGGACATTAAAATCAGGGAATGCCAATGTGGCGAGGGGAGCGAGAGGGCGAGAGACCAATGTATAAAGAGAGCGGCAACCACGTGTTGCAGCTTTGCTGTTTATCCACTTGATACAGATATCAAATTCGACACGGTCTTGTATAATTTTTTAAAAAGTCCTCACGCACTTTTACCTGAATGTCGTCTACACCTCAGCCAGATTCAAATGTCACGTACACGGGCTGTGTGCGAGCACCTGGAAAGCAATACTTTATAATAAGGCAGACTCGACTGCCATGTACCCATGCCAAAAACAAAAAATCGAAATAAAGTTTGCATCACTTTGTGGCTGTAACTTCTGCTTGTAAGCCCACCACAGAGAGCTTTACGAAATTCCTCATACAACTAATATACCCCAACTCTCTGCATATATAGAGTATTCAAGAGCAACAACAATGCCTGACGTAAACAGGTAACGCATCAGATTTTAATTATGCAAAAAGCTGGCGCTGAAAGACGCTGATTGATTGTCGACACTCGACGCGAATGATGAAGCTTAAAATGGCACCGAAAGTGGAATTGAAACTTAAGAGCAGCAACTGTAACAATTGACATCAAGAACAGTGTACCGCAAACGAAAGAAACGTCTAAAATCAATAATTGAATTTGTTAGAGGAAAAGAAGAGATTTAGTGGATAATGATAAATAAGTTAAGGATTTATCATTGTCAACTTGAGCTAAAGGTCAGAAAGTAGGTTTTTTAAATATTTATGTAATACACAAAATATAATAGAAAATATTAATATTCGTGAGTTTGTAAACAAAAATATGTTAAAAGCTATGAATATATAAAAGGTAATAAAATATTATAAATAAATAAATATGCACAAACAATATTTTATTAAACATAGAATATTTACTATGCTTCGTTGAGTCAGAGAATTCTTTAAAAAATTTTGCTTAAATATTTAATTCTTTTTTAAAGTCATAGATAGAGCTTGAAGCTTATGAATTTTGTAAAATAATTTTATTTATTGATAAATATTGAGACATCTTTCATTCCATTTCGATTACCAGGCAGGCGTAGAGGGAATGCAAAAACTTCGACTGGAAGCCAGATCTAGCATATATATTATTTATACATAATCAAAGCGCTCAATTTTGGATACAAATATGGGAAATATGTTTACTGTAGATTCGTGTTTAATTTTAGTATATGCCACTATACTTTACACTCTATTCTACTTATTCATTACCTTGGACCTATGAACATTTTCATCGCAGCCTGCCTTGGTATCGCTGCACTATGCGCGCTCTTCAAAAATGCAGCGTCTACAACAGGAGGTTATGCATACCGACGCTTGGCAGCCATTACCGTGTGACCTGACTGCCGGCACATCCTGTTGAGCCAAAGGCTTGCAGCTCCTTGCTGGCGCGCCACGCTGCCCCCCTCATGCTCCGTCAATGCTGGCGACATTTGCCTGCCGCGGCTCAGACTCATTGGCGCTATCGATGTCGCCGCACTCTTTGGTAAATGACAAAAATGTCCATTAAATTTATTGAACGTATCTGCGCTGGCTGCAACCTCATCAGCTCCATTGGCAGGGTTTGTGCCTTTCAAAGAGAAAAAGAGAGAGAGAGGAAGAGAGAGGAAGAGATATCGTGTTTGCTCTTGTTGCTGCTTGGTCCAAGTATACTTTCGTTAATGGCTGCATTTTCGGCTGGGGCACTCCCCTTTGGCACTTTAACATAAAAATAATAAAAACAGATTTTCGTGTCATTTCAACGGCTCCCTTAACTTGAGCCAGCTGCCCTTTGCGTTGCACTTCAATTTCGCTTTAAAGCAACAACTTTGTGTGCTAGAAATCCTTTGGCCTCGTGCATGGTGCACAGAACGCATATCCGAGCTCGTTGAAAATTACTTTTTTCTCTGATGCCTTTTTTTCGGGGAGGTTTTCTTTTGACTGACAACTGGCAACTGGCATTGAAATTTGAAATGTCGGAGCAATAATCTGTCAGTTGGATTCGATGGGAGGAGTGCTCTCGTATATCTAATCGAAAATGCATGCTTCTACAATTTGATTTGCCGGAAGCGCGCTTCGATCATGCGATGCGACCCGTGCCGATACGATACAAGTGCTAACAAGTTTCAAATTTCCTGCCAAAAGTTAGGCATCTTAAAGGGGGCGGCGAGCAATGGACGCGAATCCTGACTTCGTAAAGTCTGCACACACAACGCACAACACACATCGCTGCACATTTTATTTCCGGCAAATTAGGCTTTGGCCGTGCCTGTCCCTCTGCCAGAGCCTGTGCCCGAGCCCGTGCCTGACCACAACAGCAAAGCCGTTTTTCTTCTTAAGACCAGCTTTTCGTTAACGTTGACATTGCTCATACGCCCCATCTGCACTCCCCAGCTCGCTCTAATGCTTAGCTCCCAGCAGACCGTCATCAATACAAAAACATGAAAATGATAACAGACAATTTATTGAAGCGCAGTTCTATGTCAGTTTGACCACACCCACCACAAGCTGACACACACACACACACACACATAGAGACAGCTCCTCCCAAATGAGTGGACAGAGTAGGCAGCACAAGATAAAGGTCGTGCACAGTGGGCCTGATACCTGCCATGACTGACGCTCTTCTAATCAAATTAAATCTATGCATTATGCTTCCTTCTGTCATTAATCGATTTAGCTAAACTTAAGCATAATTGTAGATTTGTTTGACAGCCAATTTTAGGAAAATATTTTTTTCATCAAAGAGTTTTCTTTCGTTTTTCAATATCTCAAATTCTTAAGGGAATCGAAGCACGATTTCAAGAAAAAACTAAGCAATAACAGGGTTAAATGAACATTTAAATTAATTAATTAAAACAAATGAGGTGAAAGTGTCGGATGAGATAAAATATTATAAATAAATATATATTGTATATAAGACTAAAAAAATCTCTTTAAAAAAAAAAATAAGAAATGCAACAAGACCCTTAAAAAATATTCAAAAGTAGTTTGTATAAATAGAAAATGAATTTTGAAGCTCTTCAGCAAGTCAATGGGAAGTATGCTGGAAAATTATATTGAAAATTTTGTATTAAAAAAAAATACACGATTTCAAAAAAAAAAATCTATATAAAGAAATTCAAATAATAGAAATCTGTAACATATAATACACAAGCAAAAAATCTTAAGGGCAAAAAATGTTCCTAACTAAAGTAAATTCGTGAAGCAGTTATTCTAAAATCTTAAATCCAAATTTATTTTAACTTTACAATTTCTGCAGCTCAAGCTCATCCGTCAACCATCGTGCGTAACGCACAATCCGCTGCTAATCCGTGAAACGCAACCGTATAATGTCCGGCTAGTCAGCTGGCCAGTTCATGATTATTATGATTTGTCGATTGTTCGATTTCGTCGGGTTTTTGTGTAGAGTGCGAACTGTTCCAAGTTTCTGTGTCGTTGCGTGCAGCGATTTATTTATTGCTCGCAATATTTCGATTGTATTTTGTGTCGTCGAAATCAGCTTAAATTACTATACCTCTAAGTATTTGTTATCGGCCGTCGAACCCCACAAGCAGCGAGCAGCAAAAACAAAAACCAACACAACAGCAACAACAACAACAACGAAATGGATATAATGAAATGGGGTAGCTCTTTCGCAAAACTCAGGCATGAATCTCACTCGGAGAATATTCACGCGCTGATAAATATGCGCGCCTATTTTGAATGCAAAGCTATTTTGCATGTATTTTGATTTTTTCGCTGGCTTTTTTAACTCGATTGTTGTATTTGTTGTTGTTTGTTGACTGCTGTAGTTGTCTGCCAGGTGCGGAATATTTGTCAGCGCCCCCCGTTGGCCACCTGGCCCACCATGGCCCGCACCCCAACGCAGCTTAGCAGCCCGTGTCAATGGCTGTGTGCGTGCGAATTTGTTGCTTGCCAAGCTTACGGCCCGTCCCAAAAGCAGCCCAAATTCACTGACAAGTCACTAGGATGGAGAGCGTGAGCCTCGTGACACGAACTAGCAGAGCGAAATTTGATATACAAGAAATATATTATATGAGTAATACAAAGTATTATTTTCTCTTTAGTTGATTATTTAAAGAGTGTGCGACAAATGATAAGCTAAAATATATTTATAGCAAAAAATTAAATATGCTAAGATCCTGACACTTTTTATCTACACTAATGCTATGTCATGTGTAACTTCACGTCCATCTCTAAAGCCAACGCAGACTAAACTCCTGAAGCGGTTACAAGAGGTAGCCGAGCCACCCCAGCTCCTGTTACCGCACAGACATACGACGTACAACATATATCATGGCGGTGTCTCAGCTGCGGCATTTCACCTGCAGCTGTGCCGCCGGCCGGGTGCTAAGCAGACATTTTTATTTACGCTGATGGCCATAAACATTTGAATTACAATATAATATTTAAGCGCTTCGAAATTCAAGAAAGAAACAAGCCCAAAGCCAAAGTGAGCGAGCTGCCACTGATGCTGACTGGATGATGGATTTATGGCTGCTGCAAATCTATTCCACACACTTAATGCATTTTAATTTATTAAGCTGTCAATTTGCACATACACACAATCAAGATATATGTGTGTGTGTGTGACTTATGAATTCATTCCGCAGTCAGTTGAGTGCAGCTCATCCAGAGACCACTTAAATGTTGTTAATTAACGCACATCAACATATACACATGTACATGTGCATACCTGTATCGACATATACCTACACACTCCTACAAATGTGTGCTCTCGTTATATATCAATCTTCATGTTGAGGTTGCATTGTTGTCAGTCTGTCAGTCGGTCTGTCTGTCGGTCGGTCTGTTTGTCTCTCTGTCGCACACATTAAGCATTTATGCGTGTTCTATGTTCCCTGTTTGAGGCTACCAAATCGTGTTACCCGTCGGCTAACAGTTTGTCGAAACGCCACTCAAAGTGTTCCTGCTATGCGATGCTGTTCGGTTGCACCCCATTTCAATTAGATATGTGTGCGCCACAGATGCATTGAAATGTCTATATATGTGAGCATTGGTGCAGCAAGACTCACTGCATTCTGCTGTGCTCAATAGGAAAGTACCCTCTCTTTAGCTACACATCCTCATCATTATATATGCTGATGGATAAAATACTCCATAGAACCACATTTGTATATCCTCGATTTTTATACTCCACTTTGAGCTTGTCTATAAACGGTTCTATTCTATAGACTTTTGATGCCGTTGAAATAATTACTATTAAAATATCTCCATCCTTCTTTACCATTAGCTCACTAAAATACTAACTAACATATGTATATCGGAATTATAAATAGTTATATACATATAACTGAATCATATTATTTATATGAATAGAGAAACTAAAGACATATATAGACAAAGATACACAGAAACATATAGACATATTCTGATATATGCATATTTACTATGTCTGCTATCATCTCATCATCTATTATATCTTCATTTAAAACTCATCAATATACTCTGCAACTCATTCACACTGGGTATAGCACTATTGGCTATGATTCCCACAAATGCTAAGCACATATGCCAACACGTTCTGCTCCGTTGCTATATATATAACTAAACATACGCCCACTCAGCCACACACACTCACGCACAAGGCACAGGCACATAAAATCTATTGTCTGTTTAAATATGAGCAACAGATTAAAATCTAATTTAAAGTTGAACCGGTCAAGTTTTTCGGTGTGTTTCCACTTCAAGTTTAATTAATATGTTAAGCCTATAAAAGCCTCAGCAGTAAACTAAATCCGAGCAACAATGTTGTTGTTTTTAAGCCTGTGTAAACACACATGGCCTTAAGCACACAGACACACACACACAGACAAAGTAGCAGCAGCAGCTGAATCTGCCTCGATTTCAGCCTTTGTTTTTTTGACTGAAAAGCTATAAAGCTACAAGTATCGCACATTAAATCAGTAAACATATAATAATTATACAAACAACGACGTCAAGTTGAGCTTTGTGTCTGTAATGCACATTTTAAAGTGTTGTAAAACACTTGTGTATTACACACACACACACCCACACCCACATCCACACACTTACTGAGGCACAAAGCGAGCAGCACTCGACGCAGCTGTAATTTGACGCTGAAAAGTAGGCAACAGAAAATGTTAAATGCATCTCACGCGCGCTGCGGCTGACGCTGCTGCGCCGCCCACACATTCACAACCACACACACACACACCCACACTCGCTTACTAGCCGCTGCTTGGCTGCAATGTCTGCGAGTGTCGTCAAGTGTGTGGCATGTTAGTGTTGACATGGGCTGGGCTGGGCTGACTTGAGCGCCCAAATGTTAAATTTTGGGCATACGCACATACGCAAATGCCACCCACGCTCCTTCTGCTCCATCTCTTGTCTCCTGCTGCAGTGCACCGGACAGGATTTTCCAACAAATTTTGCAGCTATGCAAATTTCAATCAAACAAGCCTGTCTACCCTACGCACGACCGTTGTTCAGCTATATTTTTATCAGCTAGCTTTAACGCTTAGCCTCAAATGCAAATGTCCCGAGCAGCAACATTTTGACGCCCGTCAGCGGTCAGAGAGCCGACACCAGACGCATTATGCTCGCACGCCTCACGCCAACTGCGATTTAATCTTTTGGAGCTGGAGATGGCCGCAGCGAAGTGAGGTCGTATTCTGTGGCCACAGGCAATTTGCGGCGTATGCGGCGTATGTGTGATATTTTTAGCGTACGAACAAAGCATGCCACAGTTTGTGGTATTAACATAATTCGAACTTGCATTTGGCTATTATTATTGCATTTACTGGATTATAAAAACACTAGAGCGGCATATCGAGTGAAGCGTAAATGTACACTGAGAGAAAAATGTAATAATAAAGTTTTAGATTTTGCACATTTTAATTATATTCAACATTTGGCTAACAAAAAACATACAAAAATAATAAATCCTTGAATGAAACTCCTTTCAAAGTAATTCTCAAGAAGTAAGGTAAAAGTCGAAATAAGTTTACTCAAAAAGATTCAAGTCTATGACTCTGTCCTTTAATTTGTGTACTCAAGCTCATAATTGTAGTATTCCTTTTCTTTCAGTGTAGTAGTGCATGCAAAAATGCTCACACATGTGTTGTGCACGACTTGTATAACACTTTTATCATTGGAATTGCAAATTTTTTGTCAGTAACTTGAGAAAGACACATGGCAACAACACATAACACAACACACAGTGTACATACAAACACACATACGCACGCCTGCACACACACACACACACACACACCCACTTGAGGCAACGAGCCTGGGTGGGCTTTTGACATCAAAAAGGTAGAGAGACACGCGCAGCTGGTATTTAACATATTTAAGCCCAAAACTAAAAAGGCAGAATTAAAATTCAGCCCAAATGAAAAGGAAGCAAATGGAATAAATTAAGTTGCAAATCGCTTTAATATTGAGAATGAAAGAAAACTTCCCCAAGCATTTGTGGCACTTGTATGTGTACTACTTATGTGCACTCAAAGAAATTATGAATAAGTCAATATGAAAGAAAGAAAATTACCAATTCAAAACTAAAAAAAAAAAAAATTAAAAGGAAAATTACAAATTAATAATAAAAATCATAATTAAAGGAAATATAATAAATTATTAATTATTAAAACAATGTATTAGGTAATTAAGTAAATAGCAATAAATAATTAAATGATTGACTATATAAGCTAAATTTAAGCTATATTTACTTTAAAAATCATATTTTAGGGGTTTCTTATAGTATTTACGACAAATTCTCATAACTTATTTTATACAAACTCTCACCCAATCCAATACCAATACCCCTTTTTTCTAAGTGTATTTCTGTGTGTGCTGAAATGTCTTGCGATCCGAATTGTTGCTTTTATTGCACGTAAATAAAGTCATAAAGTCATCATTACACGCTCGCCAACAAGCATTGACATTGAGCACAAAACAGACAGACAGACAGACAAGCGTAGGACAAAGGGCATGTCAACGAGGGGGGCCAAAGGACAAAGGCGTTGTACAGAGGCCAACAGAGACCAACAGTTTGCAGTTGACGGCATTGTTAAATTCAAAAGGACAAAGTTTTGTGGTCGCGATAAAAATTCGAAAATGTGCACAAATTACTTAAAACATATTAAAAATGTGGGCGTAACGTGGGCGTGACCACCCAGCAACCATCTTACAACGCACAACATTGCCAAAATTAACAGTGAAAAAATAAGCCACACACCAAAACACACACACACACACACACACAGAAAGAGAGAGAGAGTGAAAGAGCTGCGCATACATAAAAGTGAATTCCTTTTGGGTAAGTTCCTCTTATGCTGCCATAAGGCGGAGATTCTTTATGCACTTTTATGGGCCGTTTTGTCGTTGCAATTTCGTCGAAAATTTGACAATCAAGTTTTAACTTTTTCTGTTATTAACGTTTCTGGAGTTAAAATTGCCAGAGAAAAAAAATTCATGCAACAAAATTAATAAACAGCGAAGTTTTATATACCATATACACATATGTATATAAACGTATGCAAATAGTTTTGCAAGCTTGAAACAAAGTCTACAGTAATTCATAGGTATATAAATATAAAATTTAATCAACAAAAAGTATGCGTTTTTGTCTTTGGCTTTTACAAATAAAATTTAACGTGCACCGATCGTGACTCTCAGCTGCCTCACCCAGCACCATCACACTTTGCAAATTGATTATGAATATACATCACACATTGAGAAACTTAATTAAACACTAATCTACTCATATTTCATATAGATTCACTGATTTTTTATATACTTTTAACAAAAAAGCAATATCACACACCATGCTTTCGCGCGCAAACGATTCTTTTTACTATCGATATACACATCTTCAACATAACGATGGGCAGCACTATCGTTATGGTACCTCACAGCACTGCTAGGCCGTTACATGACCGGCAGCAAAACAAACGAACAGCTGTTTGTGGCGTGCAGTGAAAACGAAAAATATTAGCTGAAGAAATGTTAAAGAACCTTTCACTGCTGCTGCGCAGGCAAACGCGCCGCCACTACGCCACAGCTGCCGTAAAAGTGAAGACGATAGAATCTGAAAAGGCTAAACCACTTATAAGCTGTCGGCGCACACAATTCAATCTGCTACAACATGAACGAGCGGACGCAAAGTTTGGAACAATTCCGCTGTGCTCCAAGGGCTGGCTACACAACAAATCCAAAAACGACCACTTCACACTAAATGCGACCATTACCAGCGAGCAGCGGAATGCGGAGATGCAGAACTTGAATGATTTCCTAGCCACATCGCAAATCCAAATGCACCCACAACTGCTGGAGAACCTGCAACAGCAGCTGGGCATCAAGCAACTGACAGGCATTCAGGCGCAAGCTTTGCCTGTTGTGGATGCCAACTTTCACACACTCATTGCCGCCGAGACGGGCTGTGGCAAGACACTCGCCTACCTGTTGCCCATACTCAATAAGACGCTCAAGCGGCAATCCCCAGAGGAAAGCAAGCTAAGATTAAATACGCCAAAAATATTGATACTGACGCCTGGGCGTGAACTGGCCACACAAATTGCACAAGTAGCCCAGAAGCTGTGCACGGATACAGAACTAAAGGTGAAAGCGCTGTTGGGTGGCAACACGAAGCAGCTGATGCTGAATCCACAGTTTGCCGAGGTGGACATCTTGGTGGCAACGCTGGGTGCAGTCAGCAAACTGGTCACAACGGGCATCTATCACATGGACCAGGTGCGCCATGTGGTGCTGGACGAGGCAGACACGCTGCTGGATGATTCCTTTACAGAAAAGCTCACCTACTTCTTGAGAAGATTTCCCGTAAGTGTCGAATTTTTTAAGAGATTCAGCTGCTAAAGTCTTTCCCCCAACAGTTTCACAAAAATCATGTCCAGGACCCGAGCATTGTTGGCACGCAGCTGCTGCTCGCCTCGGCCACCATGCCCACGAATACGCGAGAGATTCTGCAAAGGGTCATCGACGTGGAAACCATAAGGGAAATCGTCAGTCCGAATCTGCATCATCTAATGCCACATGTTACGCAAAAGTTTCTGCGCATGGCCAAAGCGGATCGGCCAGCCAATTTGTTATCCCTGGTCAAGCGGGATCTGGCTAAACGGCGCCCACTCATCGTGTTCAGCAATAAGTCGACTACATGCGACTATGTGTCCATATTCTTGAATAATAGCGGCATCAATTGCCTCAACTTGAATGGCGATATGTTAATGAAGATTCGCATTGGCCGCTTCGAAGAGTTCCAACGCGGCGAGTGCGATGTTCTGTCCACAACAGATGTGGGCAGTCGAGGACTGGATACGACGCGAGCACGTCATGTGGTCAACTTTGACTTCCCGCTGCACATCTCCGACTATATACATCGATGCGGACGCATTGGACGCGTGGGCAGCTTGGATAACTCGCTAGTCACGAACTTCATTTCATCACGCCGTGAAATCGATGTGGTGCAGCGCATAGAGCATGCGGCACGCACTGGAGGATTGCTGCCAGATGTAAATGCTAATATTAAGAACATTATCAACAAGCGCATCATTGCGGACATGAAGGAGGCGGGCCTGCCTGTGCCTCAAGAGGAGGCTTTCTAGTAAATCGTGCTACAATAAAGTTGTTTCTATTAATTTGAATTTATGTGTACTTGATTTTATTGCCACGCCTTAGATGCGCAAGTAGTGGTAGCCACTGTTGGGCAACACGCGCCTCACATTGCTTGGCGGCTTGTAGATCTTACGCTTGGCAATGAGTATATCGGAGTGCGCCATATCGTTGGCGCCGTTCGTTGACGGCGAGTCCATAAACTGCACCACCCCAACGCCCTTCGGTTTAAGCAGAACGGGCCGACAGCCGGCAAATTTGAAGCGAATGGTGCCGGTGCAATTAAGCCGGAGATTGGGCAGCACCAGCTCTGGAAACGCCTCGAGCATTGTGGGCTTCGGTTTGATCGCCTTGCTGGGATCATCGCCATGGCACATGGCTGCTGCCAGAGTGCTCCACTCTAAGCGACGTACGCCTGGCTGCGGTTCGAATCGGAAAGCGGGCTGTCGGGCATTCAAAAAGCGCTTGGAGATCATCTTCTCTAATGCGTCTGAAGGCAAAGATATTAATCATTTGTGAAACGCATTATTATAGGGTATTCACTCACTCGCATAGTGCACCATGAAAGGCTGCAAACTGGCCGCTCCGCAACCAAATTCCAACCACTCATACAAGTGTATATCATCGCGGCCAGCTAGGAATGTGGCAGCTGGTGCCAAATCCCGCCACAGGCTGTCGGGCACATCATGCACATTCAGCTTATAAATATAGGGTATAAACTCTCGGAACGCGTATTCACCCAGTGCAATAAGCCCACGTACGGCGCGGCTAATGTACTGAAAATCTTTAAAAAAATATAGATTAGTAAAGCCAATATATAAATATATAACAAATGTCGTAAAATGCGTACCACGTTCGCTGCACACGGCACGACCTTCAAAAAATCTCGCCAAGCGTCGCTTAATCAGAAACAAGCATTCGGAATGCAAATATCCACTCTGTGCTGCCATTTGACCGAGAGTCTCGCAAAGCTCATCCACATAGCCGCTGCCCACGGGGCTGGCAAAGTAGCTGGAGAGCTGCTGTGGCTCGTCCTGCAGCTGCTTCTCGGCAGCTTCGCTGCTATCGTCATCTAGCTGCAGCTTGTATATGGTCTGCTCCTGCGAGGCATCACTGGTGATGGTAATATCAGGAATTGGATGTTGCGTCGGCTGCTGCGCAGACTGCTGTTCCTGCTGTTGGGTTTCGAGGTCCATGCCTTGATTTCCGTATTGTTCACTCTGCATATCGCTGCCCAGACCCGGCTCCAGCTTGAGCTCTCTATCCAGCTCCATTGCAACTGGCACATGCTGTGACTGCGGCCGGCTGTCGGCCACCTTGATGGTCTCATATGGCGCCATTAGCTGACTGATTAGCACCTCGGCCAGGTTGAAGTACTCCGGCCGACAATTGATGTGATTCGCCAGCGGATTGTAGTTACAAGCGCGCAGTAATCGCCAGCAGCGCTGGCTCACCTGATCGTGCTGCTTAAAGGCCAGCATCTGCAGCATTTTGCTAATGATGACGCGATAGCAGGCGCCCATCAAAGGCGTCTGGAAGGCCTGTGAAATGGCCACTCCACGTGCCTGGGCATCGCCAAATATTGCAGCTAAAAGAGAAGTTTGTCAGACAACCAACCAGTACTGCTGGCAAAAACCATTTACCTGTGACCAGACTCTGCACAAACTGCTTTAAGTGTTCTGTATTCTTATCCTCCACCGGGCAAATGCAATGGAAATCTTCGCCATTTGGCAACGAGAGCGCAATATCCTTTTGAAACTCTTCGCGTAGCTCAAAAATTTTATCCGAATGGAAGAAATAGCTGCCATCGTAATCAATGCAATCCCAATCGCTGTCCATAGCACCGAGCATGGGCGGCACATCCGCATCCTTGAGCACCTCATTGACTAGATCATAGGTTACCACGCCGCCCGAGTGACGTGAGTATATCTTGACATTCTGTGGAATTATGTTACAATGAAACGTAATTTAAATGGTAACTTCAATGTACTTACATTTATAAGCTCCCAAACTTTGTATGACGCATCCTCTGCTAGGCGGGCGCAAACATCTTGCGATAGCTCCACATCCGTCTGATCATGTTGCTCCCAGAAGATTTTTATCGTACGCGGATCAAAGCCGGCGTACGTCTTTTGGTGGCCCTGCAGTGTAAAGCATATTTAAACAAATTTTAACATTATTTCAACTTAACACTCACAGCTTTGCCGGAACTGTTGGTCATTTCCATTCCAACACCTTGTGCATGTCCAGCCACGGCAAAGGATGCATCAAATAGATTATAGTTGCTTAATGTGGTAGTTGGCGTCGTCGGAGTTGTGGCCATGTTGACATGAGTAGGCGTCGCTGGTAAACTGGTCATTGGTACACCAACATTGGTGGCTGAAACCGAAGTCTTGCTACCAGTTTCCAGTTTGGTATTTTTTGAACGAGATTTTGTAGACTTTTTGTTTATTTTTCCCAATGAAGATTTGGCCGGCTCCTCCGACGAGCCACCGGCGGTTGTTTTCATATTATTTTTTTTATTTTAAGACTTTTATTTATTTAACTGTTGCAGCTGCCGAAATCTGCGAGCGATATTTTATAAACAAAATTGGACAACAGCTGATCGAAGCGTCTATCGTTTGAGGCGTTAACCCAATAAATAATCGATACTTTGATAATCAAGTCGATATTTTAATAGTAAATACTTGAACAGTTGTTGGCGCATAATAAATGTTTGGTTAATAAATAGGAAAGGTAGCCCAACAAAACCTCTTCAGCATGGCTGAGGCCGCCAATGTACGTCAAAATCTGCAGAATGTGCCCTCGATCTTTGAAATATCGGCAGCAGAGACACTAGATAATCTTATCTATCCGGCCCTTAGCAAAGTCTTCGACTACTTTGGTCTTCGTTTGGACTTTAAGCTTTGGGGCACTTTGCATGTACGAGAAGAGGTATCACCGATTATCACATGGATTTTACAGTATTTGTATTTACGCAAAAGGGGCTCCTCTTTCGGCGAAAGCTTTTATGGACTACAGCGAACGGCCACCGCCACCGGCGAGCTACTGACCCGCCAACAGCAATTCACTTCTGCCACTCTCCTGACCTTTCTGCCGTACATAGAGCGCAAACTGCGTTCTCGTAGTGCGCAGCATGAGAATACATACGCCTGGGAATCGCAACTGATCAATTTATTTCACGTCTATAATGCCTCGAAAGCAGTGCACACATTCCTGTATCTGATAAAGTATGCGACGAGCCACTCGCCGCTGTTTCGCGCTCTGCGTCTCACGCTTCGCTATCCCAGTGAGCCGCCCAAGGAGGACAAGTGGACGTACATATTTCTTAAGATGCTCGAGGTGCTCGCATTCTTCCTGCAGTTCATACAGTGGTGGTACTCCAACGATCAGCGTCGGAAACTAGGCGGAACGCTACAGAACCCGCAGGCCATGCCCGAGCGTGAGTTACCCAAGGAGCTGAAGAAAACGTTACCTAAGAATGGAGAATGCCCTGTTTGCTTGCTGCCACTGCAAACGCCTACTGCCTGCGCTGTATCTGGTTACGTCTATTGCTGGAAATGCATTGTCACACATCTAAAGGAGCAGGGCACCTGTCCTGTAACCAGTTATCCAATCACCATAGAGGATTTAGTTCGCATCTATGAAACGTAACCAAGATATATGTACATTTATATTATATTGGTTTTGTATTAAAGAGTTTTTTGGTATTTTAAGACCCAGTCTCAGATGATCCTGAAATGGAATCCATTTTGTTTGCTATGACATATATATAAGTTATGGAAGTCGAGATTTGATGTCCACACATAGGCCATATTAGTGAACATCAATATGTGTTCACAAATCGCGAAAAGGGAATACACTGTAGAGATTAGGAATAGTATATATCAGGTATAGCTATGTACAATGAATTCAAGCATACCCAACGGCACACAGAATTCTATATGCAAGAAATACAATGGCCAAATAACGACACTGGCTGATAAGTGGAAGACGAGCAGCTTACGCTTGAGCAGATATGAGAGACGATGGTGGGGTTCCGTATTTTGGCTGCCAGTCAGACAATAAAACATGGTGGCCATGAAGCAGCAGCTAGTTATCCAACTACTCAGCGTTGGCACTACATGAATCCAATTGGTACCCGGTTCATCGCCAAACTCCGCAATGACAATATTGGAGACAATATTAAGAACGAAACAGAGCACAAAGAGGTGGACCAGCAAGCCTGAGTGTCGGGACAGCACGCGTTGCTGATAGCGCCAATATAGCCATGCGATGAGCAGACGCAGTGGTAGATGAGACCAAGTCAAGAGCTTCCAGCTGGATTGATTGAACTGAATGACCGCCGACGCGCTTGGCATAATGTGCAGTACTTGGCAATGCGTAATCGTAGATCTCTCATAATCCACTATGATGGTCTTCAGCAAAGTACAAATTGTTAAGACAATCATGAAAGAGCAACCAAAATGCAACAGTAAGCCGACTGAGATTCTGCAACGCGAGGCAACACTACTTTCCAAGTCCTTGGCCGAGATTGGCAACAGCTTGACCCGAGCCTCCATGATTACATATATGAACATGCGATTGTTGATTTTGATTGACAACTATATTTTTTTACACTTAAATAAAAGTTAATTTGATTTC
>NW_022045878.1:166029-183921 GCF_001654015.2 Drosophila navojoa | reverse complement strand
ATTTCTTAAGTTAAATTAAGTAAACTTTGAGCTTAAGCTAGAACCGCACAACTACAATATATACAGGAATACAAGCCGCTGGACGATGAACGCTTCTTTAAATAAGTCAAGCTAATAGCGCATTATATGCAATCCATTTCGGGTATCGCAGAGAATGCTGAACGAGTGAAAGTCCCAACATGCTGTCATATGGAAACCCATATTAGTGAGCACCACAATGTACTCAAAGAGTGCGAAGAACGTGTAAACTATAAAAAGGAAAATTACTTGAATTAGTGATGGACCATCCAGGAGAATATCGAATCTATATCGAAAGCTTACCACCAGCCTCACAGCGTGCGTTGTGCCGCATGAAACAGTAGCCGGCGAGGCCAAAGGCAAGCACATTGATCAGGAAGAGATTTCGCTTGTAGCGCAACGATTTCTCTTCGTGTGGCAGGAGAACGGATTTGCGTGCACTCCTATTCAATAGATAGGACAGTAGCATATAGCATTCACTGCAGGCTATGAACACCACAAACGAATTCCGATGGATCTCATAGTTGTCGGCCGATGTCCACAACGATAGACAGAACAGAGCTAAATTCTCGATGACATTCAGAGTGCAGGCCAGGATGCCAAGCATGCGACGATTGCGCTTGATGTGCTCCCTATAGTACTCCAAATACATGCGTGTCACAGTCAGACGCAATGGGAGATGCAAGATGATAGCCAAACGCCAAACAGTTTTTTGTGGCTCATAATTTCCAATTGCCGCCGACACCGACGGCAAGTAGTTAGCCACGTCGCAATGCGTAAACGTGGAGCGTGCAAAATCAAATATCAGGGACCACACTACACAGAAACAAAACGCGCTCAACGGCAAACTGAGTGCCGTCAGCGCTAGCCGGGCAAATGTTATGTGAAAGAACACCCGTTTAGGATCGTTCAGACGCTCGTATGTAGGCAACATGGTTGGCGGGTGAAGCTTTTATCTGTAATTTATGGCTCTCCGTGGCGTCTTCTCATAACTTCTACACGCCCAATTGTTGCCGCAATCAGCTTTTAACCTTTTGGTCGAAGAAACATCTTTAATTGCAGCGCCAGCGCGTAAACAAATGAAAAAGGCTGGTATGCAGCTGCAGAAAACATATTGCGGGTGGAAAGAAGTTCATCATCAATGTATCTAAATATTATCATGTGATATTGTTATTGAGCATTCACTTAGTCAAATAAAATAAGTATAGCTGCAATAATTATATTTTGTACATTTATCTAATTAATTATATTTTACAGTATTTAAACACTATGGTTAGTGATTTAACTGAATATTTAAGCTGCATGAGCTACATACTGACTTTAATATCCATGTATCGATATGCACTGTCGTGATATCGTGGTGATATCGATACTTCAGCGAGTGTTATGCTAAAAAAAAAAAAAACAAATCCCAAAACAACGCGCTCTTTTACTTTATTGTTTTATGAGAAAAGTACCGCAATAACATGGATATACTTTTGGCCAACGTAAACAGCCTGCAGTTCAAGGCAGAGCGCGATCTCATCGAACAGGTGGGAGCTATACCACTGCCGTTCTATGGCATGGACAAGTCCATTGCCGCCGTCTGCAATTTCATCACAAAAAATGGCCAGGAATGCGACAAAGGCAGCGCCTGCCCCTTCCGGCACATACGGGGCGATCGCACCATCGTCTGCAAGCACTGGCTGCGTGGCTTGTGTAAAAAGGGCGACCAGTGCGAATTTCTGCACGAGTACGACATGACGAAAATGCCAGAGTGTTATTTCTATTCGCGCTTCAATGCCTGCCACAACAAAGAGTGCCCGTTCCTGCACATCGATCCCCAGAGTAAGGTAAAGGACTGTCCATGGTACAAGCGTGGATTTTGCCGACATGGGCCGCACTGTCGACATCAGCATCTGCGACGTGTGCTATGTATGAACTACCTGGCCGGCTTCTGTCCTGAGGGACCCAACTGCAAACACATGCATCCACGATTCGAGCTGCCGCCCCTCGCTGATCTTAGCAAGGATCAGATGCACAAAAAACTACCCACGTGCCACTATTGCGGAGAGCTTGGCCACAAAGCGAACTCATGCAAACAATATGTGGGCAGCCTGGAGCATCGCAATAATATAAATGCCATGGACCACAGTGGGGAGAATAATGATGATGGTGCTCCGAATCATCAACCGCCGCCGTTTATAAAAGTGCCCACGCCGCTAGAGGAGATCACCTGCTACAAATGTGGACACAAGGGCCACTATGCCAACAAGTGCCCCAAGGGTCATCTGGCTTTCCTATCGAATCAACATAGTCATAAATAGTTTTAAGCCCTGCATACCCTTTTGTACATCTAAGGATACAGTTAATAGTACAGATTAAATCTTCCGTCAAACCATCATGCATGTCATACATTCCAGCGATAACAAACGGGTTTGCGATAAATCATCGTTTCGACTGGGGTATGTTCTTCGTTTAAATATATAAATAGTTTATATTACAACACTGATCAGTGATTACAAATAACATTCACGTTAAGGAAAATTAGAAGAAATTATAATGCAATCGCTTGCTTAAATATACAGAATCTATCTTAAAATTATTTACATTACGATAAGCAATCGATACATTATACGAATCAATGGATTAAAATTTCGAACCCAAGTGCAAATTATATTAGAATTCATGAATATAATATAATCGCCCAACTAATTAATATATATTGAAAAAGCAAATACTGTTAACGGTAAATAGAGGATTAAACATTTGCGTTTATCGCTATCGATATTAAATAAATCTTTAATTATCGTTAGTAACTGCAAACAAGTGAAAATATATCGTTTAGCTGGCTACTTGCCTACGCAGTTTGCTGCGCAACACAAAAACAAAGTGAAAAATATAATTGAAGAGTAAACATCACCCAAGTGTAGTTTACATAAAACGTCTAGGCATCACATTTTCGGTCAGCTTAAAATAAAAATTCGATACTAAATTGCTCAAAAACCTAGAAACACATTTTGAACGTCGGAAAAAATGACGATTCTAGCAAAATTAACAGGTGAAAAAAAGGATTTGGAGAAGGTTCCGCTTCCATTACATCTCAACGATGAAGCTATTATGCATCATGGCTCACTGATCAGTGTAAGTAAATAGAGATAGTAAGCATTTTCTTTTGCGCAATAGTTTCATGTGTCCTTGCGAGCCCATATTTTCTACATGTCCTTCGTGCCCATGGCTCTACAAGTTTTCGTTTTCGCTTGCCTTTGCGCGCGAGCCTTTGTGTGTGTGGGTGTTTGTAAGATTTTCTATATACATGCAAAAGTATGTATGTATGTGTATTTGTGCTCTCGGCAGCATGCATATTTATCGATTTTTCACATGGAATTCCCATGTGTGTGTCCTTGCACTCCTTCCCTTGCTCCATTTAAGGTCGCACAGCTTTGGCATTGCCAGTCGCCAGCACGATTTCGGTTTACCCCGACAGCCCATCATCCATTTAAAACGCCCTCTTTTTTAGCCCAAATATATATTGCATTATGTTTTTGTGCTCATTGTGAATGATTCCAGTACATATTTTCCAGTAGCATATGATATATGTATGTATGTATGTACATACCATTATATGTACAAATGAATAGGTTTATATACATAGACATATGTATGTATGTGCGTATGTTGATTCATATATAACTGTGTGCGTGTGCTTTTGCGAATATGCATTTTGCAGCTGAGCACACACATAAATATGCATGTATATCATTGCATTTGCACTTTATTCCTCTTCGTCACCAATCGCGCAGCTAGCTTCGAGCACAAAAGCAATTTTGCCCTTTGCTCGTCAGCGATAATAACTGCACACAAACACGACACATGTAAATAGCTTATATAGTGTTGATAAAAAGTAGAGAAAACTAGCCACACAGCCAACAACGGAAAAAATGCTAGTCATAAATATTTTATGGATAGCTGTATCATGAATTGTTTAAAGAATGACGAGCTGCAAAACAATATACAATATGTATAAAATTTTGTTAATTCATGAACTGTAAATACTGTTTTGCAGTAAATATACTAAAACTGCGTAGTTAACTTGGCAGGTTTGATCATTTTATTTTTCTTACATACATATCTATTTACGTGTATGCATACATACATACATGTGCATTGTTTACTTATTGTTGTGCTTCTTTATTGACTTTTTATATACAGTTATGTACATATGTCCCTTTGATATGAGATAAGGAAATCAAAAACAAAAATACCTCCTACCGGTGCTGAAGTACATAGTACATACATACATATGTATGTATGTACTTGTATACACATACCGTAATTACTCATTGGACAATTGAACACCATTTGCTGTCATTAATTATTAGTCATTGGAAATAACAGTAGTTGCTATAAAAAGAATAAATCTGGGGTATACTACTGAGTACATATATGTATATATATTTATAATAACACTAAATATAATTGAACTAACTGAGGTTTATCTTGATTTGGAATATAATCTTTAAATTATATAAAAATTATGTGTGTTAATTGTTATCGTTCTTTGATTGCAGCCGAAAGGAGCGTACAGCGATGCCGATACCGAATCAATGGTTTTCAATCGGCCGCAATATAATTGCCTAAAGTCGTTTCTTTTGTTCCTGATCGCCATTATCGTAATGCTTATGGGCGTACTGGGGGGCTGGACACTTTATCGTCTATATGCCCCGAATCATTCCAGCATGCGCTATCACGCCCTCTGCGACATACCATATAAGGAAGACTCGATGGAATTGCCACGTTTCTATGCACGCAACGACGACTCTTTCGCCTTGAACTGGCGCTCGCTATTGCCACAATTGTCGGGATCCCCAAGTGCGAGCAACAGTATGGGCGGCCAGTTCGATGAGCTAGTCAACGATAACTTCTTCCGCGAGGAAATCGAGTTGAATAGCGGCGATGACGATGGCTATTCCAAGATCGATGTACCGGACTTTAAGGATGGTCGCCACGGGCGCTTCATGCATGACTTTAAGGAAAACCAGTCAGCCATTATTGATACCACCACTAATCGGTGCTTCATCATGCCACTGGACCGAGACACCACACTTCCGCCCAGCAGCTTTGTGGATCTTATGCAGAAAATGGGATCAGGATACTATAACATTGATACGGAGCGGGTTCGCCGCAATATGCGTGTCATTACACCACGTATCACCGATCTTTCGGTCATCTCGGAGCGCATAGCCAACGAATGCTACGACATGAAGGTGTACATGATGGAGAAGTTTGTATCTGGAGGTAAGTCTTAACTTGTATTCGCCAGATTGGCATGTCCGGCCCTATACTGTAACACATATCCTTAACGAAACCTTTTGCCTTACAGTGGCCAAGCGATCAGCTGATCCTCTGCCAGATGCCGGCAAGTATGCAGCTTTCATGGGAAAGGGCGTGGTCGAGTACGATCTGTCAAACATAGCCGAGGTTGAAGCCTACGAGGCGAACGAGGCCCAGCAGCATCAGGCCGCTTAGGCTCCTATTGGTCGTATGCTCCAAATGTTTTAAATTATTAACATAGAAACAAGAAAAAAAAAAACTGAAAGCAAAAAAATACGAATGGACAGCAACCATAACAAAGACAAACAAAATAGTATTGATTTCTGTAAGTGTGTGTGCGTGTGTAAACAAAATGATCTGTAGGCAACTGCCTCAACTTTTAGTCTGTAGTTCGACTTTGGGATAGGCGCGTGATGAATTTTCGATTTAGAGACGACTTCGGTTTAAAAACACGTAAATATCAACATGATTTCTGCGGGTTTAATTATATGTGTCATAATGCAATCTTAATATTTATATGCATATTTCTGATTTATTTAAATTTGCATTGCCTTTTAGTTAGTTTAATTGGATTTAACAATGAGTTTTAAATTAAGATCTCATTTACAAAATATGATAAAATATCTCTTTAATTTGAGCACAATTAATTATCAATTACTCCGCTTGCCAAATAACAATTTAGGTAAATTGATTTATTTAAATTTATTAATTTTGCAATTGGTTTTTAATTAGTTTTAAATTATGCATACATGTTAGCAAGAAAAATTAGTAAATTATTTTAATTGTTTTTAAAAATTAATTATTAATTAAACTAATTTACTCTCTGTATATGTATATGTATGTATATGTCACGTGTTCTTAAAAATATCATTATCAACTCGCGTTGGGTCGTACGTGTACGTATCAATAATCGCAAAATTTGTAACGCGTGTATCCCTAAGGTCGATGTAACCATACTTATCAACTGTTAACAGATCGTATTGTATTGGCCAAGTGGCTCGACGAGCTATCCATGGCTCGCGTTGAGCTCAATAATAACAATAAACGAAAAATCATATATATAACGATAAAACAAAATGAAACCCTGTTAAGAAATGTACCTAGAAAGCAATTAAATGCGATTGACGAAATTGTGACAAATACTAAAGAAACGAAAAATAACAAACAAAAGAACAGAGGGTGCGATTTGGGCTTGGAATGTAACTAGGGAGTTATCAGTAGAGTTTTAGGATTCCAGCAACTTTCTATTGTATATGAGAATAAAGGGTAATCCTAACAAGAAATTAGAAATATAATTAAACACCCAAATCCAACTTGAAACATATATGAAAATAAAATACACACTGCATTCAATTCCAAGTACATATTTTATATTATATATACTCTTTAACTCTATAAACTATAAATGCGTACGCGTGCTAAATAAATATTTATATAGAACGAAAAATCGAGAAGCAAAAAATAATGAAAAATCCACAGCTTTTACATTTGCTAACGAAAGAAAGAAAATTTTCAAAATTATCAGAAAACAAAAGATAAAAGCAAATTAATCTAAATGTTCTTTAATCGATTTCAATGTATTAAAAACGCGAATTTGTGATCTTTAAATCAATCTGGTTTATTTTAAATATGTGGTCTGCATAGCGCTATAGTATGATCCACGCCGTAGGCCACCTTTAGAACCTTGCCATTGATGGCCGCCTTGAAGGGGAAGAATTGATCCTTCTTGTGACCCAGACCCAGGTGGCCGAAGCGATTCTTTCCCCACATAAACAGATCTCCGTCAGAGTTCACGGCGCCCATGTGAAAGACTCCGCAGCCGATGGAGACCACAGTTGTTGCATTGCTAAAATCATTTCGACCGAATAGCGGTGGCAGCAGATGCTGAGGCTTTGAAGTTTGATCCACAAACGGGCCAAAGCCCAAGATGCCATAGCCCCAGGTGTAGACGAGGCCCTGATCATTGAGTGCCATGCAAAAGGAACCGCCCGCTGCCACATCCTTGACCTTGCCCAGGCCCTTGGTCAGCGTGAGCGCTCGAGGTGTGCAGATCTGAGTCACTGCATCGGCCGCATCATCTAGCTGGCCATACTCCGAATTGCCCCAGCCAAAGACATCGCCCTTATCGTTGAGCGCCAGCACACAATCGGATGCGCAGGCGATGCGCACAATGCGCTCCTTCTCGATGTCACCGCCTATGAGCGTTATCTGGCCAGCACTGTAGTAGTTGCCCTGTCCCGTCTGGCCGTCGGCACCCCAGCCGCAGGTGTAGACACGTCCCAGTTTGCTCAGCAGCATCGTATGATCCTGTCCACACTCCACGGCGACAAGCTCATCGTCCGCTCCGCAAATATCGCGCTGGGCTATGCGATGGATGAGCGCACTGCCAGAGTATTTCTCTTCTTCGATAATGGAACGGCCGCACTGGCCATACGAATTGTTGCCCATGGTAAAGACGGTGCCATTCTGAGTGAGCACCACGAGATGGGCTCGACCTGCCGACATGCTCTTCACCTGCATATCCTCATCCGTTTCGTCCTGCAGGCGTGGCAGCTGAATTGCTGTTGGATAGATAATCACATCCAAATTAGCCGGATCCTTCTTATTGCCCTTCACTTGGTAGCCCAGCTGTGAGTCTGTGTTGAGGCCGCTGCCAAACAAACTCAGCCCATCCGAACGTTTCACTGCGAACGCCGTAAAGCCATAGCCGGCTGTGACATCCGTGATTTCATTATTATTGGAAAATTGCAGCCGCGTTGGGTGATGCACCATTTCCGTGTATCGCTCTTTGGCCTTCTTCACATTGGTTTGCAGCCCCAGAGCGCCAGTCTCCTGGAAGCCCCACACGTAGACCCGATTTGTATGCGAATCAGTTGTCTTTGGTTCATAATCTAAAATGAAAACATCTGATTTACACATGCAAATGCAACGGCTAAGCACGTTATACTTTTTATTTTGCTCTGGTCTTGTGACAGGACGACACGCTTTGCTTTTGCTGTATACTGACGGCTTAGTTGGACACTTGCCCACTTTGAGGACTTTAATATTTTTAAACTTAACATTTTTAGCGGTTTTAATATAAATAAGTTGAATGCATCGTTCCGAGTGCATGGATTATGTACAATAATAAACCGCTTATCGATATATTTATACATTGTGGTATTTTTTATGTAGTGGTATTTTTCAATTTTAAATTTGTATCGTATCCATCTATATTAATACAATGTTAATGTTTAATAAAAGCTCCTACATCTTAACAACTGCCTTTTTTCTATTAACTCTTTACGGGGTAATAGGATAAAATAAAACAATCTGTTTGCGCAATCTTGCGTTGCTAAAACAATATCATCCCTAGCACGAGCTTATTTATGTATCGATGCCACAGCTGTTTAATAAAAGTACTCGATGCGTTCGAGACAGAAATATCGATGTGGGCGACACATTATTGCTATCGAAATTGTAGAGAGCGACGAAGAAGTAGCTCCGGTAAAATTGATAAAAAGAGTTGTTCGACCGCGAAATAATTCTTACAAATTATTAAATTACATACATTAAATACCTCGAAGTGCGGTTGCGTCATAACGACAAACGAAAAGCGTTGAACAAAAATATAAACGTCTGTACCCAGTGATTTTCGACTGCCCAGCATAATATATATAGATATATATATAAGTATATTATATACATACATACGAACAGATGTACACATAATGTACACTTAAAGTAATATTATTACAGTGAACGAGTGTTAAGTGCAAATTTAGTGTGTGGCAAGCGCCTGAAAAACATTGAAACATTGTTTGGAGTTAAGTGAAGATAGTGCATTTTATATGGTCGCTTCTGCTGCTGCACAAAGGGCTGGGGCCGTTGGCTGCTGCTAGGAGTTGCCGTCGTCATCGCAGTCGCCGTCGCCGTCGCCAAAAACTTTCGTCGTCTCCGGTAGGTACACACAAAATATACGGCTGCTCCTGTTTAGCTCCTGTTTTGTGTCTCGCTCTCACGCGTTCGCGTCCTACGTCTCCATCACTCCCTATCTCTGTCTTTTCGTGCTCTCTCTCTCTCTTAAAAAGTGCTCGTATTTGTTATGTTTGGTTTCACTGCTCTCACCATTTGCATATTTATCGATTAACAGTGCCGTTTCGATGTACAACGAACGGTACATTTCCCAGGATAACACACAAATATAGGTGTTTAGAAAAGGAAGCGAAAATTGCGTATCTGTCTATGCTCTCTTGCACTTTCACAGTTGCTCTCTTGCGGTCGCGTCGCTCTGTATGCATGCGCGTCAGCAACCCCCATTCGACCTACCCATACTCTCTCTCTCTCTCTCTCTCCTATTTACTCTCGCTCTAGCATTTCCCATTGAGCACAATCCTTTTTATGCAACGCCAGTCCGTTCATGTTTTCTTTCCGTATAAGCAGGCTTCTTTTGCAGTTTTTGGTTACCAGGGTCGTTCGTCGCCATGCACACCGCCCGTGGCTATATATGTGTCAGCAATCTGTTTTCGCCACAACCCAACCCCCAACCCCAAGCCCTTATGCACCCAAACAACCACCGCCCGAACTTTAGATGCGCAGTTCACTTCGGGGCACAATTCAACCCACGACCCAAAATCCACATGTCACACAGGTTTCTCTTCTCGCTCAGCTTCAATTCTAAAATCCAAACTCGAGCGACAACAACAACAACAACAACAACAACAGCTGCGCAAAATAACTAAATCAACTCGAACGCACTGAATGGAGTTCCGTTCTTCTTTTCTAACAGTGTTGCCGGCATAAGCTATAAAAGGCTAAATTGATATATGTAAATGTCTGGAAAATAAACTCTTAAACTAAGTTCTTATCTTAAATAGTTAAATATACCGAGTTCTTAAACGAAATGTCTGTAGTCTTTGTTATGCAAAGCAGCTAGCGGAAAAAATATTCCCAATTTAGCCATAAAAAATCTTGAAACAATAGCTGAGACACAAAATTCCAACTATGAATGACGGACTAACGAGAGCTTTCACTCAGAGTTTAGTTAGAATTGTTTAATCACTTTTCCAGCAACTCAACTTTTTAATCAGAAAAATTATGCGACAATGAAATTATCAACATTGTTAGGGGAAAAAAAAAAAAAAAAACAGAAATAGTTAGTCACTTTCTAGCTAAATTATCGAGCATTTCCGCTGCACTCCCTGAGAGGAAGACCTTGGTCTCTCTTTGCATAGCTATTACGCAGCTAAAGTGTCAGCACCGTCTCACAGTGGCCATGCCCACATAATATACGAGCACATAGAGACAGAGATGCATATGCATCTAAATATACTTATATGTTTACAGTTTTATGCCCGAGCTGGCTGCGGCTGTGGCTGCCCTTTTGGCTTTGATAAGACTGCGCCCTATCCCCACTTCAATTTACTTGTTTCATGTCGATTTTTAGTGCATTTCGTTGGCCCATTTTCGGTGATTTAGGAGCTTTGACGCCCCTAAAAACTCTTGAATGGATTCTGAAAGAAAGACAAAATAAAGATTTGTTTACTCTGTTTTCAATTAGTTTCAATAATTTTGTTTGAGTGTTTCTTGATATGGTTGTTGCGTCTCCAATCCGTTGAACGGAACGAGCACTTCCTATCTGTGAACCGTTGCCGAAACAACTTTCCGCCTCATAAACCCGTCGAGCACGTGCAACTCTTTCAATTTTCTCTTTGACGAACTGTCTCCGACAATCGTGCGCCGTCAAGACAAAGGCGCTGCTACCTTGGCAATGTCTAAGCCCCCAACAACAACAACAACAACAACAACAATAATAATAATAACGCATACAACAAATGCGACAAAATAGATCGAAGCAACAGCGAGTGAGCTTAGTTCAATGGCCATAAAAAGTAAACCCATCCAAGCATTTCAATGTTTTAGCTCTGCTGGTGGCCTTGCGCTAGAGCAGCGCAGCACGAAGGCACGTTTACTAGCATAATATGTAAATTTCATATAGATTGTATAGAAAACAAACAAATGCAAGCAAAGTGGCTGGCAAGATTTGCCAGTCACTTACCTGGATTGTATTTACAATACATACATACATATATTTTCAGTGTGAGCACAGAGCACAGTTTTACATACGTACTAATAAATCATAACCAACAAAGCTACTTAGCTTATCTGCATTGTAAATATTTACAATGTGATTAGAAAGAGTGCATAATCAAATTCTATATATAAATATTATTGGTAGCTTCCCACATGTTTTATCAGCCTATTAATATGTATTATTGGTAACTTCCACTTCAGGCTATTTGTTCTGCTTATCTATAACAATCGGAAGTTTATTAATCATGAGAATAATATGCCATTGTTATAGTAACTTATTCTTAGTCAGACGATCGACATTTAAATTGAGTGTTTTGTCCAAGTTATAATATCTCATCACATATTTAAAAGTCCCTGGTAAATGGATTCCCATGACAGCGCTACGAACATGAGAAAACGAAACGAGTCTTGCGCAAATATGAATGACTATGAAGTGATTCTTTCGCTGTGCTCAGCTTTCTCTCAAAAGCGAAATGAATACCCCAAATAGACGGAAACGCTCTGACAATGATACGAAAGATAGAATCACATTCTGTCAAAAAAAAA
Source organism: Drosophila navojoa (assembly GCF_001654015.2). The sequence continues at coordinate 171,972 of NW_022045878.1, read as the reverse complement.
GAGAAGAGATAGAAATAGAAATAAAAATAATAAATGGCTTTCGCCTTCACTCTCGACGCACAGCGATTTTCTCTTATCGCTGATGACAACACTTTTTCATAGGAACCAAATGCTTGTTGGCGAAGGCGTTGGTCGACACGCTAATTAAGCTGCTGCAACGCTCGACCTTCAACCCGCTCTGTTGGCCAACTGTCAAGCTGTGGCCAAAAGAGTGAAACCACAGAAAAGAAAAAAGAAAACATAAAAAACAAATGTCCAGAGCTTTTTTATTGTTTCTGGGTCGCATAATTATTGATCTTTAATAATTTTTGCTTGGCCTCCGGCTGTTGACATTGACTTTGGTTACGCTTTTGGCCAACAACCTCACACAGTTGGCTTCGCAATATGAAAACTGTCGATTATCTCGTGCCACTTTACACATCTACCACCTATGCGAGGTGGGCATTACGTAAACAGCAAATGCCTCATGTCTGTCTCACAGTATTCTTTACCTTATTCATTTATGCGCTGCCAAAAGGGTACTCTCAAATTGTTATTCAATGTGTGCAGGGTATTACAAGTAGGCCTACATGACTTTATATTCTGCCTATATATATATTACTCAAGATATCTCTTGATATATGTGATAAGATATAGAAAGATATGAAGATTTTCTGTCTGTCTGTTTATATATATGATAACTAGTCTCTCAGATCTTTATGCTAAATTTCCCCTTTCTTCTCCTTTTTGTTAGAATACTGTTTGTTATATAGATGATAAATACTTTATTCATATAAGACGTTTTCTTCTCCTAACAGTATCAAGAAACACTTTGAAATAGATTATTTATATTATGTCTTCTGAAAACTCAATAAGACTCTATGTTCTGCTTACTATATCAGCTAGACCTCTCTTATATCCGCAAGAGTATTTCGACTTCTTCATTTACCTGCCAACTGTTAATTATTGCTATTTGTTGTTTCTTTCCTTTTCCCCTGTTGGTCTGCCCTACTTGTCCGGCCATAGGTGGGTGGGTCTCAGCTTAGTTGGTTTGTCTTTTTGTTAAGTACGAGTCAACCCAATCCCATTCCAATCCAATTCCATTTCCAATACCTGTTCGTGACTCATCGAGCGCTTTGGTCGTTTGGGCCAGCCCCAGTGCGAGACTCAATCACAGTTACGTTTCATTTTGAATAGCTGGTTATTTTACTCCCTCTCACTCTCTCACGCTCTTTCTTTCTCTGTCTCTGTCTCCCTGTTTTAATGCTTCTGTGGATGCTGTTGCACGTAGTGACCCAAACTCTGTGCCACTCAGCGGCGCATTGCCAAATCAATTGAAAATTCATCAATTAAAATCAAGTGGTTCCTCGTTCTCCATCTCGTTTTTATACACTAGCTGAAGCTCGGGAGGCAGGCTGGCATTAATTTTGTCACGAACTGTGTGAGGCTCGCACTCAAGTAGATGTCTTAGATGGGTTTTATTATATATGTATGGTGGACGTGATCAGCACGATGCTCGCTGCTTGCCTCGACCTATGTGAACTAGGCGCTAAATGAAGTTATTTAGCTAAGAGTTAGTAGAGCTGCGTTTTATATGATGATCTATAGATATATCATATATTTACATGATAATCTGTCAGAAATTATATCACAAAGTTGCCTTGGAAATTGTAGCCAGAAAATTAAAGTATAAGTAAAAATTAGTAATCAAATTTTATTCAAAACAATCATCAAACAATTATTTCAGATTTCATTTAGTATTAGTTTCAAAGTTTCAATACGTGTTTTCTTTAAGTTCAATTGAAATTTTTAAAAATATATATATATTTTAATTATAAGAAATATATATATATAAACTTTTTATTTATTTTTATCAACTTACTATCAAAAATACTTGAAAATATTATTTTATTACAAACATTCGTGGATTATCTTGAAATTTTCTGCTGCTAGAGTATTTTAACTTCATCTCGAACTTCTTCAAAATTGTTCTCTCTCGCTCTGTTTTGATATTTCTTTTATTGAATTCAATTCAATTACGAGTTTTCAAATCTGAGTCTTGCTCCATTTGAGTTGGGGGCAACTTTCACTTGGCGTCTATTACTCGCTTGGCCACATTGCGGTCAGTCTACAGTTGCAGTCGGCTGAAAGCTAAAAAAAAAAACATACCATCATCATTGCCATTGCCATCATCATCATCATCCTTAACACATTCATCAGCTCTCATATCCTAGCTCGAAGGCCCGTTTTTTTTAATCCCTTTCATATGTAAATTTCACTTTATGCTCAAATTTTGTTTTACGCTTCGCTTTTTCATATACACACATACATATGCATAGCTGTATGTATGTATATATATACATATATATTTCAATATTTTAAAGTATTTTAAGCACTAGTTTTAACTGCTTTCACGCAAATGCATTTTTGTCTAATACACACACACACACACACACATACATACATATATATATATACTCGCTCGCTCGCTCACATACACACATACATACATACATACATATATACATACATAACGCTTTAATTTCATCTTGTTTACATTGTTTTCTTCTTCTTCCTTTTACGTTTTCTCTTTCACATCTTTGTTTTTGCATTTCGCCGCATTCGTAACGTTTAATTTGCTGCTAAAAACAACAACAACAACAACTACTACAATAACAACAACAACAGCAGAAATATGCGTTGGCTGAGGAAGGAGGCAACATGCAGCAACACCAACAGCAACACCAACAGCAACAACAACACAAACAACAACAACAGCACACAGCTTAACACAAACAACAACAACAACAACATCAAATACTCACCATAATAACAACAACAGCAACAATTGCATCAACATCAACAAACAACATAATCATCATCATCTTCATTATCAACAACAACAACAACAACAACAACAAACAATTGCTGCCAAACTGCAACTTGCAACTTGCAACCAGCAACGTGCAACCTGCTGCTATTTCCTGTTGTTTGTTGTTTGTCAATTGCCAAAAACAAAAATCTTATCTTCGAAGCAGCATTTGGAGCCAGCCCATTGTGCCCCGACGCGCTTCTCAAGCTGATTGAGGAGCCCACAGTGGAATGTTGGAATACCCACAGCGATTCGCGCGCAACATCCCCAATTCCTCTGGCAACGCACCGCCACAGCTGCCGCAGCATCAGAACTATCAGAGCTGTCGCCAATTGGCACCGAACTCACCTGCTCACCATCAGCGTCACTCTTCGCTGTCCCAACAGCAGCAGCACCAACAGCAACAGCAACAACAACTGCAACAGCAGCAGCAGCTATCGCTGCAGCATCATCGCACACTGTCGACCGCCTCCAGCTGCAGTGCCCAGCACAAAAGTGTGACCTTTGGCCAGCCAGCGAGCAGCGGCTGCCCGGCGCCGATCGACTACAGCAACGGGGGCAGCAGCAGCGGTAACTCCAGTTGCAGCAACGCTGGACAACAATCAATGGCGGGCAACATGAAGCACGGTAAGCAGACGATTTATCATTATAATAATATGACATAGGCGCAAACAAAGATCTCAAGTGTGAAGAAGAAGATTGATTGCTATATTTATCGAACAAATAGAAGATTTCCTAGATAAAACACTTAAAGTTTAGTTGCTACTTGAATGACAGTTGTAGGATATAGATAGCAACAGGGGAAATTGGAATAGAATTGCTTAGTGTTTATTATATACATATGTATGTGGTACAAATCTTATATATGTAGAATATAGATACATAGATTTATATATACAAAATATTTGATATATGATTTATGTTTATGTGAACTATATTACAGAAAGTTATGGTAGACATTAGTTGATATTACATAAATGCTACTACATATATCTTGAATAAATACAATATCCTAAATATGGTATACAAAATCGTTTTCGACACAAAGATTAAATCTAGAAATATTCTTAAATCTTTAAGTATTTTAATAAAAATCTTTAAGTAATAAATCTAGGTAAAGCTTCATATTCAAATATTAAGAAAAAAATATTATAAATATTAATCGTTACGTTAAATATTTTTAGAAACTTAATTTGATATGAGGTATAAACGATTCCTTAAATCTATAAGAAATTACGATGTTTTAAGAGGGTAGTACATTGATTAAAAATGTATATGAAATATACTTTAAAGATCACATCGTACAAGTGCCCACAGATGTAATCCGAGATATGTATATATCACAACCTTAAACAAAGTCTTAATTGAATCGGTTCCTTTTTGTTTATTTCCAGGCAAATCTCAGGAAGACGTTTGCTACGTAGTAGCCAAATATGATTATGCAGCCCAGGGCGCTCAGGAGCTGGATTTGCGGAAGAACGAGCGCTATTTGCTGCTGGATGACTCCAAGCACTGGTGGCGCGTCCAAAACAGTCGCAATCAGTCCGGCTATGTGCCCAGCAACTATGTGAAGAAGGAGAAGCCCTCGCTCTTCGACAGGTGCGTGTGTTGTCCGGTTTTCGCTTGCAGAGATCCAACGAATCCAACGAAACTCCACTGTGTATACCATTATGAAAAAGAAACTCACTAAAAACTAAAAATTTAAGTATTCTTTTTATTCTGATTTCAGCAGAAATAAGCTACTAAAAAAAAAAAAAAAAAAAATATGTCGAGTTTGTTTTCTACTCCAAATGTTTTGCTTTCCTCTTGTACTTAGTTCTCCAACTGCTTTTCGGCTTTAGTATTGTATAACAAATTCATTTATCACCTAATTTGTATTTATATAAATATTTTTTAGTTGTCCCGAGTAGAAAGTCTTTCTAATATCTGTTCCTTCCTTCCACCCGCACGAAACACACCCACACTCAAAAACTAAAGCCCCGTCTGGTTGCCCCTCCACTGGAAGCCCCAAAATTAAGTCTAAGCCAATAACTCTCTAATCAAATAATATACAAAAAGAACCCTCCGAAACCCAGTAAAATTTGACTGGAAACCCAACTAGTTGATATTATATTAATGTTTGCCATTTCACAATCATCTCCATTTCTTTTGTAGCATCAAGAAGAAGGTGAAAAAGGGTTCCGGTTCAAAGACGCTGCCCAATTGTTCGCCCTCACGCCAAATCGAGAGTCCAACCATGTCGCGACGCTTGCCGCCCGATCCGGCCGAGGCCATCGGCACCGCCATTGTCAAATACAACTATCAGGCGCAGCAGCCGGACGAGCTGTCCCTGACCAAGGGCACACGCATACTCATACTGGAGAAGTCGAACGATGGCTGGTGGCGTGGCCAGAGCGGCAATGCGGTTGGCTGGTTCCCCAGCAATTACACAACCGAAGATTGTGATAACGATGGCGAAATACACACCTATGCCATGGCGGAGAACGTGCTGGACATTGTGGTAGGTATCAATATCTAATGCCAAGCTATCCTCATCTCAATCTCTCTCTCTCTCTTCATCGTGTTGGCAGGTGGCGCTCTATAGCTTCACATCGAACAATGATCAGGAGCTGTCGTTTGAGAAGGGCGATCGCCTTGAGATTGTCGATCGGCCCGCCTCCGATCCGGACTGGTATAAGGCACGCAATAATCAGGGTCAAGTCGGTTTAGTTCCACGCAATTATCTACAAGAGTTGAACGACTATTTGGCCACGCCCTATCGCAATACCAGCGGCAATGCTGGCAACGGCAATGCCACCGGCAGCAACGGTGCCAACACCACCGGCAACGGCGGTGACTCCATGGAGCGACGCAACGACTGCAACAACAAACCGACGCAGCCCAGCCAGCCCATCGAGCGACCCAATTTGGCTGGCAAATCCTGGTACTACGGGGCCATCACGCGCAGCCAGTGCGACACAGTTCTCAATGGCCATGGCCATGATGGCGATTTCCTCATCAGAGACAGTGAGACTAATGTGAGTGAACGAATGGATTGTGATGCCAGGAGAAGTAAATGAATATGCTAACGCTCTCCTGGAATCACCCATACA
>NW_022045878.1:139954-158788 GCF_001654015.2 Drosophila navojoa | reverse complement strand
AGAGTTCTCTTTCATTCTGGATCTCTATAGTTTAGTATCCAACAAAGTTTAAAGAATTTAAAGCTAAAATATATGTTTATATAGATATAAGAGAAGTGTATAAATGTTGGTAAATTGGATTCGAAGCATTTCTAACAAAACCTTCCATACTTTAATTACAAATATTTCAAAGCTAAATGCACTTTAAATATGAAAAGCAAACTTTCTCGAGTTTCAACTCAATTTGCTAATTAATGCAGCTATACTAAGTACACAAGTTCAACCAGAGTATACAATTTGAAACTATGGCACTGCTCGCCCCTCGCTTTGGCGTCTGCTTAACTCAAGCATCATCTAGGAATTTGCGAAATAAAAATAATTTATATATAGTATATACTTCCACTTCAACTTTTTGTCGCCAAGAGTGTAAAAGGCCACTTGGCCACAAACAAATGCTGAGCATAATTCGGGCTTATGGACGACACTTCAAGCGAACCGGGTCAGAATGACCCGTTAAATGGGTATTCAATTTCAGATAATTGCACAAATTAATTGGCCCGGCCTTGGGGTGAGCACTGCAATTAGAACAAGTGGCTGATGTCAGGGCAGGGCAGGGTAGAGTCAGTGGCAATAGAGGAGGAAGAAGCAGCAGCAGCGAAAAATGAAACCAGCCGCAAAAAATGAAACTCAAAGCGAAAACCGGCAATAGCAAAATTTGCCTCAGCAAACGCTTAAAGCTAATTTCAGTTTTTCACGAATTTTCCCAAACGAAATGGGCACAGCACAAACACAAACACACACACACACACATACATACAGTCAGTCATAGATTGCTGTTTGCATATGTGTGTATATGTTATGAAGAAACTGGACGTTTCACATGAACGCTTCAGTGGCTCACAGAGCCAATTCGTTATGGCAAACGAGACGAGACGCTGGGTGGTGCGGGCGGCGGCGTTGATGGGTGGGTTTTGGATGAAGCGAAAAGCGAGAGCTCCGATCGACATCGCACAGTTCTAAAACATGCTAGGCACGCCTATACAAATGACAAGAGTCGAGCGAGATGGAGAGAAAAACAGATGTGCCATGCCAGTTGAATACTCTGTTTATGGAATGGAAATGGGAGTATAAGTATGTATGTATGTATGTATGTGTGAGTAGGTGAAATTTTAAGAAAGCAGTAAAAAGGGGAATATATGTATATGAGTATATGAATATGTATTTATGGAAATGTTCTATTTTGTAGGCCTAATTAAATCATATATAGATCTGTTATGCCTAAATTACTTCCCGAATTCTTTGCTTTACAACACTGATTTGTTAGACACATAAATTATCTTACTTTCATCTTAGCTAAACTAAGCAATAAACGCTTTTACATAGATTTTCCTTTACATCTCATTTAAGTTTGCTGGCATTATACAACACTGGCAAATTCCATACATTGCAATCGCATGGATGCTGCAATTCCAGCTCTAATCAATAATTATATTAAATCGTCATTAAAAATCAATAATACTCCATTTCCGACAATTCAGATTAATCGCTTATTAAGCTAGTGTCATTCCAGCATGGGGCATTGTCTGTTTGCCCTTGTTAGGGCCTAATGCAATTTGCAACTCAATTGCAATTTCTGTCCGCTGCGGCAAGTTCTGCAAATTACGGCGAGTCCGCAGTCGCTGCTGGGGGCACGGCTGGCAACTGGAGGCATGCAACTGGGGCAGGCGGCAGCTGGCAGAAGTGATTCAATTAAAGACTGCACTTTGTGCTGGAAAACTCTTTTTGTGTGTCGTCTCCCTCGCGCTGTCTGGATGTCTCGCTCCGCCCTCCCCAGCCTAGAGCCGTTGTCTGTTTTAAGTGGATTGGGAAATGCAGACACGATTTTCGATTTATTGCAGGCATTTCCGTTCCAGCTGTCAATTGATTTGTGAAGCAGCGGAAGCCGTTCCCGAGAGACAGACAGAGACAGACAGAGAGAGAGAGAGAGAGGGAGATAGATATAGCTACTCTTGCAACTGACACTCAATGATGATGTCCACCAAGTGGCTGTTAGTTTGTTGCCATCTTATGCCAGTGCTGGGTGTCCAATTGCTGGTCTCCAGGCACGCACACGCAATTCGTTAGCTGCAGCCAAGTGCCGCCGCAGCGTTTGCCGCAATCTGGCCACAGCTATTTTCGTAACCCGAGTGAAAAGTGAAAGTTGCCTGCCTGCCTGCCCCCTCCCCTGCACACACATTTCAGGTCCAGGTCCACTGCCACGCCCACCGTTCACGACAAGCATTTGAATTGCTTTTGGTCGTCAGCGACAGCGACAGCAGCAGCAGCGACAGCAGTAGCTGGTTTAATGAAAAGCGAATGGCAATTGAATGCGATACCCTGTAAAAGATTCACACCGCCTGGGAAGTATACCAGAGACCAGTGAGCTATATAATACCATAAGAGTGAGTACCAAATATGTATTTTATATGAGCTAATTCAATAGATGTTGATAAAAGATAGTTGGAAGAATTATTGTCATCTTTATAAAATGAAAAGATGACTTCTTCACAGCTCAAGATTCTCAATTTTATCTGTCGTCCCTCTCTTAGTATACACTAGAACAGAAATGGGTTTATATCCCGATGTAACTCGATTATTGATTTAGTTTATTGAGCGAGTTAATCCAGGCAATTCCCAGAAATCGTAAAGCAACAAAGCGTAATTCGCTTAACAAAGCCCATTCATAATAAGTATTTAGCAGTCGCTATAGCAAGCCCATTCATAATATAATAATAAGTAAAAGGTATACAAAAGTAGTTTACATTCGATATAGAAAGCTCATTTGTTATATATTAAATAAAGTAGTTAATATTCGGCACAATCCAACTCATATAGTGTATAGTATACCTAGAAGCTAGACAGACAAGTCAATCTGGCTAGCTCAAATGGAAAATTATAGATACTACTGTTGTAATCATTAGCAGGTGGCGTAGTTCGAGCCTGCGATAACTGAAATGATTAGTAATATAAGCTTATATTTATATACTATCTATCTATAATAGACAGCTGTTGTTAGTGCATTAATGAGCCGTCGACAGTCTGTCAATATTTATCTCAATGTTTCGGATCACCGGGCTGACCCAATGCAAAGCTCTATGGAGATAACTGCGCATATCTATGTACATACACACACACACACATGTACAGGGTATCAGCGTAGCAATCAACAACGTCTTGCGCACACGAGACTTGTTTTCTTAATGTGCTAATTAAAAGAGACGACAGAGTGAGGCAACTGAACCCAATACACAAAACCGAAGACCTAAAGGTCTCCAAAAGTACACAAACTTAACAAAAACGATGCTAATTGAGAATCGCAGAGGAGGCCAGAGCACCGTGCATCGAGCATCGAGAATGGCGACTCGACTCGAGTCGAGTCATAGTGAATCAACAAAAAGGAAAATGTGTGTCATCTGCGGCACAGTGGCCAGACAACGACCCACTCATGTGGCTTAGCCCTGCCCCAAACTGGATACCGAATTGCAGTCGAGCGACGTCAACAGCTGTGGTTCAATGCACAGCGATATGAATGCGAAAGCTTCAAGCTAACGTTCACAATGCACAATTCACAATAGACATCATACAGTCCACACAATCCACATCCCTCACACACATTACCCCAACATCCGAGGCATTCTCTGGAAAAGTTCGCGCGGAGTGTTGAAAGCAAAAAGAGCGTCAAACAGCTGTCGGGTTTTCCAAATCAGCGGCAGATCTTTCGTGCTAGGCACAAGTGGATACAAAATTAAAACAAACACACACACACACACACACACATTTGGATAAAGCTTAGTTATATATGTATTGTGTTTCAGTTTTTGTTTCTTTGCTTTTATTTTTTTTTTCGCTACTAAGTGCAAAACTTGTTTTTTGCGCATTTTGCGCACTCAGCGTAAAAAAACACAAACAAAAACCATTAAAAAAAAAACTCGTCGCTGCGTTGCGGCAGAAAAAAATAGCAACAACAACAAATTGTAGCGAAATATTATGCATAGCCAACAGATACAGATACAGCTAACGATACCCACACATATCTGTATATAGAGAGATACATAGATACAGATACAAATACATTTTGCACTAATGTATGGGCAAAAGAATAAGAACTGACCTAGCATAGTCGAGGCTGGAATACTCTGCTTGAAGATTCATCATATGGATTAATCTTTCGTCTGATTGTATATTAAATCTACAGCAAAGAGAAAATCGTAAATAGGAAAATGTTTTAGAAAACATCTCTATATAAGATGCATTGTTACATATTGCAATTCAAACTATATAATATAATAACGCACAATAATGATCGGATAATTTGATAAAAGGAAATATATCGACACTCGAAACTTTAACTCTAAATTATCTACAATATTTAGTTACTCAATTTGACTGATTTTAATTTATGTTTATTATAAAACAATACAAAGCAGCTGTACCAAATTTCAACATGATATCTTCACCAAAAGCTGAGTTACGATAGGTATTACGAGCAGCAAAAGAGACAAGATTAATAGCTCTGGATAAAATATATTCTGGACAATTGACAGCATATCTTAAGATAAAAAAAATAAAAAAATAGATCTATGTATAGATTAAAGATATTATAAAGCAACAATATTTCACTCAATTTTAAAATTTTCTATGACAAGTAAATAATAATGCAATTAAACCAAAATTGGATTAAAGGCTAAATTAACACAGGTTTAGATAAGCTAATAAATTCTTAAATGTCTTACTCAAAAATATGACGCACTTCATATATTACAGTCATAAATGCTCGCTGTTAGAGCATGGCATTTTCAGACCTACCACATGGAGCTGAGCGCTGACGCCTGACTCAAGAAATTTTTGCAAAATCAGCAACAACAATAGCAACAACAACAATCGTTTATATTATGAGAAGAGCAAAAGCTACAAATGGAATAAAGTAAGCGCACCTAAGTACAACCAGATAGAGATCGAGAGCCATAATGGAGGACAGACAAACATTTGAACTTTAGCTTCGCTGCCGCAGCCGCTGCCTCTGCAGCTGCTGCGACTCATTCATTCAACAGAAACATTTAAGAATTTATTTATTTCCAGCGCCTCGACCAAAACAAAAAGAAAAAGCAATAACAAAATACCAGCAGCAAAATGCCCATGACTCATTTGGCTATGCCGACGGACAGCTGATAACGACGAACAACAGAGCTGAACTGCCAATTAGTCAATTTTTTTTTGTTTAAACAAAAAAGAAAAAGAAAAGCAATGAAGAAACCCTTGCAGTCCCCGTGCTCCACTTGCCCCGGCCACAACAGTGCAGAAGTGGCTCAGCTAAGTAAATACTTCCAGCGAATTTCTGTTGCTGATAGTCTGAGCCCCTTGACCAAACAGAGTTTAATGAGTTTGTGCCAATATATACACACACACATACATATACGAAGTAGACAGATCAGGGTGTATACTTTATATATATGTATGTTCATATTTTTAACTGCGTCTCAGAACTGACAGCTATAACAGCTATAGATATCGATCTCAAGTTAAGTCTTAATGTATATATTTTGTCAGCATTTTATACCTAGCATTCCTTACCAAAAATATTTAAATGCTTGAAAAAAATCAAATCTAATTCAATAAAATAAAGATAGAAGATTAGTTTTGTGGCCTTCTTTACTATGAAATATTTTCTAATTATAGAATATACAATTTCCTTTTAATTTATGTTTAGCAGTCAATGAAACTTTGCCAATTTCGTCTTTTCTAGAACTTGTCCAAATATCATTCAATGCTTATGAGTTTTAATTATATTAAATTTGTAAATGTTCCTAAAAAAAATATATGTGTATCTTTGCAAGTTCGTATAGGAGCAATATAATTGTTATTAAAATTAAATAACAATTCTCTTTCGAAAATGGGCTTGATTGGGAATTGAAGACCAGTTGATCAATTTGTGTTGATCAAAATAAATTTTGGAAATATGAAAAACGCCCGTTCAATCGTCAAAAAAGTTGTTTTCTACTTTCAACAACAACTTTCGTTAGACATTCAAAAAATCCTAGTCTATAATTTCAACAAAAAGCACAAAATGCCAGAATAGAACTTATTAAATATTTCATTTAAATATCAACTGTTTTGCAATCTTAAGTTTTATTCACTTTTGCATAGCGTCAAATATACATACATACATATAAAATATTTCCCAGCCAAGCCCTGTTAACATAACTACTCATACCTGTATCTCTTCATATATTATATACTTTTGAAGCTCTACTCCGCAGCAGGCAAAAACTCGGCGGGCTTTCGTCTTCCATTCGCTTGAAATCTAATTAACAAGGCAACACTTCAAACTTCTGATGAAATTCTTAAGCATAAAACATTTTTTCTCTTGATGCTATTTGCTTAAATTGCAAAACCTGTTCAATAACTAAATTACAAAAGAAAACAAAATATATAAAATTGAGTGTTTGATGTATGACGTGAAGCACTTATCTCTCACTTAAGTACTCTAACATTTAACTACTCCGAGTTAAGTGTGCGTTTTACAGCCAATTCTTATCTAGAAACAGTTATAAATGGAACTTGATATATGAACTTGTCGTCGCAGCGCAGTGACTCAATAATTTTGGAATCGAGCGTATTAAACATATATAGAAATGTTTTTAATAGCGGCATTAAATTAAATTTATAATTCATTTAAATTCCACGATAAATTGTGAAATCATAACCATATATATTTATTATTTTGACTATATATATTTAATGCCTTTAATATGAACTATTAGTTGATAAAAAGCAAGGCACAACAGAGCCCGACTAGGGAATACCCTGAATCCGAAATAATTTTAGTCTTTAGATGGACATAACTTTATTGATTTATGATCAAGACTATACGTATATATATTATATGTGTCTGTAACATGTATATTGACAAAACCGTGATACCCTGACTTCCTTAATGGGCGTAGACTATATAAACATCAATCAATATTTAGTTATTATATTGCATTTGGGCACTTAGTTGAATATTCTAGCAGTCGATTCTTTATTCAAGCAGCATTTCACTAATGTCTCTATAATATCTTTAGATATTAAATAACCCCTACTTATACGCCCGTCTGGTCTTTCAACTCGTGTCCTCGTTGTTTCTTAGTGGGTCACTTCGATAACTTAATGACGCTTTTAAATAGCTATAAAGCAAGTTAGTTAAGTCTTAAAGCTGACTTTTAATGCCACAAAATATTTAAGGTCACGTTACGACAACTCGCAAGAAATAAGACGCAGCTAATTGTATTCGATATTTATGTTGGGGTTTAACTCTTTTTATTTTTCTGCCGAACGTTTCGAAGGTTGTTCAAATAGGTTTACTCTTTCTTATTTTTTTTTTACAACTTACTGAAAACTTTTTTTTTTTTTTTTTTTTTGTAATGTTTTATTTAGGGTTTAGATTCTTCCACAATTGCGTTCTAGTCCGTGGCAAGCGTCGCGCTTAACTGTCAGCTGAGTTGACGATGCAACAAGAAAAATATATATAATAATAATATGTAAATAGCAGACAAAATGCGTTGCAGTAATTCATATTGCAATGGCAAATATTTGCGTTTCCGAATAGTGATAAGTGGATGTCAAGGGGCGTCTCACTACGTATATACTTGATATTTACATATATGTATTCAATATAAACGTATAAATTTTTTGTCAGCTTGGCGCACTTTATTTGCCCTGAAGATAGGTCTCAACTGTTACGCCCTTTCCAGCGGTCATTCGGCGCTGTCACGTGCATTACACTATATACTCTCCCTGTCTCTATATATGTATACACATATCAATTTATTGTTAATTGAAAAACAAAAGACAAAAGCCCAAAAATAACAAAAATAATAAGCCTATCAACAGACATCGCACTCAGACAAAGGATGCCAACAACAGCTGCTCTGATTGGCATGGCGACAGGGCAGCTCGGGAATGGATATGACCTTAAAAAAAAGAGCTTGTAAACTTGCAAACTTGAAGTTCAATATCAATGCGGAAATCTGTTCAATGAAAAGTACCAGACTTTGTTTATAATTCTGTGTTAATATACAATATAAGTACGTATCTGTAAGGAAAAGTTTACCATATATGTACTTCCATATGCGCGATATAGGCACTGGATTCACATGAATCATTTATTTAAAATCAATAAAAGTTCTTCGGCAGTAATGAGCACAATTTATTTATGCTACCAAAGTCAATATATGGATTTTTAATCAAAACATTGCCATAATGCAAATATATTTCTCAATAACAGATTACCATATGCCCGACCCACTGTGCAAATATATTTGACCTCTATAAAATATTCAACAATAAATGAACAGCATTTATATCAGATTTCCATAAAGAATGCATTATTAATACAAAGTTTAGCATGGGCTGGAACCACTGTGCCAATGAAACCTATATTATCAGCATTTATTACAGATTTCCATGAGTTATGCAAAGTTTACCATATACTTGAGCCACTGTGCAAATGAATCATTAGGCTGACTGGGAAACTGTGACAGCATTGTCAAAGACTAACGACAGGAGAGGTATTCGGGCACAACGGGCGCATTACTTGCAGGGCTAAAAATATCAACGAGTTTCAGTTTCAACCGCAGTCAAGTGCCTTACAAGGTAAACGGCGAATGTCTTTGCAACCCTGAGAGCATGAAAAGCTTTTGAATTGAGCGATCCCAAGTGCGATATGTGTCATAAGTATGTAAATATATACACCATATACATACATACATACATATATATTCACATTTGTTTACAATGCATATGTGATGTGTGTAATTGCTATGTAAATCAACCAAAAGTGCGCCTATCTAGGCAGCGGTGTCATTTTCGTTACCTATACCCTGTAAAATTGATGCTGCAGCGAGTAGCTTAGTTACCTAGCCAGAGTAATAGCTATAAGAGAGCATTGCTTAGTCGCTTGCTAAATCTGTGCAGCCACCGACGACCTCGACTAGTCAAATACTCTAGCCATTAGTGGAGCGTGTGCCTTTGTGCTACTAATATAAACATCGACTGTGTGCCATGTAAACAGGCCAGAGGCTGCGGCTCATCATCAAAGGCAAAAAGCTGCTCCTTATATAATCTTGGGGCACGTAACTGGCGTGCCATAAAATGGAAATCAAACAGCCACTGGAAAGTACGTGCATAGCCAACGTACACAGCAGCTCGGAGAGTATATTTCGCCAAGAAACAACTAACGAGTCAATTACATTTCAAGGCTAGCCGACGAGCGAGAGAGATAAACAAAGCAAGTAGCGCTCTAAAGCAGCGAGTAGCACCGGAAACATTCGCAGCACTTGAAACACTTGAAAAGAAACCAGAAACGCAAAAACAATATGTGAGTTTGATTAGAAAATAATCAACAGTTCCCAGAAACTAGGAAGCATTCAACATTTACTTAGCTCTTCAGCTCTTTTGAGATATTCAAATATTCGCTTTGATTCGCTGACCCACTCACAGCACTATAAACAGTTTGCAATTGCCACATTTTCCAGCCATTCCAAGTTTTTTAACAGACACAGCAAAAATTTCCTCACTCACAGCTGGAGAAGTGCTTCTAAGCCATTTTGCGTACAGTGCTGCGAAATAACGCGTGCATTTTGGCTTTTAGCCGGTAATTGTCAGCTGTGGCAACTTTAGCCTTTTAAATAGCCTTAGCTCTGTTTTTATATGTGTTTATTAACTTTAAGTAAAAACTTTTGCAATGTCTTACTGTGAAGTTAAATTATTGGCATTTCAGAGACGCAGATATTTTTGGATAATTAAATGTTTTCTTTAAAAATCATTGGCAGAAAGTTCTAGAATGTTTTTAAGAAGCCTCCATTTGTATTGTAGATGTGTGAATATTTCTGTTATTTTTTTCTCTCTCTCTCCCTCTCTGTCTGTGCTGGCTGATTATTAAAATCCATTTCAGTATATATTTATAAAAGGAAACATAGCTGATTTAATATTTTTCTATGTTCTTCTATTTTATAATTTTCGTAATACTTAATATACAAAATTCCTTATGGCTGAATACATTTACATTTTTTATTTCCAACAAATATGTTTTCTTTTATGCCCTCTAAAGCTGACTTTTCGCCCTTTGGGCAGGGTGGCAGCACTGTTTGCATGCGAGCTGCAGCGGCGCCATCTGCTGGGCTAAAGAAGAAATGAGCCAGTAGCCAATTAGACTCAGCTAAATGGCAGGCGTATCCCACGCGGCTGTCGGGCATGTCAATATCAATGGCCGCCATCTGCAGTTATCTCTGTGGCTTGTGCCAGACAGAGAGACAGAGAGGGAGAGAGTGCGGCGGACATTTTTGGCGCAGAGGCGTCATTGCCGACATCGTTGAAGGCCCTCTGTCAGTGTTTGTCGCACAAAATAAATTAAACTTGGCACTGGCTGGAGAAGAAAGACCAAACAGACTGGCTTTCCATGGCTGCTGCTGGGTTTGTGGGTTGCGGATGCTCTTGTAATGTCCGCCCGTTGGCCCTCTCACACTCACACTCACAGTCTTTTGCTAGCTCGCTCAATGAATATTTTAATAATGCGCCGCCCCGGCCAGCGCCAGCTGCAAATTGCTGAAAAAGCCTTGAGCTCCTTTTGTTGTCATGAAAAATGGCCTGCAGTGTGGTTGGGGGGAAATGCATGCGAGCCTTTTGAGTTGGACGTGGGTAGCGCTCCGTTCCAATCATTGGCATTTTGGCCAAAATAACGTTTGCCCACCCACTGCCCACTCGCGCGGGATCTAAATGTGCGCGAACAACACTCTGACAGGGCAAATATGTTTTCTACGCAATAAATCTCAGCTGCGTAGGCGCTGCAACAATAGTTGAATTTGGTTGGGTTGAGCCCCACCCGCTGCTGATGGTTCGCTCCATGGGGAACAAGTTCTGTACATATAGAAAAACGTCAGCATTTTATCAGCTTTATAGCTTTCCTCCAGCTGCGGTATGGCGCCTGCCACCCACTGCAGGCTGCAATTGGGCCGTCAGATCATTCGCTAAACTGAATAATTCGCATATTTCCGCGATTTCAAAACGTAAATATTGAGCAGTTGATCCCATATAAATATAGTATGTACGTATACACATGCATGCATGCAAGTGCATGTGTATTCACATAGATATATTCCATTATTTATAGAATATAAATCTTGATTCAAGGCAGCAGCAGCACAAAGCGAAACGAATGAAACAATAAAACAAACACCGATTACAACAGCGACACCTTCTGTGCATTCGCCTCAACACCGAAATCGACAACAAAAACTGCGCAATTATTGCCAATCGGCCAGAGCGAGATACGGACAGGAATGAGGCGCAATGCAAGAACGCAAGAGAGTGCAAAAAAGAGAGAGAGAGTGAGAGAGAACGATTGGTAATGGATGGGAAGAGTTCTGTTTGTTTTTGCTTGCTAAATTCTACTCGTTATGCGATTCACATTTTCCAAATGCTAATCAAACTGGTACAAATATACACATACATATATATTTATATACATATGTACATAAATTGGTGTGTGCATTGCCAGGTAACTGAATTATCAGCCAGACTGGATTCTGACAATAAGAGCCTGACAAATGCGGAAAAGCTTTAACAAATTGAGACGCCAAAAGTGTTTATTTGTGTAAAAATAGCTGCGAATGGGGCACACAAATAGATTTACATACATACATATATGTATTTTAGGTATATGTACATATTTGTCTTTATACATACATACATATATACTTAGATTTATGTATATTTGTCTATTCACTATATATGTACGTATAAGTATATACACACAATCGCATATGTATGTATGTACATTTCTATCTGTGGACTAGAGAAGAGCACGTGAAACTATTTATTCATTCACAACACGATCGCAAGCAAAAGTATTCCATTCAACTATGCTAAGTGGGAACAGGCACATGCATTAATTTATATTTATTTATATTAAACATTATTTTAGGTACTATTTATTATTATTATTATTATTGACTAATGAATAAAGTAGCCCCTCTTCCATTCAACTGTACAAAGTGGAGGCAATTCTATTTGTGTCACGCAACCAAGCACGATATTCTGCCATCTCTAATAGAGACAAACATATGTACATAAGTATTTAATTGCCATTACGCGTCGTGTTTTCGTTGATTTTTTTGTTTTTGTTTCTTTGCTCTTTCATTTTTGTTTTTTTCTTTTCAATTCGTTGTTTGTCGTTTTGTTGTTTTGGTTTTTGGGTAGCGAAAGAAAACCCCTTAAAAAGGGCCCACACAGCTGACAGCATTTGGTGAAAGTCTGCCCCGGCAGCTGAGCAAGCCAACGCGCCCGTACCTCCCCAACCACCGCCACCTCACCGTTCGGCACCAACGACCTTTACAGCCATACAGCTGGGACGTGTTTATGTTGTTTCATAACCATCGACAAATTTACATATCTACAATTTGACCACAAGACGTGCAGCTGATTATAACGTGTATACGAATGTAGCTACGTTAGTGTGTATTACGCGATGTATCTATCTTTCTACATGTGTATATGTATGTGTGTGTGTGTGTGTATACATGTGTCTCTATAATTCCCCTATATTTAACTATTTGTCAGCTGGTGGGCAGTTGCCGTTACAGTTACTCATGTCTGCGCGACAGACACAACTGAGAAAGTAGCTCAGCGCGGTCGAAGAGGGCAAGGCGAAGTTCGACTGGAAACAAACCAGGAGAGAGGGGGAGCGGAGAGAGGAAGTACGACTTGAAAAGAGGCGACTGCTGCGTTTGACTTGCTGGAGAGCCAGTGCTGCCACTTTTTGAGCAGAAAAACTTAGTACCAAGAGGAAAACGCGCAAAGCTTAATTGAAACAGAAAACAAAAGGGAAAATAGCTAAAAAGTTTGGGTCTTTTTTTAAGCATTTCTACTATATATAGAATATTTTACATTATTTTCTTCTCTTAGCTTGTTATATTATACAAAATGACAAATAAGAAGAAAAAAGAGCCAACTAAATCTCATAAAAAGTAAATGAGAAGAGCAAAAATAGCTAATGAGATTTTGCTTCTTTTATTTATTTATAATCCTCAACATGGTCAACGCTGTGTGCTACATTTTTGAAATCAAGTGTGAGCAAAGCAAATCTAAAATTAAATGATAGCACTTGCGGACATTTTTTATAAAATTGTATTAACTGGAACTGCCGTATCGAGCAATTTGTACAAATTTAGTTTAAAGTGCAGCTAGTTTGGACGTTAAAATAATAGCGGAACTGCCAGCATTGGACGCTTTGGCTGTGTGCGCATATGCTTGCATGGCTTATCTAATCAACAAGTTGCTTTGCCAGCCAAATGCTGCCGTTGCCGTTTCTGCTGCTGCCCACCAGATGGTAGCGACTGCTGCGCGATTGAGGTGCAACAATTTGTCTGCAATTGCCAGTGCCACAGCGGCATCAACAGCAGCAGCAGCAGCAGCAGCAGCAGCAACCGCAGCAACTGGCCCAAAAATACTTTCAAAAGCCGTTTGACAGGTTTTTCGCCATTGCAGCCATGTCGAGCGGGCCGGCCGGTATGCGGCACGAAGCTGAAAGCCATAGCTAAAATGCGACTGAATGGCAGCCGTTCCTGCCACAGAATGAGGCGAAACGGGCGAACAGGAGAACAGGCGTAAATGCGAAGAGGTGGGCGCTGAACTGAACGAGGTGAACTGTTGCCAGACGAGACAGGAAACATTGTAGCATTGAACATGCACAACAATTTCGTATTGGACTTTGAGTTCCTTTTGTTTGCTGCAGACAAAGGGACGAATGGGGCGCGAACGGGGTAAGGAATGTTGGAAGGGTTACAGTGCAGTTAAGTGGAGTTCGTTGTGTCGCTGCTGTTCGTCTGTCTGGCTGTCCGTCTGTCCGCCTGTTTGTCATGCCAAAAGGGCCAGCCATGAGGCATTTATGCGGCTTTCCATTTACATAGTCGTAATACTTATTTATTTCGCCTGCAACTTAAAGGAGGAGGAGGAGGAGGAGGAGACGGAAGTGTGGAAGAGCGGGCACTCGAGTGAGTCATGCAAAACGCTGCTGGGGAGCATTGGCCAATGCAACGCCAGCTTTAGCTTTTTTTTAAAAGCTGCATTCAATATAATTTACATATGCTGCGACGACTTGTCATGAATGCCAGAGAAATAAAAACAACAACAAAAATACCGAAGGAAAGTGCCACAGACTTTGGTCGCATGCAAAACAAGAATGAGCAGCTAAATTTGTAATGTAACGAAGAATGAATGCCCTAAAAGGCATTCGCAGAATATATACATAGATAATATATACATAATATACCAGATTTAGATATTATTTAGTATTAATTTATGCAGAATAATATATACCAATAAATGAAGGGTATATTATAATAATAAGCTAAAAATCTCTACACACATATGTACATATTTGGATAAAAAGCTAACATACCCCTGACAGTATTTTAAAAATACTGTTGTAAAGTGTCATTTACTTTGGTTGCAAAAAAAAGAAGAGCGTGTAAATGTTATCGTTGATCGATAGGCAAATGAGAGCGAGCAGAACGCAGCGGGCGCCCGCATGCAACAACAACAACAAACACAACTAGTTACGCAGTGGAGAAACTGGGGCGCAATCTGCGTATGGAATGTGCATCAGCTGGACCCATTCGCCCGGTGCTCGGTGCGGAAGCAGGCAGATTGAAAATAATCAAATAATGAAAACGATACTTGGAGCGAGAGAGAGAGAGAGAGAGCTAGGTAGCTGGAGAGTGCATATGTGGTGGGCGTGAGAGCGGAAGTGCGTAAATCAAGTGGAAAAACAAACACAGCACACGAAAAGTGGGCAACAACTCCCCACCCACTAATCAGGCAGGCATACAGGGCGGCAGGGAGGCAGGGTGGCAGCCAGTCAGGCAGCAAATGTGCCAGGAGATGACCTCAATTGGCATTTAATCGCACAAAGTGCTTGAGCATAGTGCAGCAAAGCGCATAAATCGCAGCCAATTTGCCAATTATTTGGCGTTTAGAGCCAAGGACCACAAAAGTAAAGCGAAAAACAAAATAGATGCAATTCGCTACGGATTGCCGACTACTGAGTACCCTATCCGTGTATAAGCTCTATTATTTCCGCGTATATTAAAGGAGATTTTGATAATGAGACGAGCTTCGAGTTGTTCAATTTGATAAATGAAATAGTGTACTATAAACCAAATAACTGTAATTTGATACGTATTAACGACTACAACTCTTATCATTTCCGTGTGTATTAAACGAAGAAGGTTTCTACAACCAAGAGCTGATGAATGAACTAATTCATTTTACATTTAAGAATTATACATTATTAGTTCATGAATTGGTATTACCTATTAATATTACAATATTTGTCTGCATATATTATACACTACAATATATCCTATTCCAAACCATTTTCAATAGCATAAGCACGTAGTATGCACCCAGACATCTTCTTCTTATTCGTGGCTGTCCAAATTAGAAACGCCAATGCCAAAATAATTTCATTTGTTTTCAGACCAAGTGGCTCTGCCAGCACCAACGGCAGAGTTCGACGTCAATTGAAAGTTTGTCTGCGATTTGCATTTCCAAATTGGTGGCCTGACTCAAACTGGTGAAACGAAATTGCTTTCGCTTTCGCTGAGCGCCACACACACACACACCCCCGCTTACCCCCAATTTCCCTCTTACTCTCCTGTGTTGCAGGCAGGTCTAATCGGTGAGGAGCGGTATTGCTGTTGTTGTCGCGGGTAGGTCAATGCATTCGAACCAAATTATCGGTCAATCACTTGAGACCACCACAGATTGTAGCTTATCTGCCGGGTGAGTTGTTGTGAGGAAGGTGCATAGGGGTACGTAATAGATGGATACTTTGATGCAGTCAATTATACCTTAAGTATCAGGAAAAATATCTAACGAGTAACGAAAAACAGGAAAGCATAAAAAAGTAACGCACGTTAGATTGGTAATTAGATAAGCAACAGCTCTTAAGAATATCGATTGTTTACTAACAATTCATTAGAGGGTGCAGCGAATACCGCTATTTACCATAGTTTTACCTTAACTGAATGGAGAACAGGTAATTTTTACTAATTACAGTAACAACTTTGAGGAGTAAATCAGTAATTATTACTTAAGAGCGATTAGCGAGTAACGACTAGTATTACTTTAATTTTACATTGACTTTCAGCTGTTAAACTTTATAACATGAAATGTTAACTTAATTAGGAGCTGGCATTCATGGCATTAACCAACACAAGTAACGGCTAATGGCCAAAAAGTAACGATTCAGAAATTGCAAGTAACGAGTGGCACATGCATAGGCATATGAATGTATTTGCACGTGTGTGTGTGTGTGTGTGTGTGTGTGCGTAGTTTTGTGTATGGTGTAAATGGAGAACAGGTAGTTTTTACTACTTACAGTACACCCGAACAGCGTGTGCAGACAAACGAGCCGATGGTCATGTTCACGTAGGTGGGCCCCTTTTGGTTGCAATCGAAGCACTGGCGATTGCCTGCCCCGCTGTTAACCAGCTCCCGCAGCGCTAGCAGGTATTTGTCGTCCTGTTTTTTGCGCACTGCCATGTTGTAGCTGCTATTGCTATTGTTGTTGCTGCTGCTGTTGTTTTTGTTGTTGCTTTCGTTGTTGTTGCTGCTGTCGCTGTTGCTGTCGTCTTTTGCTTTGCTTCCTGCTTCCGTCTCCAGCCACTCTGTGTCCGAATCGTTAGCGTTGCTCCCGCTATAACGCGTATGGGGCTGATAGATGTCGGCCGCGTGTGGAGCGCTGCTGTTGTAAACGTAAACGAACTGAATTTTGCCTGATTTACCGCTAACACGATCGAGTCCCAAACAACAGTTACACACGCGCGCGTCTATGTGTGTGTCTGTGAGCGTATGTTTGTGCAACCGCTTTACGCAACGCTTGACCTTTCTTCAGCTGCAAATCACAAAGGAGAACAACAAACGCTGCCGCCACTGCCGCTGCCACCGCTGCCGACGCGCACACAATTACCAAAAATGAATGTATATATATATATGTGTGTGTGTCTGTATTGGTGCGTGCCTGAGTATTTCTGTGCGCTCAAATTTATCAGGCAGCTAGCAAATATATTTATTCATTTATTTATTATTGTTTACGTTTAACTTTGGCACTGCACTCTTTGCTCTCTATCTTACTCTTTCTCAACAAACACTGGTTTTCATTTTTTTCTCTTTTTACATTAATGGAATTTATTTACACTCTTCTTGCAGCGCACTCTGCTGCGCTCAATTACCCACAATATACAATGAATCACACACGCTGCGCCTTCGTCTTCGTATTTGTTGTTGCTGTTATTAGTGTTGTTATTAACAGAATTAAGCGCACAACAAATTTTTAATAACAAACTGCAAGAGACGCCCGTCCGACGATTCACACGACACAACCAAACGTCGCCAACTTGAAAAATGAACTGACTATGCCAGCGTGACCGTAGCTGGGTTAGCCTCAAAATACTATTAGGCTGACCAGGCGCTATAAATACCAAAAGTTCAGTTGGCAGCGCTGCAATTCAAATTCGTGCTCTCAATATAAATGTTACGAGTCACAAATAAAATTTCAATTGCATATTTTTTTAAACGATAATTAAAAGAATTTATTAAATTATAAGCTACAGGTACTGTTCCTAATCAGCTAATGGTTTGCGCACATTTCCTTTATTTGCAAATTTCCGTTTTTTGAATGTGGCGGGCGCACTGCTGGCCGTCTCCTCATCCAATCCTGATATGGTTTTCTCCTTGAAGCGTTTTACAGGCGGCTCGGGCTCTGTCGTCGCTGCTGCAACAGGCTCTACCGCATAGTAGTCCGTTTTCGGTAACTGCCAATCGATGGGCTCTTCAGGTGGTCTGCAAATAGTTATAGTTAAAACATAGATTTTTACAAGTGTACTAACAATACACGTACCTAGTCTCCACCACCTGCCATTGTCCAATTTCCTTGGTAGCAGCTTCCTCTTCAGTTTTAAACTGCTGTCTCTTCTCCTCCTTCTGATTCTTTTCCTTGGGATTCTCTGGTTTGCGATAAAGTTTCGCATGCCGCTCACGATTGAAACGCGCCACCTCCTCATCTGCATTGGCACGAAAACGTAGCGCTTCCTCCGCCTGCGTCACCGCCTGTTGATCCATGGCTAATTGATTGATGCGTTCGTATTCGGCATAGGAAAGAAACCCCTCTTTTGGTGGCTCCCAGACAGATTCGTTTGTCTTCACATTCCAATAGTACGTGTAGCCTTCATCCGATTTGCCTTCCACCCACAGGGATGCATCTGGCACCGTTTCAGCCGCAACTTTATCCACATTAACCCGTCGACCATCTTCATCCTCATCGGAATCGCCCTCCAATCGCATTGGATCGATTTGTCGGGGCTTGCCATACGGACCCAGTTTGCTGCCACTGCTGGAGGCAGTTGCACTGAGCACTGTATTGATGGAACGTGCGGTCATATCGCCATGGTAGCCATGGATATCCTGCGCATAGGATTTCATGGCCGCTTCTTCCATTTTGCGAATCTGTGCGTCCACTTTCTGCTTCTCCCGCTCCGACTTTTCGCTATTGCGACTGATTTCAGTGATGCGCTTGGACACATTTAGCTTGTGTCGCTTGCCGCTTTCATGAAAAGCAATACTCTGGAAAAGTTAATTCCATTGTTACACATAAGCGTTTCAGATTCTATTGAAATGTTTACTCACAGCTTTGTTGTCGCTTAACCAGCACTTACAGAAATCGCAATACTTGCGTTCATTGGATTTCCAGTACTCAGTCCTGCAAGTAACAAAATT
>NW_022045878.1:104107-139944 GCF_001654015.2 Drosophila navojoa | reverse complement strand
ATTGTATTGTATGCAACTAGTAATTAATATTTTATCAATTTACTTACATTGTGATTAAATATTATTTATTTACTTTATTTTCTATATTTGCTTTGCTTGGGCGCAGTAGTGCTGTAAAGCGCGTGGCTGATCGAAATAGTGCTGCTCAGATGGCGGTTAGCAGATGGGTGGCAGTAACTGTTACTGTAATAATATGAAATAATGTTAGGCTGCTAAAGATGGCTTGAATTAAAAAAATTTTTGGTTGTAACAAATTTCAAAATAATTTATATACGTAACTTATTTGTTATCACTTGCTTATTTTTTAACTTCATTCAATTATTGATGTTTTGTTAATACCAAAAAGTTAGCTAGTTCGCTGTTCCATATGTCTTATCAGTTAATTACTCAATATGGTCATGTTAATTTTCCAAATATTTGCGTAGCATGGTTCAGCAGCTAAATTTGAATGTATGTGAATTTATAGCCAACTTAATTCCTATTACTGTATGAGACTAAATAGATTTTGTTTTGTTTATGATTTCAGAAAAAAAACTAAGAAATGGGAATTAGACTTTTAGCAGTGGTCCAACTGCACGATGTTAGTAACATTTCGCGGATATGTTATCTTAACAGTGCTGTTATTGCTTACACAAAATAACCGCTCAGACTGTGGCCGCAGTAGCGAAATTTCATTGTTTACGAGTGTTTCGCTATCCGCTCCGAAGCGTCCCTTCCAAAGCATGGCACAGGCGCGAGTCGCAACAACAACCTCTTTGAACGACGCAATGACGGCTAAGACAAGTGAGTGAATTGGGCAATTTCTGCGACCCGTGGTCCAAAGTTTGATACCAACAGCCAGACAGCCAGCGATTTCACCAGCGTTTATGAACCAGCTGTGATTAGCTAACTAGCAAATCCAGCAACAAAATCTGGCACATAAACCTGTTGTTATATTAACGTATGTATGTTTGCTCATGCGAAACTTTAATTTGACATTTTCAGACGGTTCAATGCCAACGTTGGGCGAAAACAGCTGGGAGGAATTCTCCATCGATGTGCCCTGGGGAACTGTTACAGGTAAGTCGTTGAGCAAAAGCCTCAGCCTTCAATTCTAACGCTCAGCATGGCTATGCTGAGTCACCATCAATCAGCTTATCTGCGCACACACGACTCATAGACGCACGCTTCCTATGGCTGCGATTGCGGATTATTTGAATAGCAAGCACAGCAACAACAACAATAGTACAACAACAGGTATCGTAGAACAACAACAAGCTGCGCGTGTTCAAGCCTATCTGATCAGATATTACCCTGTAGTGATTGACTATTTTCGTATAGATTTCTGCAAATAATATGGCATGAATTGATTAGGCAAATATAATAGATGTGATCGGAGGTGTGATCATCTCTAAATTTCAGCCGTATATGTTATAATCAGCTGATTAGCATCCATATCACATTTCCGCCGTAGACATAACAGAGTCAAGGAAATTCTTGAACGTCTCACGAGACTTTCTCATGTAAATTTACTATTTAATTTCAAATGTATTCATATGTATATATGTAGATGCAATCTCTAATGACGTCTTATTTTACAGGCAAATGGTGGGGCTCACGGAATAGGCAACCGATTCTGGCGCTGCATGGCTGGCAGGATAACTGTGGCTCATTCGATAGACTCTGCCCACTGCTGCCGGCAGACGTTTCAGTGCTGGCCATTGACTTGCCGGGGCATGGACACTCGTCGCACTATCCGCAGGGCATGCAGTACTTCATCTTCTGGGATGGCATCTGCCTGATCCGGCGCATTGTGCGAAAGTACAATTGGAAGGACGTCACGCTGTTGGGTCACTCGTTGGGCGGCGCACTTACTTTCATGTATGCTGCCAGCTTCCCCAACGAGGTGCACAAGCTGATCAACATCGATATCGCTGGACCAACGGTGAGGGGCGTTAGCCGCATGGCCGAGGGCACCGGCAAGGCGTTGGACAAGTTTCTGGACTATGAGACGCTGCCGCAGAGTAAACAGCCCTGCTACTCATATGAGGAGATGATCAAGTTAGTTTTGGATGCCTACGATGGATCCGTGGATGATGAATCTGTGCGGGTTTTGATGCGGCGCGGCATGAAGCCCAATCACAGTGGCTACCTCTTCTCCCGTGATCTGCGTCTCAAAGTCAGCCTGCTGGGCCTGTTCACAAAAGAGCAAACGCTGGCCTACGCACGACAGATTCGTTGCAAAGTGCTCAACATTCGTGGAGTGCCGGGCATGAAGTTCGAGATGCCCGAATTTTACGCGGAGGTAATTGCAACACTTAAGCAACATGCTGAGCATGTGGTTTACGTGGAAGTGCCGGGCACACACCACCTGCACCTGGTGACGCCCGAACGAGTGGCGCCGCACATAAATCAATTTCTCTTAAATAAGTAATAGAAGATATGTAAATGTAAATACCCGTTTTGTTCAGTTGCTCAGATTAACATTTAACGTAAAAAGTGAACATTTAACGTAAGTTGATCTTACGCATTGTGTTAATCCTACAGTTAACGAATTAATTAAGTAGCAGGCTTGATACTATAATAGTTAGATAATTATATGCATTATGATTTAACCAGTATTACAAAATTTAAACGTTTCTTTTGGTTACATTGTAAATATTGAATTTTTTTGACAATTAGACAACACTGAATACACAACGTTGCCTAGCAACCTTTTGTGTTTGTTTAGCTTCACTTTAATATTTTAATGACTCGAATTAGACGCATTGCATTTTAAATGGATTTAATAAAAGAAATAAATGAAAAGTATCAAGCACTGGAGGCTGAGATTGATAAGAAACTGGAAAAGGTGTAAGTGAACTTGAAACTGCTATGTATATTTGAAAAGTAATCAAGAATATTTGCCGGGCGGCCAGTGTGTCTCTACTTTATTCATTAAAGCTGTTAAAGCTTAGCATACAATTTGGCCGTTTATAAAATTACATTTCGAGTTTTTTCGTCTTATATACCCTGTGAATATCGAAGTAAATCAAATGTTTTTCATTCGCTGCTACTTATATTTATATTAAATAATAAATTCGATAACAGCCGGTTAACAGTGCTCGGAGTACAGAGTAACAGTACTCAATATGAATGGCATTTTAGTACGCTTAATTGCCGATAGATGCCGTTGCTTTTGCTCGCAGTGGGTTTAACGGATTTTCAAAAATATTTAACAATTGTTCATCTTGCAGGCAAGCTGAGGAACTAAAACTAGAACGTCAAAGCGAAAAATTGGCAGAGAAAGCAATATCCACACAGTCGCCCAAAGTTTTATCCTACGAAGAAGCATTACAGAGAAATGCGAATACCCTAAAGGTGATTTCACTTTCAGTACATGAAGTCAATTTAAGTAAATTAATATTGGATCATTGTATCATTTTACAGTCATTAGAAATAGCAAAGGCCCGTTTACGCTCACGTTCTACGTATTCGCCTGTCGAAAAGCTGCTACAGCGTGCTCTAGAGAACTATAAAAACGAACTGGCGAGCCTCAATAAACAAGAGCACAAAAGCACAGGCAACAGCAAACCAAAGAAACAGGAGCTATCCGGCCAAGTAAATGTGGGCGACGATGACGCTAAGGAGGAGGAAAATCTATATGACCTGATTATGCATGATGTGTTGGAGGCCAGCAGCAAAAGCTACACAGCAACTGGCGAAAGTCGTCGCAATTGACAAATTCATGGAATTCTACTAGTCAAGGCAAGACGTGTCGCTCGAACAACTGGAGTTTAGCAGAAAAAAAGAATTCAATTCACAAGCTGAATAAATAGACAGCAAACAAATGTACACACATGACAAAATGCGAGTTGTATGCTTTTTCCCCACTGTCAACAAGAACCCAAAACGAATAAACACCCAGTGCAGCCAGTGACAGGTGTATCCAATGGGAAAGCACCACACAAGATCTAACCAAAAGCTGGCAATCCTATCGCAACTAACTAAATTGTATCTCAATTTACTAAATGTAAGTTCTGTGGCATGTTTGTCGGTATCTCAAAGCACAAGATGCTAACAAGAAGCAACAACAACAGCAACAATTCAAGAGAAGAGTAAACACATTACCAAATTGTACTCCAAATTTGTTGGCAATTATGTGGTGTTGCAACTGCTGCATGACCCAATGCAATCGACTCACAGATCGATCACGATTGATATCCAGTGTCAAGGGAGAGACTGACAGACTGATAGATCGATGGACATTTGGACAGACAGCTAAGGGACAGTCTATGGCAATCGATGTTAGTATAAATCAATTAATGACACTACGGCTCTTGCAAACATCAAAGAAAATTATGAGGTTTTACTCCACATACAAAAAACAAAAAAAGAAGAAGAGTACATGACATGCTCGTTGATAAAGCCACTGAAAAGAAGAGAACACTCGTCTATCTACTCTATACCAATGCAAACGTGTCTTCAATACTCGCTTGTTGCCGTCATATGTATGTCGAGCAAATAGCAAACAACAATTTGAGTTGAAGTCATTTGTGTTATGAAGCAGCACACACACACACACTCGCACACCCGCACAGTTACTCAGGTATATATGTATGTAGATATAAAGCAACTACCTGCTGCGGCTGCTGATAAGACGAGCTCTCCCGTCTCGAAATCTATTGAGACAAATTGTAATGCACACAAGCGACATACAAAACAGTTTAAACTTGTCGTTAGCGACATTTCCATTTCATTTTCCTACGTCAAGACCAGACAATTGCATCTAGGCCCAATGGAAAATGCGTTACACATGCAACACCTGAACATGATTGAGCTAAGTGACATTGTCATTAGCTATATGCAGGAGACTTTGAAGGCTCGTCATGATTGTAAGTGGGGCACTCGAGCTGATACACATATCTCTTATGTTTGTTTTTGCAAAATTAGTATTTTTTTTTTTTAATTTTAACTTGGGTAGCCTTGGAATAGAAAGATTTGCTATGTAGCTTTACCATCAGGTCAAAGAAGCTATCTATTCGGAGTTGTCTGAACTAGTTTTCAAGTTGAAGCTAATCAATGAGCATACGGGCATCCATAGAAGAATACAATCTTCGACCTTAAATATTATACCTAGAAGTATAATTAGATCATTTTGATTCATAATAATATAAATGTATATATAAGATGGATATAATAAATATTAATAAATGATATTATACCGTATAATAAAAATATTTTTTTATTAAAATGTTATATTTTAAAATTTTTTAATTTTAAATTTATAATCACAGATCTACTTTATTATATTCATGGCGTTTTTTGCTTACTGTACATATGACATATTTTATATAGCTTCTTTTCATTTAAAATTATAGTCTCTGTCCTTTTGCTTCTTAGCGAGTTCTCAAAAAGAAACACAAATAATTTTTTTCAAGTACCACATTGTATCTATGTAGCCAAAGTATTTTATATTATATATATTTATATTATAAATATTTGATTATAAATGCATGTTTTAGCTGAAATCGTATTCTAGCATATAGAATTCTTCAACCCTTAAGACTTGAATTCTTGTTCTTACTTTAAGTGAATTGTGTTCTCAGCAGCATGACAGATTCCTTGACATGTCAGTGAGCATATCAGGCTGACATGGCAACTAGAGTGAGCTACTACTGATTGAGGACTGCATTTCCAGCTGGGTATCGTTAACTTAATAGTCAATACACACACACACACGCACAAGCACACACAGAGGTATCGCCTGCACACCTGTAGACTCTGTCGTATTGCTATCTAAAAACAACAACAAAAAATATAAAAAATTACCCACTTTTGTCCCACATTTATGCGTTCAATATTTCATATTTATTTGCTTTCTGTCTTGGCTACACACACACACACACACACACACACACACACACACATATACACTCGAAACTCCTCCTCTTTCTCCTTTCATCAGCACAGGTGCGCATATGTGTGTGTGTGTGTGTGCTTGGGCCTGTCTGTGTGCTCCAGCTCTTGCAATTCATATCAGCCCAGGGAGCACTCGCTCGGTTCGAGCGATCGACAACTTCGTGGCCCGCCAAGCAGCGTTGACGTTTTAAATTTCATCGACAAATCCAACGTTTCAGTTACGTTTCGATACGCGACAAGTGCATAGTGCCACGCGCTGCCCAGGTGCGATCGTTAGAGGAGTTACGATCCAATCCCAATCAATATCAATTTTGTGTGGTGTGCTCAGACGGTGCGGCACTTTCCTGTTCAATGTGTGCTCCTGGGGGGCTGCGAATTACTTGGGCCAAGGGAATGCAAACTGTTCGAAAAGCATTGCAAAAAGTTTGTTCGTTTGGCTTAAGTTATTTTCACGCCCGATAAAACGCCACGTGGTGGGCCGCCTGCGACCACCTGGCCAGGTGTCACTGTATCTGTGTGTGTGTGTGTGTGAACGTACCTAACTAATTTACACAGTTAAGTCCAAATCGTTTTTGGCTATTTGTCAACGTCATCAACTGCCAAATCAAAATTCGATCGAGGAGCGAGCCCTAGGCTGGGTAACGTTTATTGGCACCTGAGCGAAGAATCGCTGACAGAGATAAGCAGACCGTTACCTCCACAATCAATCACATACAAGTTGCACACAAGCTGAGGCTCTCTCTCTCTCCTTCACTCTCTTTCTCTCTCTCTTCCATTGATAATGACACTGATACGAGATATATGCAAGCCAGTCAGCTTCTAATCTGAACATTAAACTGATTGCGCGCCCGTATAGAATCTGAAAGAGCGAAAGAGAGAGGGAGAGCAGCTATAGCTCTCTATCGATACCCTAGCAATAGCTGTAGCGTATATTCATATGTATATATACTTGTATATATATATATATATATTGACGATCGAGTTGGGCTACTGTTTTAGTGAGCACTTTTATGGACAGCCATAGCATAGGCCATAAAGCTATTACCATTATTGCTTTGCACGATATACACCCCCTAGCCGTAGCCCTAACCCCTAACAGCGCCCGTCCCATCGGGCGAGTGTAAAATCTGATTTTTTTTTTGTAGACGTGTCGTTGGCTGCTTTAAAGTCATTCGACATGCCCGAGGTACGGTTGTAAGATTTATTTGGGTTGTATTGACGATAACGAGGCAGGGAATCTCGGGGCCCCTAAGCTAATGCATGTTCCATCGACGACGTGGCTTGTCGTATGTATGTATGTACATACATAGATACATACGAGTATATATGGGCGTGAGGGTTTTTAGACTGAAATGGAAACTGATAATTGTGCAACGTACACAGAACCTTGCTCGAGTTATCAGCACGAGTGACAAGCGGAAATTAAAGTTGAAATCGACACGATTACTTCATTAGCTGTAGTTCTGTAGCAGTGGCAGCCCTTCGTTTTTCGGAGGTGAGGTCGACAAGGTCAGGCCCCGGGGGGTAAGGTTCAATGAACTATAAACAAGTGGATAATTGAATTTATGATTACGATTTTCTTGCTAATTGCCAAACAGAGTCATAATTAAATGATTATTTTGGGACCTATCTACGTAACCCTGCAGAGCCGTGCAGAGTCTCGTAGAGCCTTGTTGAAACACAATTTCACGACGATCAGGTGCAAACGACAGACGAGGACGTGCCACATCTATATATACATATAATCGACTACTCCCACTAGATGCGAGTCGAGCAACTACTTCGATGTCATTGGCGTCGAGGAGGCGTGGGTGCCAAGAAACGTCAAAAGAAACGAAAATGAATTCCCTGTCCAAAAGAGAGCTACCAAGAAGGCTGTTGATGATGATGATGACGACGATGATGAGTGGCCCCGAGCTTAGGGCCGTGTTGCTAGCTGGTAAATGCAAAAACTTTAGACAGGGAATCAATTGTTGCCTTGTTTTATTTCGCTGAAAGACACGCAACAACAATAGCCCAGGTAACTGGCTAATAATTTGTCTAGGAGGCGGGGGCGTTGGCGTCGGCGTCGCCGTCGGTGTCGGCGTAGGGCCAACAACCGTGAAAAGCGCTTCAGGATGACAGTTATGGGTTACAAAGGCAAGGATTGAATCAAATAAATAAAGGCACAAGGTTCAGTTCAGTGCAGTCAAGAGCGGGTACGCTGCGGCCCAAAGGCCTATACAAAGGCCTGTGGAAGGGAGAACGTGGAAGGGTCCTTCGATGACGGGTTAACCTTACCGTGTGTCCATGTCAAGTTTGCATGCGGCTGCAGGTAATTCTTCATTTCGCTTTACATAATCATAATAAATGTAGAAAGCCAATGAATGGCAAATCTATTAGCATATAACATCACATAAAACAGAGCTACACAAAGGCACAAAATGTCTGCGAGCTGAGTGAAGGAACGAATCAACGAATCAGTTGCATTGCAGCAGTTGAATCGCAATGAACATCTGGAAGGCTAAAGTGCTGACGGAGGTGCCGTTCGGTCATGTGGTCATCCTTAGCGGCAAAGTCAAGCCGCATCCCAATAAGTAGGCAACAAATATTTTTTGCTAACTCTTCATTGTCGATGAGGTAAACGGAAATCTTTGCAGAATCTCGTTGGACTTGACGGATAATGTGAATGCTCAGAATGAAAGCGAAACGGTTTTCCTCAAAATCGAGGCCAATTTTCGCGAAGGCCAGATCATACGCAGCATGTTCCAGCCAGGCGAGGGCTGGCAGCAGGAGGAGATCTCCAAGAATTGGAAATGTGACGGACCCAAGAATCCGCTAGTGCCGGGTCAGTGCTTCACCTTTCGCGTAGCCGTACTGCAGCGCTGCTTCGAGATCTATGTGAATGACCAGCTGTATGGGTCGTTCGAGTTCGTCAAATTTCCCAAGCAAATCAACTATGTGCGTGCCTATGGGGATTTCGAAAAGATCACCCAGTTCCATCATCGCATGCTGTTCCCCCTGGTGTTTCCTCGCAGCCTGATGTGCGTCGATCGTGTGGCCTTTCAGAGCGATGTGCCCAGGCGCTACGAGACGGGCACCGTTGTGGCCATGGAGTGCATTGCCAAGGGTCCACCCACTACGGAGTTTTCCATTTGCTTCCAGTGCAACGATACGGGTCGCATGGTGCTCAAGTT
The DNA here is from genome assembly GCF_001654015.2 of Drosophila navojoa. Next base: position 130,888 of record NW_022045878.1, on the reverse strand, counting down.
CCATGTGAACTTCGATAGGACGACCGTATCGCGCTCCTATCAGCGTGAGGACAACAGGTGGGTGCAAATACTCAGTTCTATATACAATTTTCTGAATCTCTCTTTTTACCCCTCGGCCCAGCTATGCCCCTGACGACGAAGAAACCGAAGGCGAATTTCCGTTTGTGCGTGGCAAACTCTTTAAGATCGCCTTCGGCATTGGCGATCGCTCGTTCCTCATTGCCGTCAATGGACAATATTTTACCTATTACAATTTCCCATTGCGTCCGTTTTCCATTTCTACGCTCAAGTGCTTTACCAATGAAGTGGGCGACTTTTCGGTCAGGAGCTTGGAATATCACTCGGATTCCCCATTGCTCTCGCGTGTCGAGAAATTGTCGATAATCTAAAGAGGAATTGTCGAATTTTGGAATCTCTCTAGTTGCAATCGTTGACATTTTTTTCTAATACACCAGTTAATTAGCTACCTGTAGTCTAGCATGTTTATTAAATAAATCGAATTCATTCAAAAAAAGTCATGGAGAATATAATAATTTTCTTCAAATTTCCAGGGAACAAAGATTTCTCAACCAACTTAGGTTTTATAAGGAATCGATAAGACAATAACAACTATAAACTCTTTAAATTATACATAGACAGTAACTATTCAGCTTTTAATATACCAACATATGTATGTATACCTGCTATAAACCAACAATAACCTATAACAAGAAACATTTGAATTATCGATAAACGATTAAATCAACTTTTTATTTATTTAGGTTCCTTTAGTTATTGCAAGGACCAGGGTTTATTAAACAATTGATTGCTTTCGCCGCCAGTCCCACTCTCTTTATAAACAATATGTATATACCATATGGTATGGGCACTCTACTGTGATGCTGAGTGTGTGTGTGTGTGTGTGTATGTGTGTGTTTGGCTAAACTTCGATGAAGTACAACTTATAGTTAGTCTTACGGTTAGTTTCGAGTTTTCATTTTGATAATAAAACACACATATACAAATCGAAACGGAGCTACAAACTAGGCTTTTAAGTAGGGTTCATTCCTTTCAAATTCTGTTCGCAGGTCAGGTTCAACTATTCGCTCATATTGGATTAGATTATGAAAGCAGTTTTCTTAAAAGTAACGGAATTCGCCCTTCTTTCCCAGGTGCTTGCTACGTATCATATCCGTGGCATCTGGCGAACGTTGATCCATGCTCGGATTGTCCTGCAATAAAGGGAAATAACTGTTAAGTAGCTGAGGTACAATTGGATTTAGAGGGCCGACTTACCACATTGCCTGGTGACATATGACGTGACTTATTCGCTGCCACCTGCTGTTGTTGGCCATAGAACTGACCATTGCCGCCATCCCCGTCGCCATAATTGAAGGGCGTGACAATCGTGTGCGGCACATGGGCCACCTGGCCGCGTATATTGCGCGCCTTCCACCACTTCCGGGTGTCATCCAGAATCTGAAATAAACAAAACAGGTCATGTAAGTAAAATAAAGAGGAATCTGATAAGTGAAATGAGTTAAAGAACAAAGTCACGATACTTTGTACACGTGGATCTATATACAAGTAGATCTAAAGTTTTATCACTTAAAGTAGTGCTCTGAGGATTGGAACAAACGTTATATCTATAGATAATTTGATGTATACTGCTTAAAAGATATAAATTTCTTAAAAAGATTCTCCGATCGTATAAATTAAAATTTACTTTCGATACACGAAAATCTTTGGCCAATAGGTCCACTTATAATATATTCCCTGCACATACACATATATGTATGTATGTATGTATATCGTACACCCACCTCCAAGTATTCACCGCGCATCACGCTCAGCTCCTTGTCATTGTTGGCGGTGCGTGGGTAGGTGACCAGAACAATTTTAGCGCCCGCTGCCTGCAGATCCTCTAGCCAGGCTTCCAGCAGCTGATCCTCGCTAGCATTTGCATTGGCCACGCCGCGTGCTGTGACGGCGGATATCTCGGAGACGCCGCCACCAACGCCGCTCGCTCCATAGTTGCCGCCTGAGCTGCTCACGTTGCGGGAGTCGCGTGTGTGTAAATTCTGTAGACCCGCTGTAATAGCGCTGAGTGTGGGGCCAGCAGTGGGGCCATGGCCAGCACCACTGGAAGGGATGCCACCACCGCCGCCTCCGCCGCTGCCACGTTCAATGGAGTCAAAGGAGAGCTCGCTGCGTGCATTGAAATCGGAGGCACTTATTGCACCGGATCGATCTCGTTCCCGTTCACGATCCCGATCGTTGCCATGGTGTATGGTGTACTTCTCGCTGAGCGAGATGCCAATGCCATTCGTGTCGTAGTCATCGTAGCCGCCGGCAGCGCCACGTCCATTCAGACCGGACAGATGGCTGCCCGGACCCGGCTGCACCTCGAGCCGACGCTTGCTGACGTGCGTGGGCGATGTGGCCTCTAGTTCGTCAATGACTAAGTAATCGGGTGACCAGCCATCGAGGAAGACCGGATGATAGGAGCCAACATCCTCCTTCCACTGGTCGCGTGGTATGACCCAGGCATCGCCCAGGGAGCGCCACAGCTCGGTCTCCTTGCTGGTGACGCAGTTGATTAGCAAATTGATGGCCTCGCGGGTGAGCAAGGGATTGACCACGCGCGACGGCAGCTGCGACTCGTAGTAGGTATCGCTGGATGCCTCCACGATGAGAGCCAGTGGTGTGAATAGAAAATGCACAAGCTCCGGCGCATTGGGATCATGGATGTGCGCCTTCAACTTGGCCAGCAAATTGAACGAAAGCTTGAACTTTGCAAATATATCCACGAACTCCTTTTCGTGCGGCGGCCGGGTGCGCAACGTGAGGAGGCCCTCGCCAGGATCACGTTTCTTTGACTTGCGATTGCGACGACGCCGCTCCAGCTCCCTCGAGGCGGCAGCCGCGTGCTGCAGCCGTGCAATGAACTTTTCGATGTCATCGAAGCAATGATTCAGCACGGCCACATCCCGTTCGTATTTCTCGCTGGACGTGGAGCTTGTCTCGTCGCGATCATTGACGCAACCATGCTCGGAGTCCGTCTCTCCATTGGGGCCAATATCCACATCAGTGACCGCGCCAGCTCCAGAGCCCCGCATGCCATACTGATCCACGCTGCTGCGCTGATGCATATGATGCTGCACATGCAATTCCCGCTCCCTTTCCCTTTCCCGATCCCTGCCGCGCTCCCGATCCCGTTGTTCACGCTGATGATGCTGCTCCATGCGACTGTGCGATGAGGAGGACGATGTTTTGCTCATCATCATGCCGGCCATGCCGGAACCAGAGGCGCCACTCGTATGCTGTGTGGGCGTGGCGCCACGTTGTTGTGTGATCATTTTACCGCTGCGCAACTGCTTCAAGTCCTCCACTAAATGAACAGCAGAAACGCTTTGTGACTGGCGGAGAAAAGATGAAATTGAATAAAATCGTGTGGCTTTCTAAGGATTAAGCAGATTACTCACCTGAAATATGTGCATTTCGGAGCGTGAACCACCACCGCCCGAGACAATAAAGACCAGTATATTATTGTAAAGCTCCATGGCATCGTTAGATGTGAAGGCGGTTGGCTCCTGCACCAGTGAAGCGGGAAATCTCTCGATGATGTTCTGTTCAAGAAAGGGGATTCGTTAATAAAGTTTATCGTTAGCTGCAGTTCCATTTACCTACCCCCGTCTCGTAATCCATAATGAGCACCCATTGATAGTCCAAGCAGAGCTGCATCTTCTGCGACCAAATGCCCGTTGTCTTCTCCAGCTGCAGCAGGCGACGCATACCGTCCGCTGGATACACAATGCCCGACTCCTTGTTCACGGTGAACGTGGCCAGATGCTCGAGCAGATATGTGGGCTTATCATGCAAATCCATGCCATCCAATCGCTCTCGTTCTTCGCCACCGCTGCGATCGTCGCCGGAGTAATCGCCGCCAGCACCACCATGGGCGCCTCCGCTGCTATTGCCGGCGCTGCCGCCACCATTTGAATGATGATTGACCATCTTGGCAATGGTGAATGTGAATGTTTATCCGGACTCACTAGCTGAAAGTGAAAATGTCGGAATTTACTATAAGCATCCACATTAGCCCGTCAGTCAGTCAGCCAGCCAACAAGCTTGCTTTGTGGGTTTAAATATTGCGCAGTGGCTGCGGCTCTGACTCAGGCCACATTCCATGCTCAGCACAAGGTACAAACGCAACAAGTAAATATTTTAAAACAGGTGTAAGCGACTACGCGATACTCTGTTACACGTGCAAGCCATTCAGAAAGTCTGCTTGTAATACATTTAAATTGCTTGAAACGCAAAGGTCGCGCCCCTAAAACAGTGACTACTAAAATATCGACTACAGCGAATGATAGCAACAATTAAGATAGTGACTTGGTTTTAAATAAATAATCAATAACTGTCGAATTCATCGTTGATTTTTTTCACTTTGTATTGCAAATTGTGATTTTTAAAATAATTATTTAATGCATTAGAAAAGATTAGACATGCGATACCAAAATACTCCTTTCGTAAAATGCGAACAGCGTATATGTATGTATGTAGCCATTCTCAAACTTTAACATTTCGTTCGCAGTCGCGCAGCTTTGGAATTTAAAAATCGCGCTTCCCCGTCCCATCTCTTCCCGCAGTCTATAGCTGAGCCCAGCTGTCAGTTTGTCAGTTGTATAGAATCTACCTGTTTGTCTATGTGGCCGCTGGCAACCTTACCGCTCTCCCTCTTCCACTCTCTTTCGCTAACGCGCTCAACAGTTTGCCAAATCGCAAAGAGCACGAAACAGGCCGCTCTCTCGCCTGCACGCACACACACACACACACTCATGCACACACACACCCATACACATTGGCAAAGAGCCGCTCCCTCGACTTAAGTGACAGCAACTACTTAGGCGTGTGCCGACGGCGACTGCGCCGGATGCCCCGTAACAGGCGATCACATAGTTATACACATATGTGCACACATGCACGTGAGTGTGCGTATGTGTGTGGGAATTTATAATTTGAATGTTAGAGTCAAACTATATAGATACATACATATGTATGTATGTATGTTATACTTGGCTTATTTATATTCTCGCATGCCAAATTGCATCATCGGCAAGGTATGTACATATGTACGTACATAGATATTTGGTTTGTTTTTGTTTTTCCTTTGGTTGACAGATTTACAGCACAAGTTATGCTGAGGGCAAAGACAACGTTGACGAATGGGGGTCATAAAAAATTATCACACCTAACTAACAAAAGTGTCCAGAGCATAATGAAGTCAGTAGTATACTCGCCCTACGTGTACATTAATAATCTTATTTTCACTTCTTTAGCTGTATGTGTGGCGGTAGCGTCGTAAAGGCACAGTAATATCGTAACGGTCGACCGGCCGGCTAGGCAGCCATTCATTAAGTACAGATAATTAATTAAGTCGTGATAAGCAACTGTTTTGATAGTAGGAAAAGTCATTCGTCTTAGTTACCAAAACGTTGGAATTAAAATTTTAACATCAAAATATATACACACTTAATGTGCTTACTACTTACTTATATACACGTTTGTTTATGTATGCATGTGAATGGCTTAAGCTGCATTCCCCCGCCAGTGAATGTATGTATGAGTAATAATACAGATAAGCGGCGCTGCCTGACTTATATATTATTTTTCAGTATTTCTCCGTTTTTTTGTTTTGTTTATCTAAAAAACATTCCAATGGAGCAACAAATGGCAAAACAACAAACGTTTTTGTTATTGCTAAGTGTGCTTTGGATATTGTTGTTGCTGTTATTGTTGTTGTTTATTGTTGTTTTTGTTGGTAGGCCCCTTGTGAAAAACCAGCTTGTGAACAAGTGAGACTCGCGGCTCAGTTACAAATGGGGAGACATCGACACCGACACCCCAAGCAAGTACACTATCGCCATCCCGTTCATACACATGCGCATGCGTGACTACCGCTTGCCAGGTGCGCCGAGAGTGAGACTCTCGGCTCTCCTACTTGAGTTCTGTTTGAGCGTCTATGTGTGTGTGCTTGTCTGTGTTTGTCTTTTTGTTTGTGTGAGCTTTAAAAAGGCAACTCGGATTTGTTCCCGCTGCGTCTGCTGCAACTTTACTTTTTGACGACCGCATTTTTTAGCTTTCTTTTCCACCTGTTTTTCTCTTGCTCTGTTGATATTTTTTATGATTTTTTTCCACAAGCACTCACACAAGTGGCCGCTTACTGTTAGGTACACATATGTAAAACGAATACCTTAATGTATATATAGATGTACATGTGTGTGTGAGTGTGTTGTACATAGCATGGGCAATAACACCAACCAAAGGTAGAGGTATGCATACAAACTGGGAGCGGCGGCAGGTTTCTCGTATTGATTTTCAATGCTTTTGTTCAATTCATTCACTAATTCATAGAGACCTGCGTTATCGGTTACTTCCATACATGTACGTATGTAAGTGCGTGTGTGTGCCTATATACTCTAATTGACCGCTTTATTTAATTGTTTACCTGATATGCAGATATGTTCATATTTATTTAATACGGTATGTCAAGAACGTTATTTCTTATATTTTTTATTATCTTTTTTTTTTATTATTTTTTTTTTTATAAAAAAAAGGGAAAAGCTCACATTTTCTATATTTTTAGTTTTACTTTATCGTTTGAATAATTGATTGAGTATCAAACTAATTGACAGCATTTAAAGGTATTCGATATGCAAATTTGGTGTTATTTAAGTGTGTGCATGTATACATATGTGTACATATGTCGCACCTGTAAATACACACACAAGTACAACTCTGCCTTGTTAGCATTTATCAATAACTAATATGCACACACACACAGAGACATTCTACATCCAAATATAACACATCTTCCCTCTCTCTTTCTCATATTAGCGCATTCTTTTGCTAATTAGCACGAATTTCGAATTTTTGTTGTCACGTTCGATACGAATATTTTTTAACTCGTTTTTTTTTTCTTTTAAAATATTTGATTGTGTTAGGCAGGGCATGCCTAACGCATTTCATCCATTAAATACTTCACAGACATTAACGCTGGCTTATTATTTTCATTAAAAAAAAAAAACACACACACACAAAAACTAACTGTAATTGGGCTTGCGCTTTTATCTAATTTCTTTCTTTCACACTTGACATCTATCTCCCTCCCTCCACACTTCCAATCTCAGCTTAAGAGAGCCGCTCGTCCACAACTTTTTTGTTTTCTTTATTCTTTTACCTGCCGTTTACTTGTTGTGCTTTTGTATTCTCGTCCGCCTTCCTTCTATTTTGGCTTTCCACTTTCGTTCGTTCTTCTCAATTTTTACAGCACTTTTTTTATATTAATCAAAGCTTGCTTTTGGCTTATACATACGCAACTGTGTGCGTAATTTAAACACTGAATAAATTATTATTTCACACTCCTTGTTTGCGAATTATATGGAAAGTAAAGGAAATAAGTTGTAGCCGCAATGTCGCCGTAATTGTAGTCATTTAAAAAGCACACGCGTTGTCCGCTGTGGCCGCGTTTAGTACGTCAGGCCAGACCAAAATCAAGATACTAACTTGGCTAACTCAACACGGCTAGCTCTAGCTCAGTTAGCCAGAGCCACAAGAGCTAAGCCTCAAAGTGTCAGCCGTTGTGATGAGAGAGCGCAACAGTGAGCGATAGCATTGAGAGAGCGCCAGCGTTGCCACCTAATAAATTCAATTTATAATAAATATAAATACGTTAAAAGTACCCAGCTAATAAAATATTGTTATATTTAAGTTTGCATATTTATTTTTACGTTTGTTATCTAGCAGGTCCGTAAAATTTTACTTTATTTGCTTACACCACCTGAACGCTCATCGCAAAAAAATAGCAGGTTATATTCGTGATCAGTATAATTAATTTTAAACAATTGGTAAACTAGATAGGCAACGTTATTTTTATTGTTTTTATAAAAATGGGTATAGCTTAGAAACTAATTGAAGGACTTTGTAGATCAACTTCTCTTATTTTTATTCGCTTTCATTAACTTGGCTTTCAGAGCCTGCACATCGACTTTATTGTCCTCAGCAGCACGCTTGCGAGATGGACCGGGCGTGTCCTCGGTTGGTGGCACAAAGTCCTTGTTACGACGCTCGTCTTGTTTCTTAGCTGCTTCTGCTTGTTTGGCAGTGCGTTCCTGTTGTCTCTTGGCCTGCTTCTGCTCTTTGTTGAGGAAGTATTCGCCCGTGGCCAGCTGCTTGTCGATCTTGCTCTCTGGCTGTTGGGGCGGGAATGGTGTGTACTCCTTCTTAGGCTTCTTGTTCTTGGGCTGCTTGCGTTTACTAATGTTCTTATTCTTGAACTTGGGCAAAAACCGTGACCAATCCTCGCCGGCAAGCTTGGGATCTTTCATTAGTTCGCGTTTGATCATCAGAGCTTTGATATTATAAATGGGATGCACATTGTTCATGGTGTCCAGTACAATGTCGCGCACCTGTTGCAGTCCCTTATATGGACCGAGGGCCGAGACTGTATTACCTTGCACCAGAACATAGCAATCGGTGAGCAGCTCAATAGACTTTAGAGTGGCACCATTGGGGCCAATGAGACGCTGTCGCCGTTTTACGAATTTCTCCTTTTTGTGCACCAGGTTACCAATTTTAATGATATCACACCCGGTATCGTCCTGAAGGACACGTTTCGCTTGCTCAAATGGCACGCTGCGTGCCATCAATTTAATCATGTCGCGGGATTTAATGATGATATATGGGTCCCATGTCTTGCGTGTCGTCTTTACTACCATGCTGCCCTCTATCAGATCTAGTTCGGCCTTCAGATGATGCTCGGCCAAACATTGTTGCACTAGGGGCCAAACTTCCTTTAAATATTTCTCTCGGTATTTTGGAAAGAGCGTGGCAAAGGAGCTCTCCTCTACCAGACCATGTGGATTGTCTTCGGGCTTGAATGCAGGTATCTTCAATGACCACGCATTGTCCACAGGCTCCGTACTTTGGTTTGTGGGTCCCTCACTTTCATTGTCGCTCATATTTTGAATTAAAAAAAAAAACCCTTTTAGATGGAATTTGATTTGAGAAACTTTGCCGTGCACGTTTGTTTTGAACAGCTGCGTAGAAAGTGTGCCCGTATAACAATAATCGATAACATCTACTGAGCTCTCAACCATCGATAGCAATAACTAAATCTTTACTTAACATATACAAGGTTGTTTGGATGAGATAGCTTCAAAATATATTTCATTTGATTCCTAACTCAAGCAAATTACATTGCATTATAAATAAAATAGGCTGCTGGCATTTTATTTCCAATAATTTGTGACGTAGCAGCACAGTGCCAAAACTTATCGAACTTCACCCTATTTTAAAAATATCGATAGATTCTCAAGCAAGGTGTGTCGATTAAAATTTTTCCACTCAGTTTTCATTCTATTGTTGGTTTTGGGTGAGTTTGGTCGATGTTATTTTCGTTGAGGCCCGGACTTTCACTTTCGCCTATAACTTGAGACGCAATAAAAATATAAAATTCGTCGACATTAAAAATAAGAAAATCCTGTAGACAAAGAATTGAATTAAATTAATTTTTGGTAGGCATTGTAAAAATTTCATCAATATACGTAAAGCGAAGTGTGCCGGATTAAAAGCAAAGAAAAACACTTGGGGGCGTGGACGTGACGTGCAAAATTTGCATAAAGTTGATATAATTTGGTAGTTCTCTCATTTCAAGTGGAAAACATTGGTATTATATCGTAAAAATAAATATTTTCACGCATATTGCGTATTAGTGATCAATTTAGTGAAAAATCAATATGGCGTCGAAGCGTCTACGTGGCCACGTTACGGCGCTGCCAACTTTCTCTAAGAGTATCGAGAATCAAAAATTTGTTTGCAGCTAGCTAGGAGGCTACATCAAACAAATCAAGCGCGTGTTCAATACAATCATTACAATAAAAACTGGTATAGAAGAATATTTCATTACATATACAAAATATATCAATTTTTTTTCGGTCGAATGGTCAGCTTCAGTGCTTCAGGGTTGCATGTTCATTTTCGAGTATCGATTACACTTAGTCGATTGGATTTAGAAACTCCATGGTCGAAAAGAGCATTAGAACGCGAAGCACGTTTTCATCATAATCGAATTGCTAATGAAATTGGTCCAGTCGCATAACAGAAATTAACTTTTCATGTCCATTTAAACTTGAAGGACTTTGGTGATTATTTAGCGACTTTAGGAGATGGAGTAAACATATGTACGAAAATTTTCCATATGGATATAAAGTTTATTGCGTCGCTAGGTAACCTGGTTTGCAAAGTGTTTGTTCGATATAATTAGTTTCCTAAGTATAATTTGTTTGTGCATAAATACTGAGTGGTGTCTTTCTACATTTTTAGATCTGAATCAACAAAAGATTGCAAATTGATGGCCTAAAATTGGTGCATTACGTAATATTCGTGGTGTTTATATATCAATTTTGAGTTAGAAAGAGACGGCAGTAGTGTGTTTGCTATTTGGCGTTGCCATATAGTGAAAAAAAAAAATAAAAATATGGTGAGTTGTAATTCTGTTTTAGGCAGTTTATTCTCAACGATTTCACTGTACTAAAATTTTATTTTTATTTTATTATTTTTTCTTAGCCACGCATAGTGCCCTTACAATTATTAAAGTGCCTGCGGGTGCTGTTGGATACCAATGGTGGTATACTTAGTGCGACAGAAGTAAAACGTATAGCTGGGTAAGTTGTCAAATATTTCGGCAATCAACAAGGCGCCCTCTAGTGTTAATTTTTTTCGTTTGTTTTATAGGTTAATGACGAAATATTCAAAAAAGCTAGTCTCGAAGTGCGTTTACGTTCAGATTTTAAAATCTACTAAAACGGAACTACTTGGAGATTTTATGAGTGTTGGTGGCTGGGCCTTGGTCTGCACTTGGCTGAGTGATGCGATACGTACAATGAACTGGCCTCTCGTACAAGAAATACTTGAACTCTTGCTACTTTCTCCTGTTGATGTAAATAGATTAAAAATAAATTCGGCGCCCATTTTGGTGAAGGGGCTTTGTAAAGATGGGGGCAATGAAGGTAAGTGTGGGTCGACTAGAATCTGGATGTCAACATAGTTTATTGTATAATGTAACTAATCCAAGCAATGGGCACTTGCCCCGATTCTTCCCATTTGTCACTTTCAGGTGTTCGTATATTGGCTAAGCGGTTGGTTGAGCAGTGGCTTAAAATCGTTACTGAAAATCCAAGTGGGACAGCAGTAACCAGTTCACCTAGTGGGGTCGTCGAGTCGCAGAGCGGTTCTGGAGCAGATCAGAAGGACTCGCATATGGAGCACAGCTCGTCGGACAGTACAGACAGCGGCGGTGCGCCCGTTAAGCAAAACTACACGATTACTTCGGACGAGCGCAAACGCAATATAGTTATAACAATCAAAACTGTTGACAAATCTGCGTCATCGTTAGCAACCGCAGATAGTGTATATAATGATGACGATAGTTCCTTACCACCGTCTGAGACGGGCTCAGAGTCCAGAGGGACCGAGTCTAATGCTCATTTAGAAAGTTCTGATAAAACTAATTTAGATGATAGTAGTAAAAATGATTCAAAGATCGATGACGAGGCTGATAAGAAGCACAAAAGTGCGCGCGACAAGAGTAGGCGGTCTGAGAAAGATCGTGACAAGGATAGGAAATCGTCTAGTAGTCACAGATCCTCTTCGTCTAGCCATAAGTCGTCTTCGTCATCCTCGAATTCAAAGAGCTCCTCGAAGAGTTCATCATCTTCGTCCCATCGTAGCTCGAGCGACAAGCATCGTGACAAGGACAAGGCACGATCAAGTTCCAGTTCTAGCTCGAGTAAAGATAAAGATCGCAAGGAGGGTTCTAGCTCATCCTCATCATCTAACAAGCATAAATCCTCAAAATCCTCGTCATCGTTGTCATCGTCAAACTCTAGTACGTCCAAAGATCGCAGTCGCGATAAGGACAAAGACAAGGCGTCTTCGTCGTCGTCAACAGCCGCCTCCTCTAAAAAGGAGAATGATAAAGATAATAAATTGATGCCGCCGCCAACAGCGACTGCATCCGAGAAAAAAACTAAAGAGGGTGATGCCGATGTGCAGAAGCCCAAATCGATATCCATACCTAATAGAAAGGCATCGATATCGATCGAAATACGCCGTGATACCGAAAAGACGGCCACGGTAAAGACGTATCAGTCCAAATTTCGTTCCCATGGTCTCACCGAGGAGGCGCCACCCCCACCCTCGCGCAAAGGTCTGAAGAAGCCCACGTCCACTGCACCCACATCAGCAGCAGCATCGGTGTTGCCGCCGGCGACGGCACTGAAGAGACCTTCCCCACCGCCTAGCAGGGATACGCCCGCCGAGAAGAAGCCCAAGATAGACATCAACAATCTGAGCGGACATGTAGACCGGCCGGGATCCGTTAAGCTGATTGCACCCAAAAAGAGTAAGCATCATTCCATAGAGCTCATTACTAATCTCTCCGTTTTATCTTTACAGAAACTGAAGGTTTTTGCTTTTGTTGTTTGCTGGAATTTGAGACGCACTTGTGTGTATTTTTGTTGAAATCATTTTAAGGAGTATAATTTTTCGCTTGGGTGGTTGATCGATTGATTAATTGATTGGTTGATGGGTGGGTTGCACAATTGTTAGGCGATGGTTTGGTTCGGAACCAATAAATATTGGCCCTTTGCGAGCTGATCGTCCCTCGGGTGGTCAGGCGACCGTTCGTATTAAAGTTGAAGTACATTTTTTGATTTAGTTGGAAGCTACGCATACAAATGGACAGACAACTAGACAGCAACCTAGAGCCTGTTTCTTCGGGACACTAGCGGCCTGGCCAGCGGACGTATTTGCGACGCCCGGATGGGGCTTCAGAGGCAAGAGCAGAGCCCATGTTGAACGGCGCATGCGCTTCAGTGGACAGCCGGTGCGGCGGCAAGTCGGCTTGGTGTTAAGTATTAAAACTCAACCTAAAATACAAAACAAACAAAAAGTATAGACAATTACATTTACCTTTAAATCTATGCAATACACGTTAATGATTTAGCTTTAAGGTATGTAGATGCAGCTTACTAACCTACTACATACAATACAAAAAAAGAAAAGAAAAAAATGAAAATGATAAGAAAAAACGAAAACAAAAAATAAATACGACTTTCCTCTAGAAAAATATATTTTTTCTATTGAAATAAAATATGATGATGCATTAAACAAAATGAAGAATATATAATTATATAACTATATATAAAAATATCAACTTTGAGCTGGCTGTTCTTAAAGTTTGGTAGCCGAAATGATGACAGCACGTTACAGTTAGCGCTGGCTATGATGGCCACAGCGATATTCTGACAAGTACACCCAATTCATTTATTTTGATATCTATATGTATAATTGCCTCTGCAAAAATGAGCGAAAGATCGAAAATTATATTGAATACTGTTCTGTTGCGCGTCCATTGATGCTACCAAGGTCTAAGAACCTGGCCGCCTTTTCACTTGAAGACCTGCAACATGGCACAAGCCACGCGTTGATCACTTGGATCAGTTGTTCAGCGAGGGGTGCTTAGGAGGTTTTATACAAACTCGTATTTTGCTTATATATATATAATTTTGTTTTGTTTGTTTATAGAGTTAGTCAAATCAGCTGCTTTGGATTCGTCTCAGTTTCGGGTTTGTGTGCTCGGTACTGCATCTATACATATGTATGAATTCATACATACATATGCAGTCAGTCGTACGGGGTGTATGCATAGATAAAGCTAGTGTCAAAGCACGTTGGGGTTTTTTTATAGCCTTTTTTTGTAGTATGCGGGTTGTGTGTGTGTTTTTGAGTCGTCTCTAATCAGTTGGTAATTTGTTTACGATCGCAACAAAAGCAAAAACCTGTGTAGTGCGTAAAGATCTTGAATAGAACCCACTCCATATATACTATGTTACTTAAATTTATGTTAATTGTTGTTAATTTATTGCAGTTTCAACTCTGGTGGAAACGAATCTCTTCTCGGATGCGCTCGCTGCCTCCATAGAGCCCAAGAAGGTTGTCAAGCGCAAGCGACTTAATGCAGCTGCTTCGCCCACGGAGAAAGATGCGCCGCTGGCGCCATTGAAGTTCTATCAGGACACTCTCGATGAATCGAAGAGTGAGGATAAGTCTGATGATAGCACCAAGGAAAATGATGACAGCAGAACGGGGTCGCCAGGCAAAGAAACTGATGCGGACGATGATGATATACCATTGAAGAAGGTCAAGGAGGACATTGAGCAGAAGGTGCAGCGAGAGAAGTCGGCGGGGGAGAATGGCGATGGCGATGGCAGTGCTGATGATGCGGACGACACGCCCGAAGAGCCCAAGAAACCAGGACCTGGCTGCGGACCCAATGGACCGCCGGGCGTGCTGATGCTGCATCGACGACGGGGACCCAAGAAGAAGCTCACCTGGCAGCCTGATGAGAAATTGACGCAAATTCGCTACTTCGAGGTGGATCGATCGGAGCGCGTAAATGTGACCAAGCAGAGCTTCCTTGAAATGAAGAACATGGAGCGTTACAGCGAACGCGATGCGTTGAACATCGCGCGGCGGGGCTTCGACGATATCATGGAGCCGCAAATGGAGTGGCGTCCGCTGATCGAGGTGGACAATGTGCCCGATCATCCCAATGGCAATCTGTCCAAGCAGCGTGTGGTGCAGGCGGAACGAGAGGCAACTACGTTGCGGGCTCTCTACTTCTCGCCGGACATGATACCGGACAGCCCAGCCGAGGCGGAGCTGGAGCCGCACTTCTCGCACGACATTCCAATTATACCCATTGATGATTTAACTGGCAATCCGGATGCGGTCAATGACTACAGCTTGTTGCCCTGGCCGGAGCCGAAGGGCTACAGTGCGGCCAGCAATGAGACGGGCTACAGTGACAACATGAACAACGCGAATCCCAGTATGAATCCCAATATGATGCCATCCAACAATCCCTTCCAGCCGTTCGGCAACAATTACATGCCCGGCGCGGGGAATATGCCACCAAATCCAACGTCACAGATGCCCATGAATATACCACAAACGGGTCCGCCGCCCATCTGGCAGAATCAGATGGGCAGTCCCATGATGAATCCCATGAACGGACCTCCTGGTCCCATGGACATGAGCACTCCACCTGGCATGCCTCCCAACTTTATGGGCAATCAGTTTGGCAGTCCTGGCGGTCCGTTTGGTGGGCCTCCGGGCTTCAACAACATGAACTATCCGCCAATGATGATGAACGGACCTGGACCTGGTCCGGGCCCGGGACCGGGACCCAATGGGCCCATGATGAACGGACCGATGCCCAATGGCATGGGACCCATGATGAATGGTGGCGGACCACGCAACAACATGAACAACAATCGCAAGAACAACGGAGGCGGAGGAGGCGCTGGCGGCGGCAATTGGCGCAGCGGCGGCAACAATTTCCAGGACAACTCCGGCGGCAATTGGCGGTCAGCGGGCTCTGGCTCCAATCGTGGCGGGGGCGGTGGCAACAACAACACGGGCATCTGCAAGCAGTTTATGCGTGGTCACTGCCACATGGGCAAGTCCTGCAAGTACGTGCATCCGCAGAAGAAGCGTATGTAGGATTCGCCCGAATCTTCCGAGGAAGATTCGCATATATAGATCTCACAGAGCGCCACAGCTTTGCACACAATCCCAATCACACCCCCGGCCCCCATGTATATTCACATAAATCTCTGCGATATGGACTGTGATCCCAGACTAATGCGGATCACAAGCCACGCTGTTACCCCAGCCAATGAAGACTGTAGCCTGGAACGCCAATAGGAGGAGGATAGCTAGAGGCACTTGCCTCGCCAGGCGTTATACTGTAAATAGATATGTAAACCTATATGTAACACAAATATGTTAATATCAAATATCTTTCATACGGATTAGGATAATGTAAAAAGTAAAACGGAACTTATTTTTAATTTTATGAACCACAACTTCAATATTCGTTAGGTTAGCTTGTTAATATTAATAATAAAGACCAAGTCATTTGAAGAAAGTTACGAATTATCTTTGATTATCAAGAGTTGTATGTTTAAATAGATTTTGAATAGGCATAGCTAACCGAAGCGAGCATTTATTTCCTCTTAGTCTTAATTATATGTACTTTACTAAACTGTCATATCGTAGGTGAAGTTTTTAATTTTTTAATAAGGCTAACTTTTATACCCGTTGCTATCAGTTCAAACGATTTGCATTTTAGCAGTAATAATGTTGAAATTTATTTTTTTGAAATAATATAGAATAAAATTGGATAAAAGAACAACTTGAGTATTGTTTAATTAAGTCCGTGTGCTTTCACGTTAGACGAAGGAGATTCTCCATTCAACTCCGTATAGCCAAACATGTATTTTTACTGATTTTCCAGATTGTTGTATTTGCTTAACTTGGACTTTGGGGCATCGTATTACATATGGAAAAGTTTTTAATGGGACTAATAGTTCATATGAATATATAATGAATAATTGCAGATTTGAAGTCTTTTTAAAGGAAATATTTGACCAAATTGGGTTAACCCTAAAAATAAAAATAACAAAACAATTAACGATAAATATAAACATATTTCGACTCCAATTTGTAAACATTTTAAAACGAAAGGGTATTGTTTAAAATAAAAAAAATTTTATCTAAATTGATCGACATTATTTTAATTTTTAACTGGCACATTTAAAATTTTAAAATATTTCGCTATTTTTAAGCTAAACTAACTAAACTAAAATTTATTATGTAAATACTATGTAAAATAAAATAAAATTTATATATTTGTCTGTATATTGGTACAATATATATAAATCTTTGATAATTTAAAATGATCAACTAGAGGGCATATATTTATTGCGATTATTTGGAAATTTAATTTAAATAAAAATTTTATAATGAGTTTTAAAAATAAAATTATTCAAATAATTAAAACAAAACAAAAAACTGTTTTTATATGAAAATTGGTGATTTAATTTGTTACATCCAAAAGTAGACAAACAAATTGATTTATTTATAATTCCAATTGATAGTGATATGAACAAAATATTTACAAAAAATTTAAATATTAATACATAATTTTAAAAAATTGGATAAAATATAAAAATTAAAATAATTATAAACTTAAGAACGTTTATATATTCCCATTTATCTATCTCTAATTATTTAAAGTTGGTAAATTATTTATATAAAATTTTATTTAG
The DNA here is from genome assembly GCF_001654015.2 of Drosophila navojoa. The sequence continues at coordinate 113,669 of NW_022045878.1, read as the reverse complement.
TGTTCACTATTCTTACTTATTTATATTTAAAGCACACCTGTATAGTGCTAACTTAAAGGTATGCATATACGAATGCGTCAGAATGTGTAAAGGAATGTCAATAAAAATCAATGACACATATATGTATATACTTTCACATGTATGCACGCCTTGTGTGTGTATTTGGGTTGACTAGTTGACTAGTTTGTTGCACTTAACCTAAAATTTGTAGGGCTTCTTCCGCGCTTGCTGCTTGGATCACAGGTTTTTCAATTTAGTTGCGTTTGGCTATTCCATCGGACCAAAGTAAAATAATTTGTTTATTTTTTGACACACCATGAGGTTACTTGGCTTTCTCGTGCATTTGTTGGCATTGTGCGCGGTGGGTCAGGCGCTGAGCTTCACTGTGACTTCTCGCATTTATATGGATGTGAAGCAGAAGAAGCAGTCGCTGGGTCGGATCACATTCGGTCTCTTTGGCCAGGTGGCGCCCAAGGCGGTGGCCAACTTCCGGCACATTTGCTTGCGCGGCATCAATGGCAGCAGCTATGTGGGCGCCACGTTTCACCGCGTCGTGGATCGGTTTCTGGTACAGGGCGGCGATATAATCAATGGTGATGGGACTGGTTCCATCAGCATTTATGGCGACTACTTTGAGGACGAGGAGAAGGGGCTGAGCATTGAGCACAATCGACCCGGCTACCTGGGCATGGCCAATCGGGGACCCAACACGAATGGCTGTCAGTTCTACGTGACCACGGTGGGTGCCAAGTGGTTGGACGGCAAGCACACGGTCTTTGGCAAAGTCTTAGAGGGCATGGAAACCATATATGCTATAGAGGATGTGAGTGACGCATTGGACATATGTATTCTTAAAGGGTATATTACGATTCTCTCTCTCTCTCTTTTGGAACAGGTGAAAACCGATACGGATGATTTTCCAATCGATCCGGTGGTCATTACCAACTGCGGGGAGCTGCCTACGGAACAGTTTGAATTATACCCGGATGACTTCAACGTACTGGGCTGGATCAAGGCAGCGGGTTTGCCCGTCACCAGCTCGTTTCTAGTCCTACTAATATTCCACTACTTTTTCCGCCAACTCAACATGTACTGCTAAGGGACTGTTCTGCCTTTTTATTTAGTCAATACTCAACTAATTGCACATTCTCAGTTTAACGATTATAATAAAGCGGTAATCGGCCTGAAGCGAGCATCCAGAGTCAATCACGCCTTGATTATGCCACGCAGCAGTATGGGCATAGTAGGTCCCATGTGGAGCTGAAGGAGCGAGAAGGGTAAGATATAGGGGAGGCGAATTAGTGAGGGCAAAGAGAAGAGATCGTATCAAAGGGGAATCAAAAGGGAACATTGGAAGGTAGTCTAAAAAATGTAGGAGGATAAAACAACTCACATCGATATAAATATAGTCCTCGATGCGTTGATCGAGCGGATAGTGCTTAGACTCCGGCTTAAAGTAGCCCACCATGCGCATCTCAACCCCGGAGAAATTCGAGTGGTGAGCCGTGTGGACGCGGGCCAGTGTGAAGTGATGCTTGTGATCGGGATAAACGGAAAGATTTAAGCTATTATAGTACTCCTCGATCAAGTGGCGATCCCTCTCGGTTACATCACGCTGATGGATAAAATCATTGAAATCGAACGAGTGGGCATGCTTCAATTTGGGATTTGTATCCGCATCCATTAAGCGTTCCCATATGTTGCGATAGGTCTTGTTAAAGTACTCCAGCTCCGTACACTTCTCGGCCCAAAATGTGAACTTCTTGTCGGTACTGTTGGTTGACCGAGACTATTGGATTAGGTTCATAGTAAATTGTCTTTTGGATACCTACTGATTCTCTATGTTAAAGTCCACAAAGAGACCCGGAATGCGAACAGCAGTGCGGGCCGATGCAATCAGCTTGCCGGGTCCAAAGAAATGCAAACGCAGCTCAAAGCGACGCAGGGTGTCACGCATCAGTGGGCCCAAATCCAGAATATAGGCGAGTTGTTCGCAGGGCAGTGGCTGGACAGTGAAGTGCCTGGCAGTGACGGGCAGCCTGTAGCCCTGCGGCTTGTGATGGTTGACATAGCTCTCATAAACCTTTTGATGCAAGACAAATGTCTCCATATTCACGCTTAGCCTATGTAGATAACGCTCCGTGACGAGCATTTGATTGAGCACCACGGCATTCGGTAGCTCCTGATTGTTATTGACCAGCACATACGTCTGCACCATCTTGAAGAGCTGAATGTCATGATAGCGCTGCCGTTCACTGGGCATGTCCTCGTCGCTCTCGGAGAGCTCAGTAAAATCGGTGGTTATTTTGTCCTCCTGTTCAGCCTCCTCCTCAAAAAAACCCATGGCATCTTTGTCGACTTCCGTAATGCTCTTGAATATCTCGTAGTTGTAAATCTTACGCATATATACGTATTCCTCTATAATATCGTCCACGATCTGTTCAACCATGGGCAAAGGCGTCGTCAGATTCAATATGGGCATTATGCCCTGACCGCGCAGCCGGAACGAGCTGCTGGCCGTGTTATTGATCAACACGTTGAATATGCGTAAGAAATTCTCATTGAAGCCTAAAATGCCAGATATTTTGACTTTATCGTAACCCAGTGGTTCCATGAACATTTCCTCATCTTGCATTATTTTGGCATAGCCATCGATAAGACGCCTCTCATTTATCTCTGGACTCGTGAGGTTCAATTGTAAGGGATATTTTGTGACATTCGAGATGCGTATTACAGTATTGAATTGCTCGTACCAGGGCTGCAGATGAAAAGAGGAGTTAGGGGAAGACAAGAGAGTTCGCCAGAGTCTAAATACGAACCCTGACATTGAGGTAGACATTATCCTTTAGATATTTAATTTTCTGCGCCAGATTGACAAGGATCACTGACAAGTATTGACTGCGTCCGCCCACCACATCCAATTGGAATACGGCTTTCACTTCGTGGGAGCGACGAACATGCGGCAGATGGATCAAGCACGCCTTGCTCTCCACCTTCCGCAAGTGTCCAGTCTTTTCGTAGAAGTAAATGAAACGATCCGAGTAGCAGTACTCCGAGGAGGGTTCAGATAGCCGCTGGCTGGACTCCAGGTTCAGCTGATCCAAAATGTAATCAATTGTGTGATGTACATAGCTCGAATCACTGAACACCTCACTATCATCGTACACATCAGGCATCATGTCTAGGGGTATATGAACGCGACTATGACTGAGATCCAGTTCGTTAAGTATCTCCTCGAGTATATCGAAGATCAGTGAGTCATTCTCCTGTTCGCTGTGATACTGGCAGCGACACTTCTGATAGCGTATTGTCATGTTCTCCTCCTCCGCACAGCTGAAGTTGTACTCCAGAGTGCGTATGATATCGGAGAGCAGTTCGGCAACCACATCACCCGAATCATCACCACCAATGAATATGTTCGACTCCTCGATGCGTTTCCATTTGTAATCGGCGGTGGTGCAGCCGTCATTGATGATATCCACATTGTAGTTGTATGCACGGCCACGATCGAAGAGCACCAGCTCGGGCTGTATTATGTGGATTTCGGGCACCAACACGGTCAGCCGCAGACTGAGATGCTTTTGTGGCTTGCTAACGGCAAGCACATTGATGCGCCCCTCCACTAGCTTGCAAAACATTTGCCTCACCGTCGAGTTATTGAGAGTGATGTAAATCTCTTTTTGCTCGAACCCTTCGAAAGACACTTTGATTTGTTTCTCAAACGAATGCTCGTACAGCTCCTTGATGCGGAATGGACCCACCGCCTCGAGCAATACCTCGTCGAACGGTATACTGGCCTGACTGCACAGCACGGCGGTGCGGATCTGTGGGCGTTGCTTCAGCGGATAACTGGGCTGGAACTCAAAGCTAAGGCACTTTCGGTCCCACGTAAGATGGCCTTCGATAAACTGCGCCTGTACCGTAAGGCGTATCACGTGCTTGCGTTGTGGATACTTCAGATCCGTCACCACCAACATGAAGTCACAGAAGTAGAGCCCTTCCTCATAGCTGGTCATCATTATGTCGATGAAGTCGTCCGCCCGTGGGTGCAGCTCCACGACCTTGGGATATATGTCAAAGCGGGCAGTCAACGGCTGATTGACGCAGGCGCTTGTCTTCTTTGCGGGATTGTAGGTGGTTAGACGTGTCACATTCAAGCGATACGAACGAAATCCTTTATTGGTCAGCTTTACGCTATAATGGTACGGATATATCATGGCCAGAAAATGTTCCTGAGTATCCGTAAAGAGTACGCCCGCATCTAGGCCATCTCTTATGTCGGGATCAAAGTATATTGGGACTCCCTCTACTAAAAATGTAATCGGTATTTCAATGACATTATCGAACTGCAGATCAATGTACAATGTGTTATGATATAGATCTGGATCTGTAAACATTGACACCAAAGTCGTATACATGCTCTGGCCTTCGGGCGACAACTTTCCACCTCTCGTTGTGAGATACTGAAAGTCGACGTTTTCCTAGGGGAAAAAGGTGTACATTTAATAGGACAGATCCCCATCTGATAGAAGGTCTTACCAATTTCATGGAGAGCACTGTATTCGTCGGCGAAACATTATCGATATACAAATAATGCTTGTGCAGCTCGAAAACCTGCAGACGGACGTGCACAGACATCTGGGAAATGCGTATTTCCGTGGGCAGTATATTTGCGTACAAATGAAAAGGAAATGCGTGTGGGGCGCCGACAATTTTGAGAAGACCCGATAGTTTGTTAATGCCCAGAATACGGAACATGACAAAGCAATGGGCAATCGAAACGGAATTGGAGCCAATGTAATACTTCCAGTTGCCATCACTGAACCCCATTTCGTTTGGCTGTAAGCAATAATTGTATTTAATTAAAACTCCCTTTCCTTTCTGCTCTCTCTTTGAGATTTCTTTGAGAACTTACAATAACATCAAAGTGCACGAATCCGCCGACATTGGAGGGATTCTCGAATTCCATTTCGAAGTTATATTCCTCACCCGCGTACATAATGCGATCGGTGAGATCGACAAAACTCTCCCAAATGATGTCTGGGGTGCTGCAGGTGTACTCGAACCAGAGTTTGGAGCAAAGAAACTCCGATTTGATCAGCATCTTCATTTGATCTTCAGACGAATCTGAGCTCGCTAGGGGTATAGCCGGGCAGATTCGCACGGTCAGCGAACGATGAAAGTAGCCCACCCGATTTGGTACTATCAATATGGTTATGCTACGTCCCGTATTTGGTCTGAGATAGATAATCTCGTTATCGCAATAGACTTCAGCGGGATAGCTGGGTATGGCGTTCCAGTCGAGGAATATGAAATTGTTGTGTGTCTTCATGATGTTAAAGTAATTCGTATTCAAGAGGCTGGTCAAAGCCTCCTGAATGACGCGTTTGTCCGTCTCGGATTTGTCGAATATCTTCTGCTTCTTTAGGTTTTTTAGCAGCTGCGAGGCCATTTCAGGTACACTATCTATGGGGCAAGCAGATGTAACATAAGTTTGCGGAATTTTCGATAACCTGAGGGAGTCAAGTGAGTTGCTTCAAGTGGAGTTCGTAGATTGTACTCACCCATGATGTCCTCTTCAAATTGAAGGCTATATTCCGATTCGTTGATTGAAAGCGATTTCACGGATTGCTGCTCCAACTCGACGTCCGTTATCTGAATGTTATCAGTCAAATCGGTTTCCGCGAGTAGATCGTCATGCACTTGCTGCAATTGTCTAATGGGATCTCGTATCGTTATGGGCAATACTTCGGATTCTCGAATATTAAAGACCAACGGCTGTTCCAAGCCATCTTCCGTCGGCTTCACCTGCAAGGTAATGGGCACGGCCAATGGATTCATGAGCAGCATAAAGCGTTTCTGTGGCACACCAAATGGAATTGTGCCAAATTCGACAAGTTGCGGGAATGTGCGAAGCTGAATGTGTTGGCCCATGCCCCTTGAATGAAAAAGAAGTTTCAAAGTTGCTGGGCTTCAGTTCCGAGCATGAAGGAGCTTACTTTACGCTGACATTGTGATAGAGGCCGTTTACAACTTTAAAGCGCAGCGTCACGTTAAAGCGTGCGGGCACAATGGTAAAAAACGATAAGTGAAAGATCCCACGCTCGCACGGCTCCAACTCGAAACCCTGGTCAGGTGTGACACGAACGCCACAGATGTCCGGGTCTAAGCACTCCACGTACTTCACCTTGGCAACAACACCTGCTCGTAGTGATATTATTTTTGGGTAAATGCATCAATAGCTGTCTTACCGACCATCCACATTTAAAATTTTGATGAATGCGCAATGCTCCTCGCCCAGGTAGATTTTCCGAAAGTCAATCACTGTCGGAAAGATCTCGACATCAATGCCTTTGATCTCCCCAAAGAGGACGATAGAATGCGTCTCAATGCACTCCATGCTATCCGTGAAACAGAGATTGATTTTTGTGCGCTCCCGGAATGGTGGCACCTCGTGTTCGGCAAATTCCTCATAGTCGATTGGTTTAAATTTGATTAGTATCTGACTGGATGTAATCGGGTCAATTTGGTGCGGCACATCTATATGAAAGTGAATTCTAGACGTATCCTTGTATGAAAGAACTTCGGATTTGATATCCTCATCAAAATCAAATAACAATACGCTATGCATGCTAACTGCCGACTCGATTATCTTATCCGATATGGTCGATCGTGCCGAACCAACCGCGGACTTCTCTTCGTCCTCAGTTTCTTTGGCGTAGAACGAGGTAGCTATTCTCAGAGGATGAGTGCTTTCATTACATATAGAAAACGAACGCTGCACTTCATCGCCAAATTTCGTCTGACCAAAGGGCAAGTAGCCGCGATTTACATACGCGCTCATCGATTTCGGTGTATAACTGAACACTATATTCCTGGGAGGAGCTGAAAGGGCATAGCACGAGATGAGCGACCAGCTTTACTGGATTTTGCTGGGCTGTTCCCAGATACCTACATGTTCCAAATTTAACATTGAAGAATCCATTGTATTCCTGCAATTTCCTCGGATCAAATTTGATCAATAGCTTCAGATAGTCATGTGGAACTATGACGTGGTGATTCATATAGTGCAGAGAGAGTCCCTTGAAGCTACTGCAATTTGCATGAAATGAAACGAATATGGGTGGATTTAAAAATATTTTCTGCTGCCAGTCTTCAGCTCCATTTAAGCTTACTTTCTGTACTTGACATTTATGGGATCCTTAGTTGGATTGTACATGATCATTTCGTAATAGGATCTGTCCTTGGGCACTGTGGGGGGTAGCGTTATTTGCTCCGAGATGAACGGTGCGATCATGTTTTTCAAAACTGTGAGTGAATTCGAGATTGGGTTAGCTTGAATTGCAGTTATCCTGTAACTTGATGGCATATCTCTATGCCATGAGGTATACTTTACCGATAATGGGCACTTCAAATGTTATGTTGGGATGAAACGATTTGATGAATATGAAACGTGGTCGATTAATACGCACCGCAGTTTTGCTACGTATATTGATTTTCACCTGCAAAACTTTGTCCGTCTCGATGAAGGTATTTAGTTCCGGTTGATAGATGTCAATTGTCGTATCGCTGGGACTATCCGTAGTGATCAAGACTTTGCGTGGATACTAGAAAGAGGCACTCAGCATTTGTGTGGAATATGAGAAGTTATTGGTCTATATATACCAGTGCAGTGTTGCGAATTGTCAACGTCAGGCCGTAGGTGTTATTCTTGCGAAACGGTTTCCGCTGTATCATCAGGCGTGGCGTAATATGCAGACTGTCCACCAGATTCACGTACTCCATGAAATCTAGAATGCCCAAATAGGAGAATGCCCAATTGGAGAAATTAATTGAATCTAATGTGAATCTTACACTCCTTGGCAATGCAGCAGCCGTAGAACATGGAACGGGGAGTACGAAACGATGGCAGTGGCACGTGCTGTTCCGTTTCCAAAGAATATGTATCTTCCATGTTGCCCTCCTCGATGCCATCCGTGGTCGCCGATGCTGACTCTGGCTTGGAAGGACCACGCGGCGTGGAGTCCATTTTTATGAATATTTATAGGTTATTATTTCATTTAGATAGGAAATTCAATATTTGTGTATATTATTTGTCATTTGTATGTCTACTATATCGAGAGAGATTGAAGGGAGATTTTCATAGAGTCTGGTGTGGACTTGGTTTTCCTTATATGGCATATTATATGCTCGAATTCAGAGCACGTGATTGTGTCATCAATTTATCCAAAGACAAATCTACACACACTCAAGCAAGTCTCTTATTTTGTTTTGGCAAATGCAAAGACAATCGCATATTACGTATACGCCCCGCTGTTGTTTGGGAAAACAATTTCAATTTGGCAAAACTCAACGCAGCGTGTGACCGACAAAATGTCGAACGTATTGGGCAGGCCAAAGGCAGCGACAGAGACAGATACAGGGACAGAGACAGGGACAGACAGACAGTCGGACTGGAACGTGGCTCGGTCCAAAGCTGATGCCAAGGAAGCTGCAGCACAACAAACATGCAATCGCAGTTGATGTCGCTGCTGCTGCTGCTGCTGCTGCTGTTGCTGGCGCTGCCTCAGTCAACCGCAGCAGAGCTGCGCAGCTGCCATTGCCGAAACAAAGTCGTTGCGAGCCCTATTTATTTGCTGTTGCCGTTCCGTTGATCGGTTCATTCCTGCATTTGGCAAAAAGGCAAAATGTCCTTTTGTGCAAAATTAATGATATGGGCCAGCCCACAGCTATCGAGCTCGAGAGAGAGGGGGAGAGAGGGAGAGAGAGAGGAAGGTCGATGGGGGGTCGAGGTGTTGGACACTTGAAAAGATGTGCGGTTAGGTTGGTTCGACTGGCCTCGTCTATTGCCATTTTTATTGTCAAACGGACGCAAGTAAAAAATTGGCCCCAAAGCCAATGCAACCGCAAAGCGAACAAAGGAAATTGAAAGCAAGGCAAGGCTGTGGGCAGGCCAGGCAAAAGGATATGCGCTGATGCCAAACTATTTTGCATGTGTTGCCACGCCCGGTGCCACCACGGCCACTGCTCAGCATTACTTCACCTCTTGTTTGTGTACCCCAGCTGTGGGCGTGCTCCTGCTCCTGCTCCGGCTCCTGCTGCTGCTGCTCGTCGTGCCTGCTCGTCGTCCATTCGCACTCGTCCTGTGTTTATTATCGCCGGCAAAGCGCTTATAAATCACGCCACTTCACATGCACCCGGAGCACCCCAAGCACCATCTTCGCCCAGAGCCTGGCAAAAAGCGCCCAAGGACTCTGCAGCCCAGATAATGGAAGGCCACTGTCCACACATGTCAGTTGCAGTGTTGGTCGGTCGTTCGGCCATAACAAGATACCCGAAAATTGCAGCCTTTCAATGCATGCGGCAAGCACGGAAAAGTCGCTGGCAACAAAGAAATATCTACGGCTACTCCCACGGCTATTATGACAAAGAGCTGCGGCTTCTGTTCAAGTGCCTTAAATGCGCGCTGAAGGTATTTAGGCTGTGAGTCTAAGTTGACTATATCATAGATATACATAATATATAGGACATAGAATATAAAGCTATGTTAATTCAGCCCTAA
>NW_022045878.1:63265-79071 GCF_001654015.2 Drosophila navojoa | reverse complement strand
AAATGTGAAACAGATTTGTACACAAACTGCTGCGGGAACTGTAAATTAATGTTATATTAGGTCTTTCAATAGCAGTACATATATGTATATATATATTCGTGATCAGAATGATAGGCTGAGTATATAGTCTTAGGAGCGCTTTGAAATCTTTACTGTATATTGTCAATATCTCTCTCTCTCTCTCTTGCTCTCTTTCTTTATCTCTCTCTTTATATATATTTATATATGCACTTGTCTCAATTGTAAATCAAATCAAATCATCAGCTTTTTCTTTATACATTTATATATGCACTTGACTTCATTGTTTAATGTCCTATAAAAGCCTCATATAACGGAAGATTTTAAAATAAAGAAAAAAAAAATATATATAAATTTATAGCAATAAATAAAAACAAATTGTTAAAAATATCTAAAAAATTTTTGACAACCATTATTTTCATGTAACTTCTTCAATATTTACTACAAATAATATAAATGCTCCACCTTGATGTTATTCTACATCTCTTTACTATACAATAGCTCCTTATAATAACAAATATAGAAGCGCTAATAGACTATTATTTGGTGTATGTAAATTAAATGTCTTATTAATCTATTTAATAAAATACAAATATTATGAAATCTTTTCTTAAATATCATTTATATTTAAAGTACTCTATATCATCTACTCTTCAGAGCTAACAAGTTGGTAAAGCACTCAGTGCGTCAACAGCATCAGCAGAGTCGAACAATATGCACTAGAAACTTGAGATGCTGCCACGCCCACAGCTAGGCATAGGTACTCATACATTTATAGAGAGAGCTACGTCGGCTCACTAATGGCGGGAGCATTCAGCTAAAATGCTTACGACGTAATCATATGCTTAACAATTCATATTTTACTCGCAGCGCACCGGAGAGGGTTGACGTAATGCAGATGAGACAATCGGATTTCATGCTCATCACGAATGTTTGCAGGAGCAGGAGTAGGAGAAGGAGCAGGAGAAGGCGAGGTGGCTCGCTGTGTACCAATATTTGCACTGGCCTCCATATGAAATGATAGAGTGAACTATAACAGCCACATAAAGTGTGTGTGTGTGTGTGTGTGTGCTAAGAATGCCTGGATTGGCGGTTTAGTTGGTCTGGGTGGTTTGGGTGGTTTCGGTGGGTTAGCGAGTTTGATGCTTGTCAAACAAATTATAAGCTCCTGTCGCGCTGCCAGCCACAAACTCAAGTTGCCAACCGAAAGCGGTTTATGTAACTGTTCTAGTTGCTAGCTGCTGTGGTTGTTGTTGTTGTTGTGGTTGTTGCAATTGCAGTTGCCTGACAAGTTGTTGGCCCTGTGGGCGGCTCAGAGGCTTAAGACTAATCCGCATATGGAAAATTATATAATATGTATGAGAATTTGAAGCAGATATGTTGCGAGTGTGTGTGTGTGAATGCGTGTGTGGCTGAATCGACTTTGGATGGCTGTGGACTAATGCCGACAAAGCAATTTTCACAGTGACACATTTTCACGCAAATAGCGAGGGTTGCCCTGGAAGTTCTGAGTTAACTCAGGAAGCCATTTAAATTAACTAAAACCTTAATCTCTGTCTATTTTAAAGCTGAGCAAATAGTCAAATATTTCATATTTAGCAGCTTGGAAATAAATTCATTTTAAGTGATTGAATAAAATAATTTTAATATTCGCGCGCTCATTGAGCGTACATGAAAAAAAGGCTTTCACGTAAAATATTTTATAAAAATAAATATATTTCAAACGGTAATACCTTTGTATTGAGAAAAAAGAGTATATTAAGTTGTAGAAGTTTTATTCTATTAAAGTATTTTATTTATTTTTAAACAATATTAGATTTATGTCATTTGAATACAGTATATTAACACCGGAGTTACGTCCTGCTATTTAATGTAAAACTTTTTCCAGTGAATATTAAAAAATAAAATCGTTTCAGAAAACAATTCAATTGAATCAACGATATTTTGTGCTAAGATTCTAGTCTTAAATAAGTAAGATGAGCGCCGTGATCTACATTGTAAGGGCAATACACCTCTAGAGGGCATATCGCAGTCGTTAACAGCCGATTGCTGTGTAAGTACACTTATTTAAATAAATAAATCGCAAACTCCACTCCACTCTATAAATGTATATGAATTCCTATATATATGCATATAAAAGGCAGCCCTCGTTATGAGATACATGAGCTATGCACACACATTACTTGTGTGTGTTTGTGTGTGTGCACTTTACTTTTTCGAGTGAAATTTATTTGCAACATGCACACACACACACACATGAATAAATATAAACATAAATAATAAAAGCATATTAGTGTACATTTTAATTCGTTTTTATTAAAATGCGCGCAGGTATGAAACAGAGTGAGTAAAAGAAAGAAAGAGAGAGAGAGAGACGGGTATTTTTTGGTGTGGTTTACTGCTCGCTTTGGCTGATTGTTTGCTCTGCGGCTGTCTGACGACGGGACGACGGACGCATTGAAGTGCGGAAGACGCACTTACATCACTGCACAATTTTTACATTAATGTAACATAAAGAGTGGGAGTGGTAGTGTGAGTGCGAGGGGGATAGAGAGAGAGTGCCAGGGAAAAAGCAAGCTGAAATGCATAACTCATATGCCCCATGTGCCGTCGTGGGAAATTAAAATAAAAGGCAAACGCAACACACAAACAACAACAACAACAACAAGCGAAGTCGACTGGAACGGGGCGTGGCGTTGGGTCAAATGCAATTTCGGACTCTTTTTGCCGCATGTCGAAAAAGGACGAAACTTTGGCACTCGCCTGGCCAAATGCAAGTGAATTGCGGTCTGATGCATTTCTATTTTATTGCACTTTCTTTTACTTTTTATCTCTTCACATTTCGCATTTCACATTTAACATACCTGGCGAACACGAAAAGAAAAGCGTAAATAAAATAAAAAGAATGTGTGTGCAAAGTGCCATTTGTGCATTTCTCTTCCATTTATTACGCTGAGCGAATTACGTTTTTATAATACCCTGCAATGCATATGCAAACCATTAAAAAAAATGCGTGATTCATTTATTATATTTTTCACATGAGATCACTAGCTGTTAGTTTTTATGATATTCAGTAAATGTTTTTAAAAAGCAAAATTGAAAATTTATTTACTTATCTTTGAGTTAGCTGAATATATTGGCTGAACTAATATTTACAGAAATAATACATTTGTAAATATTAAATTAAATAAATCTTAATATTAATATGTATTGCTGGCTTGTATCTAGGCGAAGAATGAAGTTTTAAGAGTATGAACTATCGTTATCAAGGCACTTTGAGAAATCAGCTAGTCGTAGCTCCACACAATATTGTTCACATGCGATTTTTTTTAAAGAACTCTAGCACACAAATCAAATTAAAGACTATATCGAAAGTATATACATTAGAAATATATATTTCATCAGTCAGTAGCAGCTCCTATTATTGTCCCGTACTCAAAACGTGGCCTTAATAAAGCTTCATTACCGCTCGCAATGCAATTAGCTGAGTTGCCTTTATGCGATTGCCGACGGAGCGAGAGGCATGGCAATTGCTGCCAAGTGTGGCATGAAATAAGTGTGCGATATATTCATAAATTATGTGCCTTTCATTGCCAATTAGAAAATCCTGATTGCCTGCCGCACACACACACACACACACACACACACCCACACATACATTAGACTCGCTCGCTCACATATTGCCTGCAGTTGGTGGCGACAAAAGGAAAAGCGACTCACAGCAGCCACAAGGCAACCCCAAATGAAGCCAATTAGTTGACGTAATGCTAACGACGATGCTCTGCCTGGCTGGCATGGAGTGGGTGGACCAGCAACAGCAACAGCACCAGACAGAGGGAGGATGGAGGAGGGGAACAGTTTTTGAACTGCCTGGAAAATGGAAACATTTGAAGCTGTCGCCGGTGCTGTGGCCCATTTTGGTCTCGATTCTACCTGGCGTTTTCGGCTCTGTCACTGGCTTCGAGTGGCTAATTAATACGCCCCGTTGCACCGACGAGTGACATCAACTAGCCACGCCCAGCGCCCAGCGACCAGCACCCACTCTGTAATGAGCGTTCAGAGTTAATTGGCGTGTAAGAAAAGGTAAAAGGCAATGCTCCGGCTTCAGCTTCAGCTTCAGTTCCAGCTCGAGCAGGAAGCGAAAACGATGCGATGGCCGCAAATTTCACAAAATTTTATGCTTTTCAAACGGACATTAATTAGAACTAATTGCCGTCGTCTAATGAGTTAGTCGTTGTCATTGTTGTTGTTGTTGTTGTGGTTTCAATTCTCTTCTCGTCTTCTTCTTCTTCTTGTTGTTCGTTTTCCGGCAACTTACGATCTAATTTATAACCCGTCAATGGGGTGCTCAGCATGTGTCAAAGGCGGCAATCAACTCATATTTCATAGCATGTTCGACTGTCATTTGGAGCGGTGCGCGAAATTGAAACGCGGGAAAACAATCAAAACTTTTACGTTAGGCAAATCAAATCAGAGCGAACCGAAATAAACCCAAACGCGGAACAAAATATCGAACAGCACAATTGGCGCCCGGCCCTTCACTTACACGCACACAAACATACACACGCACACACTCTCACATATATATTTCTACATATTTTTATGCACGCGGCACAGAACCCAAGCCCCGCCTCGAGCTGACTTTTGGCAGCCTACCTAGCTGTATACTCCCCCACACACAAAAAAAAGGAAGAAAAAATAACCGCCCTCGCTTTTGGCTGCCTTTGTTTTTATGCGTTTTCAATCAATGGCCCAAAAACAAAAACATGTTAGAATATTAAGCTGAGACTATGCACAGAATTGAGATACTCTTTTATAATATATAAAGATATATGTATAATAATTTCAGATGAATATTCACACAATTTTAGGACGTGTGCTAAGGATATAGCAAACGATTTCAAGATTTATTTAATGCTAAAAATTACGAAAATATTTTGTATTTATTTTTCTTTAATTATTATTTTTTCAATTTTTTTTTTATTGTTTATTTATTTTATAGTCAATAAGTTCTTTAATTTTCGTCTTTTTTTTTTATAAAGAATATAACATATTCTCTATAAAAATTGTCATGTTTAAGCATTTACCTATTATAGGGTATTGCATTTCTAGTGGAGATGCTTCTGTGCAAATGTCCTATAAGCTGGCACAACTAATTGATGCCCGATTTGAAACATTTCTTTATTACAGGGTATCGCCTTGCCAGTAACATTGCAACAATTTCAAGCGGCGCCGCCTCAAATGACGCGCGAAATGAAATGAAAATTTCTTGCAGCTCCAATCGAGCCCCATCATACGTGCCTCCGATCTCTCTCCCCCTCTACCCCTCACCCCATGATCTAGAGCGAGTAAAGTGTAACACTTGAAAAGTTGTTTGTGTTTCTGATTGTGTTCTGTTGTTGCTGTTGGTGTTGTTGGTGTTGCTTTTCGGTATTTGCCGCTTGTGAAGCATTTGCCATATTGAACTCTGACACGCAACACGCAAGCGATATGGAAACAAGGGAAAGGATATCGATGTCGAATAATGAAATATGCCAACTCTGATGATGTGTCATATCGTGCAATTGAAATGCTACCCGAACTGCCAGCATTTACTGCCAGCATTTGATTCATGAAAACATTTCGATAATGTGACTCGCAGAACACTTTTCCGTTTATTTTTGACAGAGGGGGTATTTCTGTTATTATATATATGTATATGTATGTATATACATATATGTATGTATACAGCGAAAGGCAGCTGTAATTGAGTTACCCTTGGCAACAAAGCGGCTTAAATGCCATATTAAAAGGTGCCCTCTGCCGGCGAGGCCCAGCGGGACGCGACAGCTGAATACGCTGTATTGACTGCATATGCTAAGAAAATACCGAATGACGAAAGCGGCTTATAGCGGGCTTGAGAGTGGGCTGGGGCGTGGCAGTTGTTTTTCCCTTGTGCCACTAATGAGCAGGAAAATCTGCGTTCGCAAATTGGACATAGGACAATTGCGAAAGGACATGCAAAGTATCCAAAAGGCAGTTCAATGAGCGATTGGGCGAGAAAGAGCGGGGCTCTGAATTGTAGTAGAGGGCAGGGCAGAGTATGGGGCTTAACAAGCTAGAAAGTATGGCATAAAGTTGAGAATCTTCGTATACATTATATTTAAGTGCTGTGCAATATTTATAAGCAATTAGGAATGAGTAAAATGTCTGCAAGAGTCTTAAGTAGAAGTGATTTCCAGGAAAATATCAAACTTGTATCGATGCTTGCAGATGGGTAGAGGAAGTATTTATGTGCACCCGCTGGGGCATGCGAAAAATGCCCTAAAGTACAAGAATTTTCTAGAAAAGATCAATATATTTGAATGTGTAGAATGAAAAACATATGTCTATCATGTAAATAAGCAATCGATACAAGATCAGGACATTAGCATATAAACAAGACAGCTAATAAGAGGAAACTTGAATGGAATTGCTAAATGAAAAGTTTTCAGTCATTTAAATAAAGAACGAGAGAGAGAGAGAGAGAGAGAGAGAGAGAGAGAGAGTGAGAGAGAAATAAAGAGATAGAGAGAGACAGTGTGAGGATATATTCCATAAAATAAGCAAATATACAGGAAGAGCGAGAGAGAGAGAAGCATAGACAGAGGCATATTCTATAAGGAGTAGAGAGACCGTGAAAGAGAAAGGAAGATATACAAGAGAAGGGAGTCAGCTATAAACCATCAACGGATGCTCATTTCAATCATAATTATGCTCTAAAAACAAGCGACTCGCACATAATTTTCTTCGGCTGTTTTACTTATGTTTTCTGGGCGAAATGTTGTTGTTGTTGTGGCAGCTGGGAGCCAGTCAGAGCCAAGTACTTGGGCCAGTGTATTTGCTGGCCCGCAAAAGGGTAATCATGCTTTTGACTTCGGCTCGCATTTTCATTATGCAGAAATTAACATTTTATTGCCGTTTGCTTGTCAGCCAAGCGGCAAAACTCTGTAAAATGGCCGCAATTTAATTTTAATTTTCGACATTTCGCGCTCGCCGCACTCAACTGTCAGCTAAGGCAGGAGCAGCAGCAGGAACAGCAGCAGGAGTAGCAACAGCAGCAGCAGCAGCAGCAGCAGCAATGACCTTCAGGGTGGAGAGGAGACTTGTTTTGGTCATTTATTTTGCAGCTCAGAGGCTTTGCTTGAGCGGCCGGCAACTGCTTTTGACGTGGTCGTAATTACAATTTGGGCAGTGTTTTTTCAGCGAGCCGCCGACAAACATCAAGCGTGACGTTTGTAACAGCCCGAGGTCTCCAATGCCCCGCCCACGCGAAGAAAAAGCAAAAAAAAAAAAAAAACAACAACAACTGAAATGAAATGTTTTCATTTCATTCAACTTTTTTGCTCGACTTTCTGGTGCATTTGATGTTTTTGGCCCGAAGGCGTCAAGTGCTTGCGCGGGGGTAGCCGCGGTGCAGCTGCCTCAAATAGACTGGCACACATAAATAGCGGTTATCGCGCTTGGTCTTAGCCCATAAGCCATAAGCCATAACCCATAGCCCATAACCCACTTGCCCATCGAAGAGAGCAACCTCAGCAGTACATCGTGCAGCACATACAAATGCGGCGCATTTATTTTAATCCTGCCACAGCCAGCCCAGCCCAGCCCAGCCAGCCAGCCAGTCAGCCCAGCCATTCTGTCGACTGCCGGAGTGCAAAGGGGCGTATTAGTAATCGGCATTGGCATTCATACGAGCTGGAGAGAAGGGCAGATGGGACAGAAGTGGCCGGGGTTGGGGCCAACAAAGTTGCGGATTCATAACTCTTTCATTTGGCCATATCTGCACATTTTGCTGTTGTTGTTGTTGTTGTTGCGGCCCCTCGATGGCCCCTTACGTCGTAAAAAGCGCGCTGAGATTGGCATTTGGCTGGCTTTCGTTGCCAATATTCTGGCTTTCCATTTTGTCCTGCCGCTCTGCTCTGCTCGGCTGTGCTCGGCGCGCAGGGGAAGGGAGCGGCGCCGAGAGCCTGGAGCTACCTACAGCTGGTGGTCTTGCCAAGGCATTCATCAAATTCAAGTCATGTTATCGTAGAAAATGAAACAAATTTTTGCAATTTGATTGCTTTTCGTGTTGATGCAGAGCGGAACATGGCAAGAAGAGCGGGAGAAATCATAGAGGCATAGCTTGCCAATATACTTATACGCTCAGTGTGTGTGTGTGTGTGTGTGTGTGTGTGTGTGTGTGTGTGTGTGTGTGTGTGTGCTGTGCAGATGAAGTGGCTAGAGAGTAGGACTTCGGATTCCATATTTAATATGCATGCCTACGGCAGAGAGGCGGCTGTGTCGTCCTTTCCCATTTTCGCGCAGAGTTTATGAACTTGTGTATGCGAAATTTTTCATATTTTTTACGTGCCTAAAAAATCAAATGTGCTGATATAAGGTATGCCACGCCCCTGCACACAGATGCACAATGACTGTGGCAACAGTTGTAAACACGTGTTACCTCATTATTCTACGGATGGTACTTTATATATGTAGATACATCCAGATGTGTTTTTATGTATAAATGCTTGACGGAAGCGAAGGCTACCCAATGAAAAAGAAGAGTCATCCTTCTATATACGTATGTATGTGGGAGGTGCTTGATTTTGATTTGACTCTCTTCAATTCGTGTTCCTTTCTAGCTTATGAATGAGTTGTGTAATGCATTAGATATACATATATCATATATATTACCTTATTTTGAGAGTCTTGAAATCAGTTATATAAAGTCAGTCTATACCTATACCTATATAATAACAACTCCTTCAAGAGACTAGTTATAGGCTGTGGTCTCACCTTACCTTAATTAAGATTACTTGTGCTACAACTCGAGACTTATAAACACTTGAAACAGATTTTAAATATAGCATATAGGTACTCCATTCAATACAAGAAAATACTCTCATGTAACAACTTTTAATTTTGAGTTGGCGCATAGATTTCCAGTCAATTAAATGGCAATTAAAATATCTATAGCACCGCTTTTTTATATTTATTTAGGCTGTTCAAATGATGTGCTTTGGTCTTTACTTTTTGTGGACAAATAATTAGATTAAAGAACTAAGTGAATAAATTAAAATTCGAAAATTGAGAGTAGATTAAAAAATATCTAAAATATCTAAAAATATTTATTTATTTATACACATTAAACCTCACTTAGAACAGCGACAGGAATGGGGGAAAAATTTATAAATTAGACTAAAATGTTCAAAAATTCCTAAAAGAAATTTTTTATTTATAAGACAGTTTATATAAAATTAAAACAAACTTAAAACAGAACCATTATACCCGGATTTCCCATTTTCAATGGGTTCATGGTATAATTAATTAATTATAATTACTTAACCTTTTGACTAGCTGGTATAACTAAGATTTTGAATGAAATTTAAATATTGTTAATGACACTTATTAAAACGAACTTGTGTCAGATTGCATCTAAGATTCAGACTTAAGCAACATCTCCAATGCATAACATTATTTCCCTTGTGAAAACACATTTTGATTAAGAACTCAATAAAAGTAAGAAAAACAAGCGCATTCCAAATTCAGCAGCTACTTTGAACCAAGTTGTGTCTTGTTTCAAGATTCTTGTTGCTGCCATAGTGCCTGCTTAACATATGTGTACATGTTCAGGCACATGTAGGCGTGTGTTTGTGTGGCTGTGTCTGTCTGTATGTGTGCGTGTGCATGTGCTGATAGGCACTGGGCCTATCATTGCATCGAGACTGGGGCTATTGCCCAGCAGCAGCAGCAGCAGCAGCAGCAGAAGTTGCTTTTGTTGTTTATTTCAAAAGTTAATTTTGTGCTTTATCACAGCAGCAGCCGCAGCAACAGAAGCAGCAGCAGCGGCAACGAGAGCAACAAGAGCTGGGCCTGCCAGCCAGCCAGCCAGCGTATGGGAAATGAAACTTTTCAGCGGAAACGGAAGCTGTACACGTTGCCGAGTAGCAGCAGCAACAGCAGCCAGTGACAGAGCGAACGAGAGCAGCCAACTTACGCTGCGGCGTGTGAATAAAGTGAAACAAATGAAAGACCAGCAGGCAGCACCCACCTCACTCCCTCCCCCCTCACCGCTGGCTGGCTTTTCTTTGGCAACAATTGCATTGCGGCAAACAATATTTTTGTTATCTTTTGCAATACACGCGGGCGGCCCTGGTGGGAGCATGAGATTGGCCACGCTATACTTTACAGCGCCGTTTCCGTGGCAACTTTTTTTTTGTTGTATATACATATATATTGTATATTTTTTATTGTTTGCGCAGCCAAGTGTTCAATGCACAACTTTTAGCGCTATTGTTAAAAGAATTAAAAGCGTGAGACAACAGAAATGAAACAAAGGCCAGATATGATAGCAGCGCTGGGCGGGCAGCCGTTCTGCATCCTTGTGGTGGCAGGAAACGGAAAAGCTGCCATGCACACACACACACACACACCAGCACACAGAGATTCACAGTTAAGTGCGTCTGTATGTGTCGCTGGTTAGTCAACATGCGAGCGAAATGTGCCGTGACGTGGCAAATGTAATGGAAAATGTTCAGCCAGGAATCGTCGCATTTCTTTTGCGGCTCCCTCAACAATCGCTGGCTGTTATTTTTATGCAGCGTGTCAATGTGTGAGCCGGAGTCAGAAACAACAGCTAAACTGGCACAACTGCCACAACCTACTTATTTAGACCTGGAACAGAGACAGCTTCTCCTACTCCACCTCCCCCTCCCCCTCTGCTACTCTATATGGCTGCTGTCATATATGCATTCGCTGTTTATTTGCCATGACCAGGGCTACGATTTTGCTAGCGAATCTGAGAGAGATACGCATTGCGGCTGCTGCGGCTGCAACTGTGGCAGTCAGTGCCAAGTGCGTAATTTCCGCATTGAATATTTTTTCATATACCCTGTAAGAATTGAGAATGAGCTATGATGATTGAATGCTTCATGAACTTGTCTTAAGTAAAACTATTATTACCACATATATTTTAAATAGTCTGTGGATAGTTGATATAATATATAATCGAGTATGGAGGAAGAAGAATACGGTAATTGTACTACTACTACATTATTATATTATCTCTTCTACATAGACTTTCTACCTTATATCCATATCAGATGGATTAAATAGGATAAAGAACAAGTTAAATTTAATTAATTTATGTGTTTCATTTAAATATTTATCTATCATAAAATATATAAGTATATATGTATATACGTATATACATATTTATATATTTATATATATGTTTTTTTGTAAATTCAAATAAGTTAGATTCAAATTAATTCATAAAAAAAAAAAAATAATAATAATAATAATAATTCTAGTATATGTATATATGTATAGTATGTATATATGTATATGTATGTATATATGTAAATATGTGTTAAGATTCAAAAATATTAATAATAATAATAAGATTCAAAAATATTGAATATACATATCTGTATATAATAATTTTCCAGGGCATCTGCTTGTCTCTCACACTCCCGCCCGAACGTTTCTCACTTACGTATTTTTTATGTTTACCAGTCGGCTCCTGTCTCTGTAGTTACGGCGGGAGCCTCTGCGCTAACAAGCAACGTTTATTGCCATAAAAGTTTACGACAAAAACTCATTTCCGTCACCAAGGCAATAAATGTACATTTGCAACGCAACAAAGGAGCCCGAGAGAGAAAGAGAGAGAGAGAGGGCGAAAACAGAGTGAAGGGCCAGATCGATGCTGTTATAGATCTGAGAGAAACTTGTAAGGCGCAACAACATGTAAAAGTCACATCCGGAACGGAAATCCAGCACTTAGTCAAAACGGAAGTCGCCATTTTGTTGGCTATGCAAATTGTGAAGCGGCAAGAGAATGAAAGCAAGAGAGAGATAGAGAGAGTGAGAGAGTGAAAAGCCAAAATAAAATATAACTAGAATCATAATAATATTTTCTTCAGTTGACACCAAAAACCGAGGCCAAAAAACAAGTCGGGGGCAAAAAGCGTGAGTGGATAGCAATTTAATTATGTAGATGGCTTTTGGCCTTGGCTATCTAGGTGGGTTCTGAAATTACCTAAGCAGCAGCAGCAGCGGCAGCAGAGGCAGGCAACGGCAGCGGCAGCAGCAGCCATTGCTCATTAGTGTCAATCTAGTTAGCATAAATTTCAATTAAAGCAATATCCTGCAGCAGGCAGCTGCCAGCAGCCAGGCTGCGATGACACGGCGGCGCGTTGTTAAACCGTCTTAGCGCACTTTCTTAGAATAATAGAGCGTTAGCAAAAGCAGCAGAAGAAGAAGTCGAAGAAGAGGGGGAGCAAGATGAACGTGGAAAAAATAGAAGCAACGGCTGGTTTGCACAACTGATGGCCGCCACTGTCATCGCGGCCTCATATTTCAGCAACCCAGCCCGGCTAAACTCATTAAAATGCAAAATGAGCGCAAAATATATATTAAAGAATGCGGCCAGATGCGCAGGGGTGCGGCAGGGCTGGGCGAGGCCAGCAGCATAAGCCAACAGCGCTGCTCTGCCCTACCCTACCCAGACCTGACCTGACCTGCCCTGGCAAATACCTGTCTATATGGGGATAACTGTATTGGAAATGCCAGCGGCTAATGCATGCAGCAGCTAAGACTAGTGCACAGTGGGGCAGGTGGGCAAGGCATGTGAGTGAAGGCTTGTAATATGAGTAAGAAAATCATGTTTGATTAGAGTTGTCTTAGTTGGGTCTGTATCAAGTTACTCAATTGCCAATTGTGTTTTCAATTTAAGTTAAGTTTACCTCAGATAATTATGCTTGATTAGAGCTACAATCAGCTGCAGCTCAGTAAGGAAAAACTTTGATTGGAAGCCTAAACATAATTTTAGTTAGGATAATGCATACTACTGACTCACGACTTTATGTATCCTAGTGTCTATACTTGCATGATCAGATCTACCAACAGAGAGCCGAAATAGTGTCTAAATGTCTAACTTTCTTGTTTTATTCTTTTATAAAAGTAATTCCAGTACTAAATATTGTATAATTATAGAAAACTCTTTCTTCAACAAATCCATTTCTAAATTAACTTATTCTTGTGAAATTCCAATTTTAAGTGGAGTTTGCAGAGAATAAAGTTACTTGTTAATTACAGAACCATTCCAGTTGCGTATTTAGATACCTAGTTTGATGCACAAACAGTTCGCATTTGTTGCGCCACAGTGCAGAGCTCGATATGTGGCATAGAAGAGGCTTAGAGAGAACTCGGCTTAAGCCGGTGCTCCAGGAAGACACTGGCCATGTTTTGGCTGTATGAAATAAAAATAAGCATAAGCTTTTCGACCATGCTGCCGTTATGAGCAAACTGCAATATTTCCGCACAGCTTATGTGCCACACACATACAAAAACACACTCACGCACACACACACGCAGCTATGGACTAAATCCCAGCAGCAAACCAGAAGCAACAAAAACAATAACAACAACATCTGGCAACGCTTAGCCACTGACATTTGTATGTGTGGTTATCCCTGGCAGGACTCTAGGACGCGCTCGCTAGCCACCTCATTGGCAGCTGGGGCGTGGCGGGGTGCTGGGGGCACGCTGGTTGTGCGGAAGGAAACAGTTAATACTTCTGTCTGTTATGCGCTTACTTCCTGTCTCCATTAAAAGTCATTCTTTTGGATAATCCTTTTGGCAACATTATGGCAAGTATTAAAAAGTTTTTTTTCCAACTCCTGCTGCTGTTGCTGCTTCGCCCTTTGCTCTTGCTACCTAGCGCAAACTTTTAGCAGGATTCTTCCGCAGTTGCGAACTGGATTTGGACTTGAATTTGGATTTGTTCTCAGTCTGCCCGACTGCTCTGTCCAACTATGTTTTCTGTCTGACTGCCAGTTTATTTCATATGTGACCATGTTGTTGTTGTTGTTGTTGCTTTGACTGCGGCTGCCACTGCATGATAACCATAAATATTGTGTGTAATAGAAAATGTTTTGTAAGTGCTTTGCTCTGCCATTTTTTACGCGCCTTTTTCTCGTTTATTTCTCTCTCAATTTTTCTAGCTTGGCCTGCCTCACCTCAGTTGTCCAATTTCATTTGCAAAACAAGCCAAATGGGAAACATTGCTAAAAGGAAGACATTTTAATGCACCACACAAATGTTTTTTAGCAAGTCGCAAACAAATATATTTAACTGCACTCTACACTATGAAATAAAGATATGGTTTACTTCAGTTTACTCTTCTGTTAGGGATAGTTAAGATTATTAAGAGAGTGACTTTATAAATTTCTTAAAGGAAAGAATAAAACTTAAATAAATCTATTTAATTTTCAGGCTAGGCATAACTCCTTATACACATCAAAAATAGAGCCAAGTAAATATAATAATATTTATCAAAAATATATAAACCTTAGAGAGCACATATATCCTTGATCAGGGAGTGCCGTTCGCAGTCGATCTTAGAAGATATATAGGAACTTTTACCCTTTAAAGATAAATCTAAAATTTAATGTTGGTCATCAAATATGATAATATTGATGTCAAAGATCAAATTATTATTATTCCTAATACTCTTTAATTGGAACTCATATTTTGAATTAGTGCAAAATATTTAAAGATTTTTAAGCTTTTGCCTACAATAAACGATTATTTATATCAATTCATTTGGCTTGTTTTAATTCTATATATGTATATATATAAGATATACATATATCACTTATCTAATCTTCCTTGTTTTTTTACGTATAGAAATAAATGCAAAGCAATTTAAATTAGTTCAGCTAGCTTCAAGTTTTCGCCTTATAATGAAATCCATTTTATTTCAATGAAACGTTAAAATAGCCCTAGGGCAGGCGCCTGACAAAAAGCACAACTATTAGCTCCCCAGGGAGCTGGGCAGCTGGAGCAGATGTCGGGTGTTGAACGTGTCAATGGCAGGACTATTGTCCTTAATGGAGGGGCGCACCTCAATCACACGCAGGCGAACGAGTAACAGTAGTGTGAGTGTCAGTGTGTGTGTGTGTGTGTGTGTATGCGTGCATTTGGGGTGTGGCTGTGGGCCATTGATTGCGATTGAAAAGTGATGAGGTGTCAATTTTTCATGGAATAAAACCCAATAAGGGATGTCAGGTTAGTGAAAATTGGTAGAGGCGTTAGATGGGTGTGGGGGGCGTGGCAGGGAAATGACGACAAGCGCTGCCAACGCTATAAATTTGCATAGAAAACACATTCACTAAAAACACACGCACATTAACATATTTTAATGGTGTGCGTGTGTGTGTGTGTGTGTGAGTGTGTGAATGTGTGTGTGTGTGTAACGCGAAAAACAAGCAACAATATGGCCGCTGGTGTCATTTTAGCCTTTTGCTCTGTTTGCCTTCAGCATTTTATTGATGCCAAACACGTTTCATGCCAGAGTCAACCTTTTTTCCGAGCTGCAGCCAAAATTTGAATAATTTGTCGACAAAGGCCAACAACAGGTAGGCGGGCGTGGCAGGCTGGTAGGCAGGCTAACAGCCAGCAGCTAAGGATAATGCAAAAAGACCGTTTATATTCATTTCCATAGACCAGAAATAAGCCGACAACTGAAACATGGCTAATGGGAAGGAAGGGGAGTGCAGGGCGCAAAGACTGAGGCGTGGCATTTGGACTAAAAACACAAACTGTGTTCGGCTTGATTATGATAAATGCTGTCGGCGATTGAAGGAATCAACTGCAAAAAGGTGCAAAATGTTGCGGCTTTTAGGTGTTACCTTTGATGAATTATTGTTTCTGTATAATCGGTAAATATTGAATGCTAAATAGAATATCTTAATTTGTGAATACATGCCAAGGGAATCTGT
>NW_022045877.1:1172286-1183890 GCF_001654015.2 Drosophila navojoa | reverse complement strand
CTCCTTCTGCCTGTTACATACATTTTAACAAAACCATTATACCCTGATTTCCCATTTTCAATGGGTTCAGGGTATAAAAACAATAAGACTATATTAAAACCAGACAGTCTTGGATGATTAATATGTAAAATAATATAATAAAATCATAAGACTACATATGATTCCCAAGCTGTTAAAATTGTCCTTTGCCTTCTCTATTTAAATATATAAATAAATATATATTTTGTAGATCATTTATTTATATATTGTTCTGCAATATCTACTCAATCATAATTCATCCTACCAATTTATATATGAATTTAAGAAACTCTTTAAAAATAGTTTAAGGTAAATAAAATAAAAAAAAAATTAACTAAAAAATTCTTCAATTTTAACGCCCAGTTTTCCCTCGAACCAAGCCCACTGTTAATGGAATCTATTCGAATTCTTTTGTTGCTTTGTTCGCTTGCTGCAACACTTGCATTATGGCCACATTGTTGCCAACGCTGCTTTATCGTGCGTGTCTAGCAGCAGCAATTTGCCCGTGTTGCAAGCGCTGCACAAATTTGTACATTGGCAGCGATCATTGGGGGGACGACTGTTGCTCTGCTATTCCGCCAGTCCCCGGTGGCGTTTATGGCCCAATTTGCTCAAGCCGGGGGCAGAGGCGGTGCCTGCCAGCAGTTGCTGCCTAAAATAAACAAAATTAACGCAATGCAAAAAGCATTTCCCAGGGCTAAGCCAAACCGACATATTATAAAATAAACTTTCTAGCGAAATGTGTACAAATGGCGGTCCGGCTCTGCACGGCTCTGTGGGCGGTCGCTGTGCCCGGGCCAACAGTGCCGGCCAGACCAGACACGCGGTTGGCCACTCGGTTTAACTAAATTAAAATCGTGTTAATTTCACATTAGAGCGCACACGGCCAACATAGGCTGTCCGCTCGGCCGTTCCCGAATGGCGGCGACTGTCACACGCTGCAGCAGCAACCGAACAACAAGTCCCCCATGGCGTGGCATGCAAATTGCAAGCGGTAAATAAAATGGCCAAGATAAGCCAACAATGAAACTGAAGCAGAAACTGAAACTGAAACAGAAACTGCAACTAACTGGAGTACTCACCGGCGAGGAGTAGGGATGGGCTGTGAGGCGTATGCCGTCGGCCTCCAGGTGGCGCTTCATCACGCCCTCGAGCTCCTTCATGGTGATGGGCGAGTCGCAGTCGGAGGCCAGTATCTCGTTGCTGTTGCTAAGCGCCTTCGGATCGTTGATGAGCACATAGACAATCGCAGCGCCCTTCTCGCGCAGCGCCCGCACGCTCTTGAGCAGCTTGCCGCGATGCGAGGAGTTGTCCACGCCGATGGCATCCAGATCGATCTCGCCAATCTGCTTGCAGATCTCCAGCTCGTCGTAGCCGTTCTCCAGGAAGCTCTCGCCGTACTGCGGCAGCCCGATAGTGCGCAGCCACTCGCAAACGATGTTGTGGTGCGGCATGTTCGCGTATCACGTAGCGGCCGATGGAGCCGGAATGTCTAGCGGTGCGAATGAGACTTTGGGCTGCCGCGGCTTACAGCTGTTGCTGCTGTTGCTGTTGCTGTTGCTGTTGCTATTGCTGTTGCTGTTGCTGCTGCTGCTGGGGGCCGCCAGTGGCTCCAAGTGGTTGATGCTGCTGGCGGCGCTGCTGCTGCTGCTGTTGGCCGTTGCCTTCATAGCAACGCCTGCAAAGAAACACAACATCCACATCAACATTAATGAAAAGTGAAAGCCAACTTATGCTACAGTGTGCAACAGTGCGTATGCTTAATAATGGCTCGTCACTTCCGGCGCCCGCAAAAGTATGCAATAGGCAGTTATACACGTATATCAATTTTGTGTTAATAGCCATCATTGTTCAAAGACAGACAGACAGAGAGACAGTGAGAGAGAGAGAACGACTTGTTTGGCCAGCCAGCCTATAAGCACTTAATGATAATGCTCGGTCATGTACACGGGCCACTAAAACACTCGAATATGTTTAGCCCCGGAAGCCACTTGCATATGAATAAGCCACTTAAAATGACAGATGGACTCAATACACACAAACACACACACACACACACATACATAGCGATACACAGAGTGAGAGAGAAAGACAATCATAGATGGCAGCTGTGGTGAGGCGGAGCACTTGAACAAAAGACAAAAGGAAGTCGTCTAACTATTTATAATGTCCTGGCAGTTCGTCCTGCGCCTGAAAAATATTTCTGCTTGTCGAAAAATGAAATGCAAATGGCTGTTGCCACTAGAAATATGTGCTGCCATTTCCATAACACATTCGTCTGGCTTAGCTCAGGTGTCCAGTCGTGCGAGCGCACACACACGCACACACACACACATTTATAGCGAATTCAAGGAAACAATGCTCTAATGAAAAGATGTTATGTGGCTACAGTTTTCGGTTGCGCTGCTCCTGCAGCTGTCATTAAGTAGGGTGGTCCAGTGACATCGTCTGTGTGTTGATTTATTTACACACACACACACACACAGATACACAATCAGACATTGTAGGTATACATATTTATAAGATATTTCATTTGTTGTTTGGTGCCACTTGGGAGCCACAGTCAGGCACTTGAGTTTGCCTAGCCGACTTATTGATCGGAACGTAACAGCCTCTCTCTATCTCTCTCTCTCTCTCACTCTCTCTGCCACATGGTTCTACGACAGATGATTGAACAGCCCTTGGTAATTAAATGTGGAAATTGTTGAGCAATAAGTGATATTAGATATAATATTAGATATTCCAAGAGTTGCCTCTATACCTTTTGCATATTGGCAGACAGCATTAAATAAGTTGCACATGAAAAATTTATATTCAATTAGATGAAAGATTTGGATACGATTAAGAATCGTAATTGAATATTTAGATTTATGTGTAGAAATTTATATATATTTATGAAATAATACTATTGTAATAATTTGACCCAAAACTTAGACACGAATCAATCTAGGAATGTTTATTCAACATTTATTATTAGCTATAGATAATAAACTGCCTTAATTCGTATATATATTTTAATAAAATTATATAAAAATAAAAAAGTGTATAAATAATAAAAAACCTTTTAAAGTCAACTTATGCCCAAATAAAATTTTTTTATTTAACAATTCATTCCTAAAAATATTTACATTCACAGCTCAAGCTCCACTGATTTTGCTCAACTTTCGAAGCTCTTAAACTCTATCACTTAGAATTTGACTACATAGTAGTGTAACTAACTATTCATCTTTATATACATATATAATTCATATCTTCAATATCTGCCAAATACCAAATACATGTGTATGTGTATCTACAGCACGTTTATCTTTCTCGGGGCTCGAGTATTTTGCATATTCATTAACACGTGTTTATCTACATGAATTTTAGTTATGTTTAACTTTCATTCCTTGAAGAACTGCGCCACTGTTTGCACACACACACATGCACTCGCACACACTGGCAAAGTTTTCTCGCATTGTTAGCATAATAAACACGTAATAAAATGCGTAAGGCAAAATCGGTAAAGTCAATGTTGAAGTAGATGCAAATTTGGATTTTCAAGATGCTGCCCAAAAGGGCCACAACAACGACAGCAACAAGGAGTTGCAGTTAATGAATTTGCAGTAGTCAAATAGAAAACACACACACACACACACATATATAGATTGCTGTTGCAATTTACAGAATGCATAAAATTTCTGGCTTAGTGAGGCGGTCAGTGTAATTACTTGCATGACTGTAATGCCAAAATTGACATATGAGTTGGCCTACGACTCGTTGGCTAAGCATCTTCAATTTTCAATTTCATTGTTTATTAAATGCCAATGGAATATCCACTGTGCATGTGTGTGTGTGTGTGTGTGGTAAGCGTCAAAGGTGTTTTGCTTTCGCACGATTTCCGTTTGTAATTGCTTATTGTGTAAATTTCGTTCAATTTCCTGTTCAACTGAGCTCGGCATTTATGAGATTTCCTTAATTTCAATGCATTTGCAATTACGGCATTAATTATGATCATGGGTAGCCTGTGATTAGGTCTCTCATTCTCTCTCTCTCTCTCTCTCTCTCTTGCTTTCTTTATGTGTGAGAATTGCATCAGTTGTGTGTGATATATCAAAAATCCTTATCCATGTCTTTACAGAGAGTCTTCAAGCAGAACTCTAGAGTTACTTTGACTAAATCTTTGTATGGGCTGTCGAACTTTACATCTTAGAGCATATCTTAGCCAACTATCAATGTAAGAACCGACTTGTTTTAGCTGACTGTCAGATGTATGATAAACTGGTTATCGAATAGTCTAAGCTTACCTTTTATGAAATGAATTCACACAAAAACGGGACTTGAAGCGTAGCCAACTACGGATACATGAAACTGGTTTAGTGCCAAAAATATTTGATTAGCTTAGCCTCAAGCCTCGAACATGCTCACTTAGACCTTGATTTATATAGCTGAAGAACTGAATTATATGGAATACCAAAAGAAGCCATATATAAAATACCCAATATATAACCGGATAGAACTCTGCGTTTTCATTTGAAAAACTCTACGTTATATAAAAACTAATTTAAGCTGCCAGCTCAATTAATGCACACACAAATAATTAACTAAATGAGCTTTAATTTTAGCTATATATAATATATGTATTTTAACTATATTTTTGCATGAGTATTTGCATATCTCTAATATTTAACCAGTGCCCATTTTTATGGCAAGCAGCCCAAGTAATTAATTTTAATATGAAAGTCAAACATGCGCTCTAACAATTGTCATATAATTTGCCGTCTAGACAGTGGAAATTTAGTATTTTCAATTAACTGCAACGGCAACGCGACTCGCCGCGCCGCTCTTGCCCCAGCGCAGCTCCCACACAGAGCTAACAAAAACAATGCACACAAAAAGGCGCACAATGCAGGAGCTGGAGCTAGAGCTGGTGCAGGAGTCGGTGCAGGAGCTGGAGCTGGAGCTGGAGCCGGAGCTGAAGCTGGGAATCGTAACTGGATTTGCTTGGCTGCCATGTTGACAAAACACACAGCTGAACTGCATGCTAAAAAAAAAAAGAAAAACAGAAACAGAAACAGGAAGGAGAGAAGGAGAGTAGAGTAAAAAACAATCGCATACAATGCACAGTGAAAGGGGCTCAAAATGCAACTCGGGAACGCCCTTGCAGACGCGCCGGTCGGCCAGCAGGCGTTCAGCAAAAAGCAGACGAGTTTGTTTTGGGCTCAAGGTTCGCTGCGGAACAGCTGGCTGTGTGGCAAGTCCTCTCCTGCTGCTGCTGCTGCAGTCGTGCGCGTCAATGTCAGTGCACCTGGCGCTGCACTTGCCACTTGCTACATGTAGCACGGCACTCAGCGAGGCAGCGAGACAGCGAGGCCCGGCAACACAGCCTCTGACAGGCTACGCACTTGCGGTTGCGTTTGCCTGGCGGGTGGATGGAGAGAGGGAGGGAAGGAGGGGGAAGCCTTACAAGCGTTTCGAGTGGCATCTTTCCTGTATGGGGACACTGCTTAACAAAGCGTGTGATGTTAACGGATTCGATTTCACTTTTTTCCCTGCACATCAGTCTCTCCATCTTGCCATCTCGCTCACTCCCGCTGCCTGTGCTTTGATGTCGTGTTCGCATGTTGTTGTAGCTGCTTAATTGAAATTGCATTTGCTGCGTTTGTTTGCACACAATTACAAGTTCTGAATTATAACAGGGCATCCGAGACGCGTCTCGCTTCCCATGCAAATATGCGACAAGCTGTCAGACAATTCTGCGGTTAACGAGCTTTCATTATGCATTCGAAACCCTTCTTAATACACACAATGCAAATAACCCTTTATTGAATTTTTCGGCATTAAGCTTTACCCAAATCCACTCAAAGTGAAAGGAGCAGATCGAATACACTTGACAACAAACATATAACAGATTAATTATATCATATTTTTTAATCTCTTATGAGAAAATATTAATTAGAAAATATTATTTATAATAAAGAGGTTTCAGGGCATGAAAATATTAACTATAAATATTTTTATGTGGCAAGGCAAACCAAAATTATACATATCACAGATATACTCTACATATCTATTCTCTCTGTTAGCATATTTGAATTTTTGTATAATAAAGTTAGGTACATAAATCGCAGTTTTTCTTTTATTCCTTCTCTTGTTTAGTCATAGGAAAAGAAAACTGATCTACTCTTAGTCAATCTAGTCTTCAGTCAATCATTTCTTATTCACTCTGCATACTTTTCATGTTCAAACTTTTCTTTAAGTACACGCAGCCTAAAACTTCTCATTAGAAATTTGTCCTATCTTATCTTATTTGCACTCATGATTTCACACCAAAAATGCTAACTCATGCCCTCGCCGAAAACTCTGCATGCTCTCTAGATCTATTCCGCGTTGCGTTAAAGCCAAAGAGCTCGACTGTCTGCTGTAACTTTATTTCAGTATTTTTACGTGTCGAAATACAAACTCTAAGATGAAATCTACTCTATCGATTTTACAAATTTACATATATACTAAAAGAAAAAATTTAATAATCTTCAATTCTATTGAAAAAAAATCTACATAATATATATACATAAATATTAAACGATAAACTTGAATAAAATTATATTATTATTATATATTATATTTATATACAATATTATATGACATTCCAATAAGTATTTGATGAATTTATTGAACATTATATATACGGTTTTATAAATTGTGTGTAAAATAATTGAATAAATTTAAGCAAAAGTATATGCTGTAGAAGTAAATTATAATATCACCCTAACTAATTTTTTTTTTAAATATTAACCTTAATATTTTCATATTACTCCCACACTTCCCCTATACTTACAATTTAGATTGGAAATCAATTTGCTCCGCTAAATATAAATAGATATTTATATATAAATAAATCCTATTGGCGGCTCTGGATGGGCTCTCTAATCCATGCACAATTTACGCATTAGCTTTAAGCAGCTTTTGTTTATGGTATTTTTTTTTTACTCTTTTGACCTGCGTTTGGCTTACAGCGCCTATATCAAAGGCTTCCACTTGTTGTCCGTCTGTGTCTGGCTAACTAGCTGGCCAAGCTGTGAGCCAAGCTGTTGGTTCAACATGCACAATTATGCCATGTGATTTATGGCGCTGGCTTTGGCCACCTCAGCGCACCTCAAAAGGCCGTGCAAAAAATGGCGCGCAAATGGCCAAAACACCGGCGGAAATCGGGGGACGCCACAAAAGCGGCCAATCGGCAAACGGGGATTGGGGACAGGGAATCGAGAATCGAGAATCGGCAATTGGGGGAGAAAAAAGCGCGTTGATTGCGAATGAGAACCGAAATTGCAAAATAAAGCCAGGCGAAAACCCGCAACGCTCTCGATGCCGTTAAATCACGCGCGCGGCGTCTGCAGCAGCGGCTGTGGCGCAACAAAAAACGCAACCAAAGTATGCAAAGCACGCGAACGTACTGGCAACGGCCATGCCACATGCAGCAAATGCAACCGAGTGTAGAGCTCGGCAAACTTCTCGAGAAAGGAAGGCCGCCGTTAACGTTGCCGTCGCCGTCGTCGTCGTCGCCGTTGCCGTTAACGTTAACGTCTCCACCATGGCCAACGACCGTGCGGCGGAGCAGAAGCTTTGCAAACGTTGCAAGTGTTTGTTGTAAGCGATATCCCGAGCCCAGACGCAGGCCGCGAGGGAGCTGCAACAGCAGCAGCAGCAGCAGCGTCAGCGACGGCGTCGCAGCTGGGGAGGTTTTTTTTCCACCTTTTTTTTGCGAAGCAGCCACCACCGCCGCCAATGTGGCAGCATGTCTAAGTGCAGAATGTAGGTGAGGCAGCTGCCATATCAGTCGCATGTGCCAAAGCGAGACGGGCAACTGTCGAGCAGTGTTTACCTCGGCTTAGAGCTACGTCTGGCTGGCAGCCTCGCTGCCTGCTGCTCGCTGCCTGGCGTAGGCTCGACACAAAACATGAATGAGCTGTGAAGCAAATGAAGTGCTGTGCACAGTGCAACCCGCAGCGTTTTTAAATATAGCTAAAAGAGGAAGAAGAAAAAAAAACGGCAAAAAACTGAAGCTGAAAATATATATATATATGGAAAAAAGCGTAAAAATGCAACGCATGCAGCGCGGCAATGACGACATCGTCTGCAACATGCAACGCGGCAGCAGGCAGCAGGCAGCGACGCCGACAGATGCCGCTCGCAGGCTCCCGGGCGGCTATCATGTCAACGCCGCCGTCCTCATTTGTCTGTTTGTTGCAAACATTTCTGCTTGTTTTTTTTTTAATTCTCTTTTTTTGTTGCAGACAGACAGACAGACAGACAGGCAGTTAGGCAGACAGCCAGCAGGACGGACGGAGGGACGGACGGAGGGACAGTCGGGCAGGCAGTTTAGTTTTGACTTCGCCTGGCCACATTTTGTGCCTCATCATCGGTGTCGCTCAGCCGCTGGTGGCGACACATGGGAGTGACTGCAAATAAACATCAGAGGAGTCCATATCCAGCAGCAGCAATTGTTGTTGTTGCTGTTGCTGTTGCTGTTGCTTTTGATATTGTTGCTATATTCAGCATTTGCAGCAAGGGGAGCTGGTCGGTATGATGAGCTAAGATATGATATGCTCAGTGCATATAGGGCCATAATTTCTATTTATTGTTGATTCATTTGTCATTAATCATTTTTCACATGCTTATTTTATTTAATTCGTACATTATAAATATTTAAATTATATTTTTAATTATATGTATATGCTTTTTATATATATTTTTTATATATACGACTCATAAATATTCATATCGACTAAATAATTTAATTTTCATATTATATATATTACAAAAAAATAGAAGCATAAAAAAATTTAAAAAAATAAATTATTTAAAAAATATACATATATAATATTTATATAAATATCTTGGAAAAAATCTAATCTGGCGAATAAATATTTTAAAGTTAATTTTTTTATATATAGATTTATATAAACCGAACAATATTTATTTTGATATACTTGAGCATTAGTTAATTTATTCTATTTATTTATTTTTTTTTCATATTTTTTATATATATTTTTTTTTATTTTATAATTTTGTTGATGTTATTTTGTCATATATTTTCTTTTTGCTTATTTTTTTTCAATTTTTTTTTTTCAAAATGATTCTTTTAAATCCCACAAAGACTTAAAAATGTGAGTGTGTTCAAAGCTCCAAAACAAATAGCCGTAATACCCATAAGAAATCGGTTTAGCTGGCACACCCTGTTTATTTGCTTTACACTGCAGACTGCGCGGCTCGTAAGCATTGTTTAGTGCATGTGACCGAAAAAAAAACACAAAAAATTAATCAAAGGAAAATTATAAAACAAAGGCAATGAGGACGACTCCGAGGACAAGTCAAGAGCCGGCGACGGCAATGGGCATTGCATACTAAGAGGCGCTGCAGCAGACAGACGGGCGCACATATGCAAATGTGTACAATGTATACGTGTGTGTGTGTGTGTGTGTGTATTACTACACAATACAAGTGCAGACGCAGTTGAGACAGAACAGGGACACACATCCACACACACGCGAATCTGGAATGCGTTGACAAAGCTGTTTGCGCTGCAACTGGAGCGCAAGCATATCAAATGCGAGTGTGCATGGGTGTGTGTGTGTGCATGTGGGTGCATGTGTGCATGCGTATTTGTGCTTTTATCAGACTTGTTTTGATAGTTGACTCGATTCTAAGCCTATTAAGGCGCCCGAGTCGCTCAACAATTGAGCGGCTTAGCACTGAGCGGGTTTCCAAGCAGCCCCGCCACATGATAGCCAGCAACAAAGTTAAGCTCTGGCCAGGCATTAGCTTCTCTATGCCCATCTCACACTCTTCCTCTCTCTCTCTGTCTCTCCATCTCTCTTTCTTTCGACTGCCCTGCCCTGCAGCTGCAGCTGCTGCTGTTAATAATTAAGGCTGCAGCGCGCTCGTTAGGCACATCCATCCTATGTAGATCTCCCACACTCCCTATCGTTATCTATGTGACTATCGTCCTCTCTCTCTCTCTCTTTCTCTCTCTCTCCTACTCGCTCCATCTAGCTCCATCTATTTGGCTCTTTTTGTCTCGGCTCTCTCTGCCCGTCGCGCCGGCAATTTTCTCAAGAAGCCGCACTTAAATGGCTTCCTGTGCGGGCGCAAACAAAAGCTGACTGGCTCACACACATGTGTCGACCCAAGTATCTCTGAATGTATGGGAGTACGTGGATGTGTGTGTGTGTATTTGTCTCCGACAGCAACAAAAAAATATGGCAGCAGCAACAAAAATCTCTGACTGACTCTGGCTGCAAGTCGAGTGGCGTCGCCTGGTGGTTGATTTTGTTGTTGTTGCCGCTGCAAATGGAAATAAAACAACAAAAAAAGAGTTGCAATTTAGTCCTGTTATTATTATTGCTGTTGTTGTTGCCGGTGCTGCTGCTGCTGCTGTTGCTGTTGCTGTTGCTGCTGAGCGCAACACATGCACCATTATGCAATTGATTTTCTTGCTTTTTTTTGCAGCGCTCAAGCTACGTTTTTTGCATTGTTGTAGGCGAAGCTGCTTAAAGCACTTTTTCAGTTTTTCTCCTTCATTTTTTTCAGCGGGATTACGGAGTTCAGCTGGGTCATTCAACCCAGGTGGCAGGCGACTAACCAATTTGCACGGTAGGCCAGTTACGCCGTGGGCTCAGGTGTGTCTAATTAGGCGCCGCAACTAAAGCAAAGCTACTGAAAGCCCAGCAAAGCCAGCGAGGTGTCTAAAGTGACGCTTCATGTGGAAAATGGCTAAAGCAAACTGCACGTCCCTTCGTCTGCCTACGCGAAAAGATGCAACACACCCACACACACACACACACACACACACATACGCACACATGCAACTGCAAACTGCAAACTGCATTTCTATGGCGACCCCATCACGTGCGCTATCTCATTCGGCGTTGCATGCAACGAGACGCGACGTAACTCGACTTTTAACCCTGAATGCACGTTATGAATGCAACGTTGGCGTGGCACAGACAACGCACAGACTAGCCCACACCCCGGCAGTTGCGGCACGCCCACAGTCACGCCTGCCGGCTCACACTGAGCCCAGCCAGGCCGGCTGCAGTCAAGGCGCATTGCGTATACGCAGCATTGGCCACTTGCATTATTAAGCGCTACTCCAACGCCCTGATAAGCTGTCGCGAGTGCGAATCTCTGCATGTGTCTTTGTGTGTGTGAGTGTGTGTGGGTGTGCGTGTGTAAATCTCTTTCATTTGCCTTGCATTTTCATTGTGAATGTCAAGTGCCGGCAGTTGCCTTGCGCTTTGTTTTCAGCCCGAGCAACGCAGCACGTGCGTAGCTGCATCGTCATCGACTTCTGCCTCCGTAAGTGGCATTCAAATGCCGTGTCTTTGATTTGACATTAACATATTGCGCAACGTCTGGCCTCTTTGTCAGCCAGTCAATCGACTGCGCTCGAAAGTTTTCATGAACCTCAGACCACTGAGATCTCTTGAGCAGAAGTGCCAGAAAGTCTGAGCACTACCGGTTGTGAAGTCGTACTCAAATACATTGTGCATTGAATGTTATATATTCACAATTTCACTTATGTCACTCCCAATAATTGCCATACAT
>NW_022045877.1:1160100-1172276 GCF_001654015.2 Drosophila navojoa | reverse complement strand
TTGTAGCCTTGGTATTTTTGTTAGTATATTAGATTTCCAAACAAAATTTCCTAGGTTGAATTAACTATTGTTTTACAAGTTTGTCGATAAATATGCTGCGACGGTCGCAGTTTAATCATAGATATATTGTTTAATTTTAATCTGACTGTCAACTCTGACAAATAGCCTCTAATAGTCAATTAGCACCCAAGATATTTTATCAAACTTAAGCTCTTACAATATGAACTCTCATTATGTTGGCTAAGATCATTTTTGTAGATTCACAATAAAATAATCAAAATGATGCGTCACTAAAAGAGTTAAAATATATATGCCAATAATTAACACATCTGCAGCTCGCATCACTTCCTTCATATATATTTCTTATATTTGTCTTTTATATGAAATTAGAGTTTGATCAACAGAGAGAAAAGAAAACAAAACTAATTTGTCATCTTCAAACAGGCTTTATGGCAGTAGCGGCTTTAAACGGGGCTCATAAATAGGCCCCAAACAGAGAATTGAATCAAGTTCAGCATTTTAAACAGATAAATTTAAACTTAACTCGACTCTTGGTTATATGGCATAAATATCAATCAGGTCTACCTACTGGTTTGAAATCGAATTAAACTTTATTGTTTACCAATTTACACAGTTTCAACGGATGAAGCCAAAACAGAAACAACAAATCCCATATGAAATTGATGCAAATTTATTTATAAATCCATAACAACAACAACGTTAACAAAGATTGCTATGAAAACCACATTATTGAACCCGGTGGAACCGCACTTTTACTTTTGACGAGATCAACATGATCTTCATAAACACACAGAGTCAATACGATAGTGCTGTACGGCTGAGTTGGTAAATTAAAAGTGCTTAAGTGCGGAAAGACAATGAAAACTAACGTGAATTAAAATATGAAGGAGCTGCAGGTAAACGAACAATGAATACTCTTTCTCCAAGAGATATGAAATCGAAATATATATGAGTAGGATAAGTAGAAGAGATTCCAATAATGCTGAGAGAAGAGTAGAGAATAATAACAATTCCATTGACTAAGCATAGAGAGAGAGAGAGAGAGAGAGAGAGAGAGAGAGAGAGAGAGAGAGAGAGAGAGAAATTAAATATTGCTGATATAAGATAATATATTTTGGTAAACACAAATTTGTTTCAGATATCTTCATTTAATCATTTGTTAAAACCCGTCCCAAGCTACTGTGATCTAAATGTGATATGTTGCATGCAAACTATATAGATCTATCTACTAAATTATCAAACAAACAGCTGAACTAATATATATACAAAACTGTTAATAGCATTCCGAGGCTCATCTATCGATAGAGCACATAAATCATGAGTTAACCTTAGTACCCTCTAAATAGCGCATCCAAATGAGAGGGAAAGATTTTCACGGCCCCCGCGGAATGATTTCTGTGCATGTGCCAACTTAAAAGTTGGCTCCTTAACGATGACAAAAGCGAGACCCAAGTGATAGCCAAATAGTGCCACAAGCAAACGAACGCTAAAGTGGCGAGCGACGATAACATATACAGGCAGATAAACATCTCCACAAGCATATCTATACATATATATATAGGGGAAGACCGACAAAGAGAGGGAGAAAGAAAAATTATGAAATTTAAATGTTACAGCGAATCCAAAGGCAAGCGATGCCACAATTACAACTCAATAATAGGCAAAACGAGTTTTGCTGCCGCTGACGCAGCTCTCGTTTGGCTCTTCTTGTGAAGAAGTCTAACACTGTGATCTGCGCGGCAACTGTCTCAATCATTTGCCAGACGGCGGCGCGTGCACAACACAAAACACGGGCAGTTCCACAATTTCCGAGCTGACACTTCGATGGCCAACCTGATGCTGCTCGTCGTCGTGACGGTAAGCGGCGTGTGGCCTTATGAGCCATCCAAGCCTCATTAATATTAATGTGTAAATATTTTGAAAAATTGTATTAGCTGGCGCTGCTGAGCTGCGCCGAGTCACAGATCCCCTACAGCTATCCGCGCCCGAAAATACCCTTCCGCCCGCCCGCACCGAACCCAGAGCCAGCCACCAAGTACGTGGTGCAGACCCTTGGACGCACCTATGAGCTGCAATCGCAGAAGTCGCCAGCGGTCTACACGGCACATCAAACGTACACGGTGCCCAATCGTCAGCTGCAGCAACAGCAGCAGCGACAGTTGCAACAACAGCAGAAACTGCAACAGCAGCGTCAACTGCAGTACCAGCAACAGCAGCAACGCCAACAACAGCAGCAGCAGCAGCAGCAGTTGAACTCGGCTCATAACAATCCATTGCTGGTTAACCGCCAGCCTCAGTTCTTGGCTCTCGCACCACCGCGGCCTGCCACTGTCCAGGAACTCAACTTCAATTACCTCCCGCCTCTGCCGCAGCCGCAGCCGCAGCAACCGTTTGTTGCCAGCTACTACAGACAGCCGCAGCCGGTGACAGCGACCAGAGCACAGGTGCAGCCAGTGGTCACTTATGTGCCACCGCCGGCACCACCGCAGCCGGAGCAGTCCGACAGCAATCCACTGCCCTATGCCGTTGTCACACTGCCCAATGGCCAGCAAGTGCAGGACGCCGGTCATGGCAATGGCCCAGTGCTGGCCGTGATTGAGCAGCAGGCGCCGCCCAAACGCGCCGGCGACTACAGCGGGCAGTCGCAGAGCGCCATGCTGGATGCCTACGACTACAAGCAGTCGGTGGCAGGTGAGTCGCGCGGCTATAAGCGCCTCGTGACCAACTGCGAGCCCAACGGACAGTGCCAGCAGCTGCAGCTGGAGCCGGGTCAGATCGATGCCAACCACTTTGAGGTGCTGAAGAAGGCTCGGGCCAAAACGGTCAGCCTCAAGGATAACTCCCAGGATATCCAAGCGTCGCAGGGTGCAGAGGCGACCCCCAATGGTCAAAGCTCACCGCACGACAGACGCACATATCAGCACTTGCATGAGCAGCTGGATGTGTATCCCTATAACTAAATCAAATTTATTGCCTAAAGTACCATTAAGAGGAATATTCTAAATACATATTTTGTTAAGCCGTTCTATTATATAGCCATTAAAATCCTCTTTTCCTCAATATTTGTTTATGGCCTATTTTCTTTTCTTTTTGAAACAAGGGAATATAAAATTTGTTGGCAAATATTTTTGTTACCAAGTCGAAAAACATGCAATATATCCATACTCTAATCTTGGCAGCATTATTTCTAAGCCCTTCTTAGATTCTATTGATGCCAACAGTCTGACTTTTATCCACATATAAGCCAACTATGTAAGAGTATCATTAAAGCACATGTATGATCTATATATACTGGAGACCCAACGTCAAAAGGTAACGAACAACAATATCAGGCGGACGGACAGCTAGGGGTGCATTTATCAAAACCAATATACCCCTTACGCTTCATAAATGTGAAAATGAAAAAAAAGAAGCTTTAGACGCAGTGGAGACTTTCTACAGCCTAAAAGTATGCAATAATTTTCAATTCAGCCGTGGCACAACTTTTAATCTTCATTCGTTCTTTATTTGTTTATTGTCAAACCGCAGACAAACATTTTAAAACTAAAATCTGAAAACGCGTTTCATAGTTACTTTGCTGGCAATAGTTAATAAAACATAAAAGATAATTGAAATGCCAGAAAATTGGAGGAAATGTTGCTTTACACACAGATATGTACATATATCAATCTAGCAGCGATTCGGTTTGGCTTGCGTAAATGCGAGCAGTTTATACACTTACAAAGACAAGTTTCAATTATTAAAATTCAAACTAGAAACTCACATTAGATTTCCTGCTGGAGTTTAATAGTTGACTCGGCCACTCAATCGTGCTCAGCATCCAGCAGCAGATATAAAAGGCAATTTGAAATGGTTTTTGGCCACAAAGAATTCTTCGTTTAGCCCTAATTGGGAAACATTCGATATTAAATTACTGTAAAACCCCAAATAAATCGAAACCTGCTCCAAAGAGACAGCCGGAGCTCTTCTTGTTGAGTCATTTGTTTAGCATTCGAGTGGGACATACCAAGAAATAGCTTCATTTTTAGTTTTTTTTCTTTTCATACTTGTTATTTTATTTTATCTCTTAGTTAGTTACCAAATGGAAACACGTTTCTGGCCCTGACGTCACACAGTGTTTGTCTGTGCTTGAAAAACAACAGCAAACAGCCAACAGCTGCTGGGCGATTCATCAAGTCCAAGTCCAGCGGAAGTGTCACTAGCTGTGCAGCGTCGAGGCGCCACAAGAGGTGCATAAGTAAACAAGGTGTCAACAGGCACGTTTATGATGAAGCTTCTGTCCGGTCGCCACTCTCCAAGGGCCGGATGTCCAGACACTCCAGCTAACCGAGTGAATGCTGTACAAGAGATCACAACGACTTGGCAGAAAACTGCAAAAGAAGAGAGTAGAAAAATCTTCCCCATAATTAAATTCAAACGCGACGCGCCAAATGCTAATGACATGCGCAATTAAACAAATTAGGCAACTAATAATTATTTTCGCCAGACAAATTTGACAACAACAAAATAAAAATAAAAATAAAAATAATAGAGGAAAGGCAGGTATTAGGCAAAGTTATTGCGACAGTCGCAAAAGCTTTCCAAAAATACAAAACCGCATTCCAGTGACATTTTTCGAAATGCATTATACAAATAAATAAATAATTTATTCAGTGCTTAAACAGAAATAAACAATAAACAAAAACAAATACGGGAATAACTAGAAAGTTGGACAAACATTCAGTAGTCGTTATAGTACTTCTTGCTATCGCCCGGATTGACGCTATAGAGATCGTAATCGAACTGATCCCACTCGGCATAGCCTTCGCCCTTCGGCTTGGTGTTGCCCTTCTTCAGCTTCTGCAGGGCCTTCTTCTCCCGGGTTGCGTCGAACGGCTGCAGATGCTGGCGTATGCGCTGCTCTTCGGCATTGATGGGCTTTGGCGGACGTACGGGCGTGCTGCGGGCCAGGAACTGTGACTCATCCATGCCCAGGTCGGCGCCCGGACTCATCTCGACGTCGTAGAATGCCGCAAAGTTCTGCAGCTGCATCGACTCTGCTGGATGATGATCGTAGTAATCGGGCATTATCAAATTGTAGTTGCCCGTCAGAGCCATGGGCGGCTGGGGCTTGGCGGCGTAGGCCAGGAGGGTTTCGCTGCCGGCGGTGCTGAGGTCAAAGTTCTTTCTGTATGAGGTTTTACTGTAGCGTGGCCGAGCTTGACTAGTGGCCAGCATCACAATCAGACTGCAGCTGAGCAACTGAGGTTGAACAAGATTCATATATCAATATAGATCGCATATAGTTGAGGTACTGCGAATGCTTACCATATTCCGAAAGCCCATTTCTGTTGAAACTGATGTGAATGAAATCGACTTTCTAATTATGTTTTATTTTTTATTTATAAACAAACTGAAATTTCTTTTTTATTCAATTCAAGTCAGTTCGATGCGCGCTACGTTTTAATCGAGCTCTTAAACACGTCTAATGTTCTGAAGCTGGGTGTTTTTATATTTAAGGCGCGCATCAAGTTCAAGTGGAGTGAAAAAACATTTCACTGCCGCTTCTCTTGTTTTTGTTTTCTTCTGCTACACTGCGCAGAAGGGGTATATTAGCTTAGTGCACGATATGTTAATATGCTTTAAATATATGTACATAAGTATATATGAAATATATCATAATATGAAATGGAATTACAATGCGAAGTTTTTGTATAGATAAATGAAATTCAAATCAAATGATAAGGAGCTACATTTAACTATATAAAAATATATATTTAACTATATACATATATACATATATGTATTTACATACAGACACATATTATATATAATCAGATATATATAAACTTATATATATTTAGATAAGAGCACTTCTTGAAATATGGACTAGATGCTGTCTAGAGTTCAATTAGCCAAACTGCAAAATTAGAGTAAAATTTATAAAATATGTATTTATATTATAATTCTCGAGTCTATAATAATACATATAAAATATTGTTCATATAAAACAAATTGACAGATTACTCCTAAATGAAAAATTTTTCAGACTAACAATTTTTATTTATTTTTCTTTACTTATTTATTTATATACATTTTTCAGTCTACGTCACTACTTCAATCTACATACAGTGTATTCTGCAGTCGTTAGCATGCCATTCAAATATTCTTAATCATTTTGTTGTTTGTTTTGGGTAAATCCGGTTCGCAAGCTCCGATTTCAAACTGTGCGACGACCACTTCAGCTTCAGCTTCTGCTGCTTCAGCTGCTGCTGCTGCTGCTGCTGCTGCCTTTGACTGACAATTGGTGTGACTGACACACGCAGCAAACGTCAGGGCAGGTCAGGCAGCAGCTGAATGGACGAACGGATGATTCCAGCGACAAGTCGCGTCATGCATCATGTTGCATGTCAAGCTCACAACAACAACAGCAACAAACAACAACAAATCAAGGCATTTGCGACTGTGCAGCTTATTGTGGCACACATTTGTGAGTGCGTCTGATTCATTTGAATTCGATTGTGTTTTACAAGCAGCAACAACAACAACACCTTTGTTCAACTGTCTTCAATGAGTTTATTGGCTAATTAATACGCACAAATTAAATGTTAATAAATGAAATTATTAATTACACACGCTTTGTACCACTGAACTTTAATGCAGTTTAAGCACTTGATTTACACACACATGCATACATACATACATACAGACACACACACATATACATACACGCATGCATGATTGAAAATTGGCATATCGATCAAAAGGTTTTATAATGTGACATTTTAATATTGATATTTAATTACGAATTTGTTTGCCTGCTGTGCATTGCCTTTAGACTAATTGTCGCTTGCATATACTTATATATATATGTAAGGTAAGGTATATATGTATATAGAAATACGTATAGTCAAAAAAATAAAAGAACTAGCTCAGGCTCACAAATTGTTGGCCACCATAAAATTGTGTTTAATGATAAGAAAACTGATTTCA
This sequence comes from Drosophila navojoa, assembly GCF_001654015.2. Next base: position 1,165,283 of record NW_022045877.1, on the reverse strand, counting down.
ATTAAATGATAGGAATTGGAGTTCGACTGGCTGATAGAGAGAACTTTCACAAAGCTATTTATTTTAGAAAAATAAATCAAAGAAATACACTTTAGAAAAACTACGAAAGAATGCAAAAGCATTTAGAGTTTAAAAACTTATTCTGAACTGAAACTGAAAAAAAAAAAAAAAAAACTATTAGAAATGCGAAAATAACATAAACATAAAATATTTTATAAAGATAGATGGATTTAGAGGGACAAAAAAAAATAAATTAATTCAAAACAGAGATTAAAATAATTTATAAAGATAAATTGATTTTGAGGCTGACGAACAACAAAGAATTTCTATCAACTAAAATGCGTTAATAAATTTATTGATTTATAATATCTGGCCAGACTACTTAAAGAAGCTCTAACAAAAATGATTAAGTGTTTGTAAACACATTCGGCAGTCTTGCCTTCCGTGTAAAATGTGACAATAAATAAATATAAATAAATAAATTACCTTCACTTGACTGTCAATCAAAGCCGCTTTCCATTAATTAATGTGCGTTGCGTGTGTGTGGGCTGCCCTGTCTCTCCATCTCTCTCTCTCTCTCTCTCTCTCTCTCTCTCTCTCTCTCTCTCACTCCCACTGTTTGTATTTTGGAAAAACCTCAAGCGAACGGCTCCTGCTGTGATGGCTTTATTGGCACTCGGACTGCTCACGATTCACGATAATGAATTCCGCAAATAATTCCAGCGGCAAACGCAGCAAACTCTGAGGTTTATTTTGCACTTACATTATTCACGTATTTGCTTAATTTTAGTGATTTCTTTTTAATCGCACTTGACGTTGTATGTAAATTCATTCTCTTCTTCTTCTTTTTGTTTTTTGTTTTGTTTTCTTTCGTTTGAGATCAAAGACATGTTTTTGGAAGCTCAGCAGCCGCGAGTAAAAAAATATGTAAAAATATTTTGTTGGGAATTTACGCCCGAACAAAATGCGCCCGACAGCCGAACAGAAAAATAAAGCAACAACAACAATGCCGAAAAACAAACAAGTATTTGCGCTTTTAATTCTTCTTCTTTCTGATTTTTTTTTCTTTCATTTAGCAATAATAAAATTTCAATTATTTGAAGAGAATTTGAGCATTTGATGGCGGACCCCAGAGACGTCTGGCTAGAACTATTTGCACAGCTCAGCTCAGCTCAGCTCGGCTCGACTCGACTCGACTGCGTGCAGTGCCAAAGCCTCAAAGCAACGTGCCTCAAAACTCGACCACAACATTACATCAACTTGCCAGACGCATCAACGCCCAGCTGCAAGTTGCCCTGCGGTGCGCCTCGGTCTGCACCTAAAGCTCACCCAAAACCTCAATATAAACCTCGAGTCAGTGAAGAAGAAGGAGACGGCGAGAGAGTGAAAGAGAGAGAGTGTGTGTGTGAGTGTGTGTGTGTGTGTGTGTGTGTGTGTGTGTGTGTGTGTCTACACGCACATCATTATCCATTCAATGACGGTGGCCAGAGTAAATGCAAATCGAATTAGATTTAATATGCATTTTAACCACAACAAACTGTGCATATAATGTGTGCTGCTCCCCTTCTCCTGATCCAGCTCCTGCTCCTGCTCCTGCTGAATTCACAGCAACTAAAGAGCTAAGCAGCCAAGTGTCTTAGACCGAAAACCTCAAAGTTTGCATTGAATTGCATTTAAATTTCTAAGCCTTTGAAATGCATTTAATAATTTAATTTAATTTGCAATCAACTATTTAGCTTGATAACTGTGACTTATTAGAATAAGCTATTAAGTTGGCTCAATATAAATTAATAATTTAAGCTCTTTGGCTTTTATGCCTGTGGCGAATGTTAAAGTGCCTTTGGCTAAGGATATAACTATCTTGATTGTACAGATATCAGAATCGAAAATTACCGAAATCCAAGAATTGAGATCTGAAGATAAATGATATATAGACTTAAGGAAAATATAATATTTTTTTAAAATTAATAGTAGAGTATAAAAATATAAATAACTACAATTTATTATTATTAATTAAAATGGAATAAAATACAAAAAATAATCTATGCATAAAGTATATAAATATAAAATGTATTATATTTTCAAAATAGATATAGTTCTACGATTTATCGATATATGCATTTAACGTCTCTCAAACCAAATTTTGAACATAAGGGGACTCCATATATTACGAGTTTAGGGTATTCAACTTGAGGGGAGCACAATGAATGGATATTTTACGAATTAATGAGTTTACTTCAAATGGGGACAGCAGTATTTATGAATTATTGAGGCTCTCAACTTAGCGGGAGACAACTTGTCGTGACTCGTTTGTGAAGGCTTATATTATATAAATACAAATCAGCTTTCATTAAACACTTCAGCTCAAAGTGGAAGCATAAGTACATATGCTATAGAGCTCAGATCAGCGCATCAGAAAATTTACCACAAAAAGAAAAGCTGATTGCATCGAATTTATGCGAGCTCAAGAAAAACTGCGCCGGAATTAATGCAGTAAATTCTCGAGCTCAGAATAAAAGCGATTTATGAAGCATCAATTGGCTGGCTGGGGCACTTTTGTGCTGCTCCTTGCATCAGCTTGCTGACCCAATTAACAGCATCTTTCAGTGACAATTTAAAGCTCTTGCAATAACAGAGAACACTTGCAGCACACACACACACACACACACACATGCACACACTCACACACACATACAGTGAAAAGCAATGCATAATATGGGTCATTAGCTCTGAGTGTGTTGCACGTGCAGCACTTGCCACGCCCACTTAATTGCCATTAATTACATTTATTTCATCGATGACTTACTCGAGCTGCCAGCTGCCAAGAGGTGAGGCAAAAGCAACAACAACAACAACAAGTGTAACGGCAACAACAAGAAATGCTCGCTTCATTGAAGCATAATTAACTGCAAGTTTTCACAGCGACTTGCAACATTCGGTTGCACGTTGCAAGTGCAGCTGACAGCCGGAACAGCAACAGCAGCAGCAGTAGAAAAACAAAGCCATTCGTAATATAAACCAAATTCGATAATAATATAGACCGGACAGCTAATCGGATAATGATTAAGCAAATGCATAATGTCTTAGTGTGTGTGTGTGCGTGTGTGTGTGCTTGTGAGACCGCCCGTTGACAGCGTGAAATCAGCACGTGTATTGAGTCAAAGGCGAACGCGTACACGGCTCATTAATCACATATCCAATTACGAGTACATTATTCCAATTCCATACTTACGCGCGCACATAAGATAGCGCACATAAGAAGGCGGCGGAGGAGGAGTGGCAAGTGTGAGGGTGGGGGACTGTGGGCTGTGGGCTGTGGGCTGTAGCATACCCCTTTCTACTTTGAGGCGGGTTTGTTCATTAGAGACAGGGCGCTTTTAAGGCCATGCGATTTCACTGTTTACCCGCGCGCTAATTGTAAATGGCAATCAGGGCGGCGCCCTGATCCGCTCCAGAACAAGACAAAGCCAACTGTCGAGTCGAGTCGAGCCGAGGCGAGGCGAGTCGAGTCGACTCGAGTCGAGTCGAGCTGAGTGGCGTTGTCTAAAGTCGCTGCCTGATTGCGCCAATTGGCAAGCGCCCGGGCACGCACGACTGACTCATACAAACTTGAAACTAAACAAGTGAGCGTGCTCTCTGCGGAAGTATATGCCTAAGAGATATCCTGAACATCTCTTCCAATTGCTAGTTCCGCTAAGGAACTGTGCTCTCACCTGAACTTAACGTAAGATAAAACTAATATTGGTTTAGTAATAGTAGTAGTAATAGTAGAATCGACTATTAGAATTCATATTTTATTAAAATTAATGATTAATTTAGGAATCGATATTAGCTTACTTAGTCTCTAATATCCAGCTTAGTGCCACAGCTGTATTTAATAATTTATTAAAATTTATGTACAAAATACTATTTCATGAATCGTCTACGTCTATAAAAATAATTAAACTAAAATAAAATAAAAACCTATGCATATGCTGCGGGGCCTGCAGTTTCATAGCTATACAAATGTTGTTTAATGATTACATGATATATTACATATACATATGTAACCTATGCTTGTACTCAGCCATGCTTAAGAAAACAAACTCTATACTCTATACCATTTACCATACCATATACAGCCCTTTGGAAACCCGACTTTACATTTGTCTACAGTTAACATGTGTAAATATATATCAAATCTCAAGTCTCTAACATTTCTGCTTTACGAGTTCAATGAGCTCACACAGAGTGAAGATCGGAGAGTCAAGGAAACAGAGGAACAAGCGATCATGGCCCTTCTAAAGTGCTCTTAGTCAAGAATATTCATATGTACAGTAGAAGCCGTTTATAACGACTTCGCTTATAGACTACGTACGGTTAATTTGGCAATAATTCTGGTACCCAGACAAACTTAGATATGTAAAGATAGCGTTCTCTTGGTATAACAACGGTCTCTTGAACACCGTTATAACCAGATTGTACTCTATGTGTATTTGATCGTATTCTATCAACTTCACTTTCATTCACATGCTCCATACATACATTTCAACAAAACCCATATACCCCGTTTGGCTCAATTTCACTGGGTATAACAAGAGAAGTACTCGCATCTCAGCGCAAAGGCAGCCAACCAGGCGGGCTGGGCGGGCTTGGCGGGCTTGGCGGGCGAGTCGTGGCAGCTGGCAACGCACAAAGATAGGCAAGGACTGTGCTGATGTTACGAAACGGTTAATTTAGACGGCAATGACAACGGCAACAACTCGAACAACAACACGAACAACAACATGAACAGCAACAACAACAAACGATTTCAGCTCGAAAGCTGTCAGCACAAACGGAGGCAGCTTCGCCATTTGCATAGGGGCGTGTGTGGGTCCAGGATCTGCAATTGAAATTGTCAATTGGATGGGATGGGGTGGGGTGTGGAGTGTGGAGTGTGGAGTGCGGGGTGTCTGGGGTAGATGGCATGGTGTTAGGGTTAAGAGATGCCTGGTAGCTGCCAGCCGCTTTACAGCTAGCTGGCTTTTGCAACTCTGTTGCCGTATAAAACATTTTTTACTGTTTGCACTTGGAGCTGGAGCTGCTGGCAAATGCTTAGAATTTAATTAGCCACGCCATCCGATTATGGTCCATTCCAGGCAGCGAGCATGAAATTACATTTACCTCTTGGCCAAATTTAACGCAATACAATATATGCCACA
>NW_022045877.1:1142523-1153111 GCF_001654015.2 Drosophila navojoa | reverse complement strand
GCCAGCTACTTATTTCAACAGCTGCTCTCCCACTCTAGCATACATGCTTAAAGAATTACATATATACAAGTGTGAATGTGTGTGTGTGTGGGTGTTTGACGTCATGGTTGGCCAAAAACTTTCCGTATACTTTGTGCAAATTTATTACTGCATTTTGTATATATCATTCAGAAGGCGAACCGAGTGAAATTATGTCAGCCAAAGCAGCTAAAAGTTTAAGTTTAACTACTTTTCTACGAGTTTTTCCTAATGCTAGCAAAGAATAAAAAACCCGAGAGATGAGAGCATACGAGAGCATGTCAGACTCACAGATACTCTATATTACTTAACAGAACTTGAAGTGCTAGAATACTTCAGGTGTGTGTAGACCTCTTGAACTTCATATGAGCTTATGCCCATACACAGTAGATTTGTTCACGTAATTGCCCACATTTACAAGAGCCGTGATACCCTAAGAAAAAACAGTGTAGCACACACACACACACGCACGCACTAAGTGACAGAGAGGGAGAGAGACAGAGACATGCGAACTTTCTTCAGCTGGGGTGAGCACAGCTTGTCGCAGTTGGAGCTGCACTTAGCTTTAGTTGATTATTTTCCACTTTTTGCACAGTTTTTCGTGTTCTTCTTCTCTCTCTCTCTTTCTTTTTTATGGCTGCTGCAGCCTACGTGAATTGTGACAAATTCTCGTGCCGCCGCTGGCTGGGGCTCTATGCTAAATGCCAAGCGGCCAGACTCTGACACAGTTTTAGTTTCTTTTAGCATAGTTTTTTGGGCGCAGCGCAGTGCGGCTAAAGCCAAATTATGTTGGACACGTGCGTGATAAAGACAGCGACTAGTGAGGGAGGGAGGCAGGGACAGAGGGAGGCAGAGAGCAAGAGACATGAAATAAATGTGAATGTGAACTGGCTTAATGCTGCCTGCTTCAGGGCATTTCATTAGCCACTCCATTGAAATTTAACGAATGTATTTCGACTTAAAGCCAGCTAATAGAAAATACTATCAAATATATACACAAAAAAAAAAAATAAATAAATAAATAAATAAGGGAAAATAAAAATAGAATGCAACAAAGTTTGCAACAGCAAATCAGCGAAAGCGCCAACAAACTATTAAAAACTTTACAACAAGAGAAAAACTTTCAGACAGAGCAGAACTTGGATATGGACTTGGATTTAGATTTGGCTGCAGCAACTGCAACTGCAACTGCTGCTGCTGCTGCTGCTGCTGCTGCTGCTTGGCATCCATATCTGACGAATGCCAAAAAGCAAAAGTTTTTTGCTGCCTGCTGCCTGCTGACTGCTACAATGTTTGTGCTGATTGCAGCGCTGCAAATAGCTTTTGATTTCACAAATCAAAAGTTTCTTGTGCGGCGCACGTGATTTATGCCTGCAGCAGTCCAAATGTCTTACAGTCCATGCCTGGACTGGACGGGACGCAGCGCAACGGAACGGTACGAGACTAGACTGGACTGGACTGGACTCGTCTGCAGTCCAGCTTGATCCAAAATCAGCGGCGATATGCACGAACGAGTACTCCTCACTGCTGCGGGAGCAGAGAAGATTGTATACCCTAGCTGAGATTAGGCAGAAGTGCAAACAGCATTTAGAAGAATATTTCTAAGAATTATATGAAATATATATATAAATTATATGCATAATTCTACTTATAAAGGCTTCAACATATTGCAGATGATGAGTGTTTGACAATAGAAATATTATATATAAATATCATATAGAGGAAGTTAGTTTTGATTTATGAAAAATAAAATATACACAGTATATTTAAACAGAAATAAATAAAATATGTAATATGAAGAGCATTCAATAACAGATAACACACACAGCTCATCTATCACAGGACAAAATTCAGTTGGATACAATTCAAGATGAGATCTTCAGTATTTTCGTAGTTCTAGTGTGGACACTAGCAGATCTTAGGACTGGCTACATTATCTAGACCCCTACCCAGCTTATTCAAGAATTAATCCTATCTCTCGAGCTATTTCTGTGCCACCGCATCTCGAATTTTTCAACTTAACACGAAAGTCTCCCATATACTCCTAGTAAACCTCCACTTAAAATTCACCAACAGAATTTTCATTTTCAGCTTGCACTCTTCCGCTGCTTGCTGATTAGTCTGGTAAATTGGATAACAAAGTCATAATACCATGGAGTGACTATGAGCTTTGACTATGCCTCGACTGTGCGTAGCCTAGTTACCACGTTGATGGACAGATGCGGGCGGTAATGGCAGTCGCATATTAGTGTTGACCTCATCAGACCTTCGCTACGGAAACTTCTAATGAATGCAGCTGCAGCATTCCGAAATGCTCAACATGCTTGCAACTAATTGCCAGCCAGTTGCAACTAGATGTGGCAGTACTAAGCGCAAACTTTGTGCGTAATGAAAATAACATAGCACACCTTCTGGCAGAGCACCTACAGCAGCAGCAGGAGCAGCAGAAGCAGGAGCAGCAGCAGCAGGAGCAGCAGAAGCAGGAGCAGCAGCAGCCGTTCGCTATGCGTTTTGTCTAAATGTCTGTCAGCCATAAATAACATCAATTAATAGCCACGCCGCAGGAGCTGCAGCTCCAGCTGAACCAGATAAAGCTAATTGAGTGCCGCAACAAGGCCGAGCAAATGCCAAAAACTTTGCGCACGCTAAGCGGCAAACGCGGCGCACTTAAGACACAACAGCAACTTGCCCTAAAATCTAAGCTAATTAGCTGCACTTAGGCGTGCATGCTTAGGCGTGTTGCTTAGTAGCAACCACCCACGCCCAAAAACCTGCTTGCGGCGGCATTTAGCTTCTGTTTTCATTTATTTTTTGTTTTTGTCCTGCAGCAGCCACAAATGTTTAGCATACTTCTGGTTCTTAAATAGATGTAATTGCAGTTGTTGTTGTTACAGTACAGAAATGAATGTAAGCGGAAGTGGAAGTGAGGCAATTGAGTTGCTAGCGACTGCACAATGCTCGCTCAAGACTTTGTAGTAGAGAAAAGTGGAAATTTGAAATTTTCGTGTATAAGTAAAAATTTTTTCTTTTTAATTTTTGATAGACCTATGACTTTCAGATGTTATTGAGTAAGATTTATTTAAAATATGGTCTTCTTAATTTAATAAACACGTCTATTTTTATCGCATCCGAATGATATTCATTATATTTCATCAAATTCGTGTACTCTAAATATATAAATATAGGCGAAAATTTTATACAATCCGTTAAACTCTTTATCCCCAATTATGGTCGCTCTAATTTAAAGGTTTGTTGAATAAATAAACCATGGCAAAAATGGCTTAATATATCATTGTAATGTTTTCAAAACTTTCTCATAGACTCTACCTTGACACAACAAACCCCTAAGAATGTTTTAGCGATTGCCATAATTTCTATAAAACATTTTTAAAAATCCTTAGACAGTCATGAAACATGAATTGCTTACAAAGTATAAGCTCAGCTGTCAACCTATATAGTCTATTTCACACACTCTCTGAGCGTGTATTGCCAGAGGTAACAAAAATTTGCTTCTTTTTTTTTTTGGGTGGTGCGAGCGACGCACAAATTGTCAGCAGACCGCAAAACATGCGAACAAAAAAGCAACATTGTTGCTGTCATTCAAGCACACACACACACACACACACACACGCACGCACTCACACACATAACAGTACCATAGCAGACAGGCCTGTGTGTTGGCCAGCTCTGTTGCCTGTCACATCATCGAAGCGTAAATGAGACATTTGCGACGCTTGTTTAATTAAAATAAATTTTAATTTAATCAAAAGTTGTCTCTACCCAACAACCGAAACAACAACAACACCAACAACAATCCATAACACCGGCTGGCACTTAACATTAAAATTGTTGGCATAGTTTTTGGGCTTTTACATTTGGTGGTTTCCTCCTCTCCCCTGCGCGTGCCCTCTATCTCCATCCCCGCCACCCCTGCCAGATGCGTACGCCTCAAATAATTGCTTAGAACTCGTCTATTGTCTACGTGTCAATTAGAGAGGTGTCAATGTGGGCGTGGCCTTAATTAAATTCTTTGGAACACGTTTGATTAATTGTTAGTTTCGAGCAATTCGTGTTCTATAACTTTAACGATAATTACCCAGATGCGTAATGGATAAAACATGTATAGTCGTTTCGAATATATAAATGAAAATAAGGATATGATTTTATGAAGCAAGCTGGATGAGCTGAGTGAGATTATAGCATAGATAGGCAAGAGAGGAGTAGATGATGATGAAAGAGATAATAAAACGAATCTTCTATTTATTATTCACTGAGATTGCAGCCGTATAAAAATTAAATATTTATTTATAATTTGAGTGGATGCAAAGGCTTTTCGAAATTCTTTAAGCCTCTTGCGTTATAGATACCCTAAAGCCAAGTTAAATTTAATTATTCTGCTATTGTACAACAAGAAAAACTTTGTTGTTTTAGTTTTGTTATGTTTGTTAAAACAATGGCAAAGAGTTTTATTGTTTGTGCACGCTCAAATGCAATAAGCATTCGTTTTCTGTATGTGTGAGTGAACATATGTCTGTGAGTGTGTGTGAATGAAGCAATTCAATTAAATTGCTTGCTTAAAAGAATAGTTTGTAATTTAATTTGGCCCCGTTTCGTCAGACGACGTGAAGTTCGTTCGTTTGTTGCCATTGCCATTGTCAGCGTTTCAATTTATTTTTGCGCGCAATGTTTTTTATTTTTTCTCTCTTTAATTTTTTGTTTTTATTAGATTGTGTGAAAGCGACAGTACGCGACGTGGCCAACGTGACGTATGAGTCATATGAAAAGCCAAGCAACAGCAGTAGCAGCAGCAGTGGCAGAGCTCAGGCCAATTGCCAAACATAAATGCAATTTAAATCGTGTGCCCAACAAATGTTATTACAATTAAAAGGAGTGAAACAACACAACAGCAGCAGCAGCAGAAGCAACAGCAACAGCTGCAGTAACTCTGGCCAAGCTGCAGACAAAAAGCGCTGCAGCACCCATGAAAAATGCATATCTGAGCTTAACCGAAAAATAAACAAGGCCAACCAAAAATATCAGCCAACAACATGCCCCAACATGTGGCAACAAGCGATTTCGCTTTTCTTTTTTGTATTTCTCGTATGCTCGCGCGCTGAGCCGAAAAGTATGCAACAATAAATTTCGCAGCTATGCCCGAAACAACAACTACTGCAAAATCAAATGGAAAATAAAAACAACATATGTATATAGAAAACAAAAATAAATGAAAGCAAATAAATTTGTTGCCAAACTATAAAATACACTTTGGCCCCGCCAATTTTCTATCAATTTGAGGGTGAGGCAAATGTTTGCAATTGTGCTTTTGTCTAGCTTAAATGGCTGCCACTTTGATGACTCTGCCACCAGAATGTGGCAGGATATATATGTAGATGTGAGTGTTTATGTGTGAGGGGCTGTGGAGTGTGGCAATCAGGCCGAAAAACTGAAATTGAATAGCCGTCGGCAACTGTTTATTGCTAGCAGTTTAATCAAAGTTTCCTTTGCTCGCAGACAGACAAATGTTATAGACTCTGCTGTTAGTTAACAGCGTCGGCATCTGTACCTGTGTGCTGTGGCTGTGCATGCAAATATCCAAACAAAAGACCACTTGTCTCGGTTACCATTGAGATTGAGATACCTGCACCTGCATTTTATTGCTGTCATCTGCAACGCTGCTCTGACAAAACCCCAAGTTGACTGCATTTTTAGATGCATTTTTGAATTTCATTCGGCATTTTACATTTTACAATTGTCGCTTCATTTCCTTGCAATGCATGCGAAGTGCAGTTGGGGTATCTTATTTATCACATATCATATTATTTACTTGGAGTAAATTATTTATCAACTGAGTTTAGCAGAGCTAGAGATCCTTTCAGTAAATGCTCACTTTCTATCGATTAATATCTTTAAAACCGTAACATCGCCTTTAACTTAACAGGGTCTGTTAAACATATCAAGATAATTAACAGTGCTCGTTATCTCTCAACATTTATTGTTTTTAATAAAACAGGGTATTTAATATTCGACTACGCACTGTGCACTTTTGTACTGCATGCTGATAAATATCATCTCTGATTTTCTTGACAGCGGCTTTGCTGCTCCGGATTTAGTCGGGCGTGGCAAGAGCTCTGTGCTTCTGTGCTTGCCGGGAGGCCATAAGAATGCGGCAAGCAGCTGAAACCAAAGCTGTTGTTGAGCAATAACAAAAATATGATAAGGTTTAACGCATGAACGAAACCATTTCAAGATGCTCCAAGCGACGACACTATCACAATCAAATAGAATATATGTGGTTTACATGATATACCCATAGGCTGGGTCTACGGGGTGCAACACAAAATGCAGAAATGGTAATAAAAATGCATGTAACCTTTAGCCAGTACTTACTGTGACTCGGCATTGACTCGGTTGGTTATGAAATATGAAAATGCATAAGCTGTAAGTGCCAGCCATGAGGGATTAGTGACAAAACCAAAGCAAAACCGCAAAGCGTAAAGGGATTTTCATTTTGTATCAAATTTCCATGAAACAAACTTGAGTGAGAATGCTAGAACACAGGTAAGAATGTCAACTATGCTTAAATTGAAAATACCCTGCACTTGGTGGTGTCAAAGTCTGTCGAATGCTTGATATGAAAAGAGAGAAGAACAAGACATATTCATTATGCAGACTTTGATTATGTTAACAAAAAATTAACATTTTTATGAATATGTTAAGATAATACAAATTTAATCAGAATATATGAATAAGATATACTCATATTATATCAATCTAAATTTAGAGGGTATCCAGCAAGATTAGTTCAGAGTGCAATCCGCTGTCAGAGCGGGGGTAGTACAGCCCCAAAGTCCATAACAATATGACAATAGTAAATTGCAAATAATTAAATGCGAGAACTGCAAGTTCGCCAAGTCAATCGAAACGGACGCTGACGCTGAACTGTGCAATTGGCAAAGGCAGCGACCGATTGAGGCAGCTGCTGCGATTGCTTGCGGGACGATAGCGCTCAGCCTCTGCACATCAGTTGCTCGAGACACACGCAGCTGTTTGGGTTATCTCTGACGGGCTCTGTCTCTCTCTTTCTCTCTGCCTCTGTCTGTCTGTCTGTCTAGCAAGCGGCATGGAGAGTTTCTACTGGCGCAATAAGGTGGCTGTCATCACGGGCGCTTCGGTGGGCATTGGCGCCAACACAGCGCTAACTCTGGCCAATGCGGGCATGGTCGTGGTGGGTCTGGCCAGGCGCGTTGAACTCATCGAGGTGAGTGCTCACTTAAAGTTCCTATGATGCCATCGTTAAAGCTAACCCGTTGTGGCAGGCGTTAAACGAACAAGTAACAGGCGAGGGCAAGATCTTTGCACGTCAATGCGATCTCAGCGACGATGAGCAACTGATCAGCGCCTTCAACTGGATACGCGAGCGTTTCTTTTGCATACATGTGCTCATCTGCAATGCAGGCATACTCAAGGCCAACTTTCTGAGCGGTAAGTGAAGCAAGTATGCGAGCGAAATTCAATATTAATCCATTCCTATATGTAGAGTCGCCCACCAAGGACATAAAGGAATTGTTCGATTTGAATGTTGTGGCCACGGCGAGCTGCTTGCGAGAGACCCTAAAGCATATGGCCGCTGTCAAGGTGCGCAGTCACATTATCGTGATAAATAGGTGAGCTAAAGCAAATATAGATATACGAAATTGCTCTTATTAGTTAAGTTAAATTTGATTTAAAGCGATTAACAATGTATGTTGTTCTTGTGAATGTGTTGCTTAACACTCAGTTTTAAACAATTCAAATTTTCATATTTTCGATATACATACATCGTATTTGCTATCGGAACAAGTTCATCTAATTAGCCACACTTTAATAACAGCTCAGCTTCAATAACAGTTTTGTAGAGTGTCCAAGCTAAATTATAATTATTTGTATTGAATTGGCCGGCTACTCCAACTGGATTGTTGGCCTAGCTTAATAATTAAATAGGGCATACGCTGGGCTGCCAGCTCACAAAACCAATACACTCGACTACAAATGACAACAAATTTGCTTTCAAATCGCCTGATTGCACTACAACATTAGCACAATTATCGCTTAGCATAGTTTGAAGAGACGAGTGTGTTATCGTTTTGGAAATGATGTTTGTCCAGCTAAAATAGCAAAATGGGTCCAATGGGCTTAAATTGGTGGTCATGCATCAGCACAATGCACTTACGAATACACAAACATTGACAAGCACATACACACACATATTACCTGAATATGTATTAGCTTTATAGCAGTTGCTTGTAATGGACAAACATCAAGCTAAAGTTGCCCTGAGTGCCAAAATTATGCTCGTATTTAGTGTACTGTGTAGGTGAATGTGTGTGTGTGTATGTGTGTGATTGTATGTACAGACGTAATGAAAGTGTAAATAGTGAGACTGCATTGCCGTTGCTGGCCAGTGTTGAGCAGCGCATGCATTTTTCATTAGCTTCGCTACGGCGTTGTATGGAGGCGAGACGATAGCGCGTTATTTAAATTAAATTAAAAGCCATGGCATAAAAACAAACAAACATTTATTGATATTTAAATGTTGCAATCGCCGCAACGACTGTTCGCATCCGTTGTTGTTGTTGTTGTTGCTGTTGCTGTTGCTGTTGCTGCTGCTGCTTTGTGGTTGTCCTGTGCATTAAAAGCTTTGCATTTGCAGCGCGATGGCGAAAGTGTTTGCGCAAATAGCAACAATAACAACAACAACTCAATTATTCAACATAATTAAGTATTTTGCATTAAGCAGCCTGCATGCAAATGCATTCATATGTTTGTGCTGCATATGTGTTTGTATTTGTGCATGTCTGCTGATTTTTATTTCATGAATTCCAATGGGCAGCGCTTTTAAAATCAAAATGTTGCGCATTAAGCCGCCTCGTTTGCTGCGCGCTTTGGCTTTAAATTAAAATTGAATTGATCTCATTTAAATGCAACTTATTTGTGAAGCACGCCCACACACACACACACGCACATATACACAAAAGCAATCATAAACGTACTTAATTAAAGATAAATTGAATAATTGCGCATACGCACGGTGCGCCAGCCCAATATAAAATTCAACAAATTGCACAGGTAAAAACCAACTTTAAAAGCCAAATGAGTTAAGCTGTATCAATTGACTGAATATAATTGAACTCAAGACAAATCAGTAAACAGCTCAAGTCAGTCAAAGGGTTAAGCAGCAGCTGTCTAAGAGAATTTTCTTTGCGAACTCGTTCGTTTCTCAACTTTAATTTGAGCTCTACACTTGCTTGGCCATGAATTTCAAATATGTCTCCGGATGCTGCGCGCTTAATTTGCAGTTTTAATGAGCCAAGAAGAAAAGCAAATGCGTATATTGAATGACAGCCGTAATCAAATACAATTGTGCAGCCGCTCAGTGCTGCACAACAAAAGAAACCTCATGAGCAGCAACGTTAATTAATGAGAAAATTGATATAATGCAGCGACAGGCAGTAGGCGCACTCAATATAAAAGTATATATACATATAAGGCAGCATAATAATTGAGCAGACCGCAGATGCGTTGCTAATGAATGCCTATCGAGCCTGAGAACTGCTCCGAGTCGGTGTGCTTCAATATGCATTGCGCTTACTGTCAATGGAACAATATTAAGACTTAATTAATTAAAAGTGCGCGGACAAGAGCAGGCTGCTGCTGCGGCTCCTGCTGCTGCTGCTGGTGCTGGGCAAGAGTTGCTGCTGAAAGTTGGTACCGTTATTTGCACTTAATGTTGCAGCCTCGCCTCTGTCTCAGACACTGTTAAATTAAAAGAAGTTTACGCAGTGTTTGCATAAAATGCACAACGACAGCTTTCGATTGAGGTCGCCTCCACCCGGGACCTGTCCGCGTGCCTCATTCACACGCTGAAAGCAACGACAGCTGTTGACCATCATTTTACTCGTGAGTGATTCGACAGTTGCCAATCGCCTTTGTTGTTATTTCAAGTGCTTACATTGCGTAGCAACGTTGACTTTATTCATTTTCCCATTTCATGCCTATACCCACTCGTATTCTCTCACTCTCTCACTCTTCCACTCTCTCACTTTCTCTCTCCTTCTGTCTATCATTTGCCATGTTGATTGACGACAGCGTGCTGGGCCATCGCATACCGGAAGTGCCTGTGCCCTTATTCAGCGTTTATCCGGCCACGAAGCATGCAATTACAGCACTTTGCCAGACGGTGCGCCAGGAAATACATTTTCTCAAATTAAATATTAAATTAACGGTAAGTTAAATGCACTGCATACATTGCACCCAGCCGATAAGCGGGATGGGCTTTGGTTTGCCCCGCATGTTGTATGCAAACAACTGTGACGCTGTCTTCTTTCGCCCGCACAGAGCATCTGCCCCGGGATGGTGGACACCGATTTTCTGAATGTTTACTCACAGGCTGTGGACGCATTGCCCAAACTCCAGCCAGTGGATGTGGCCAAGGCAGTTTTATATGCCCTCGACACGCCCGACGGTGTTCAGGTGGAGGATATTATTCTGCAGAAGATGAGAAATGTTGAATAAAATGAAAACATTTAATGCT
>NW_022045877.1:1097744-1142513 GCF_001654015.2 Drosophila navojoa | reverse complement strand
ACTGACTCCAATGAACGTTCATTGTTGAACTGAAGCCAACTTAATACTATCGCAAGTGCACTTTTTATGTATATACCTATCGAGAGCACATCGATAAATGTAATCTATCGATTTTTCATTTATAGTTGTTTTAAATGAATAAAATATATTATTAAAAAAGGCAATGTACACATAAATCGATTGTGGCTCTTTCAAAAGCTAGTCTTTTATAACAGAATAATAACCTGAAGCAATTTGCGGCTCTCTGTTAATAACAGAACGATAAACTGTAAGCAATCAGCTAGATGATGAACTAGATGAACGGCTATCGCCTGTTCAGTTTAGTGAGTCGTTCGATTGAACTTATTCCGAACGATTCGATACAACGTGTGCAGAAAAAGTAATAAATAATAACTCGTAAATAATAAACGAAAAATGCATTTAAGTCATCCACATAGTGTTACATATAGTACAGCGATCAATTCTATTTAGTGCAGCAAAGCAAGACGGCAGCAATACGAGAGCATCATGCACTCAAATGCCTAAAATAAGAGCCAACTATAAATGTGTGTCCACGTAGTGCAAAATCAGATTGTCATGTCTGCTGTTTTTTAATACATATGAGCCCAGTCCAATAAGTGGTATGGCGCGAGCGTCAAGGGTGCGGCAAATTGAAATGATTGTGGGGTGCACAGAGTATGCTTAGCTCCAAAGTGCGAGATTACGAAATTCAAATACATTTTGGTGAAAATTACAAAGTTTTATGCGTATTAACCACGTACATATAATACAGCGTACACGCGCACACAGACAAAGCCGTAGCCGCACACACACACGAACATATACTTGTAAAGAAAGAAAGTGTTGCCCAGAAGAGAGCTTGACAAAGAACCGAAACAGGTTTTTAACCTAATTATAATCGGTCAGACATTACTTCCTGAACGCAATAACAACTGTCGCTGTATTAACCCAATGTATTTATGTCAAGGCTGCTTCGCATTTAATTCATTTCAATAGCAGCATTTAGGTTACGAGCGAGCGATAGAAAATGGATTATTAATAACAAAAAAAGAAGAAGAAAAAACTGTCGCAACTGAACATTGAACTAGTCACGCATATTCATTCAATTCCTCCACTTTTCGTTGTTTGTATTTGCATTGTATACTCGTTTGTTTATAATATATATATACCTATCTGATTTTTTAGTATCGCACCGCACTTCCCCCCAATTAACACACATTCAGCCTTTTGCTAGTGAAGCTCACTCCCGCAAGAAGAAACCACAGCACAAGCCAAGATGTTCATTTGGGACTGGTTCACGGGTGTTTTGGGATACTTAGGTAAGTGTCTGGGCCAAATGGAATTTGACATTGCTACATGAGCGATTTTCTTGACCGTTTGCCAACAAAACAGAAACAGTAAAAGCAACACCAGCAGCAGCAGCAACAACAATAACATTAACAGAAGCAGACAACAAAAGCAAATGAAATTGTTTAGCTGTGTGTGTGTATATGAATTGGTGAAGCTGTTGATTCGGAATTTATGTCGATTTAGTTAAGTCGGAACTGAAACGTAGTTCGACCTTTACATTAACATTGACCAGCAAACGCTCAAGGTCTTCATTAATATATGTATACATATATAAATATATATTTATTAATCATAAAATCTAAATTATCCGCGCACAGGTCTATGGAAAAAGTCCGGCAAATTATTGTTCCTTGGCTTGGATAATGCTGGTAAGACCACATTATTGCATATGCTCAAAGATGATAAGCTGGCGCAGCATGTGCCAACACTGCATCCAAGTAAGTGTAAAACTCATCTACTCCAGATTGTTCTGTAGCTCATGTATCTTTGCCTTCTTATCTTGATTTGGCTAGCATCTGAGGAGCTGTCCATAGGCAATATGCGTTTCACTACATTCGATTTGGGTGGCCACACTCAAGGTGAGTACAGAGCTTTGGATAAAGAGATAAAGCATTCCAAAGATGTATTAAATATTTAATAATCGTAGTACTCTTATTAAAATCATAAATATTGCGCATGCTAAAACGTGCTCTTCGTCTAAAAATAGCACAAAGCGCATACACAAACATACATACATATGTACGTAGCACAAATACGGCACAACAACAAAACAATCAGCGTAAAATATAGCGCAGGGGGTCACCCACACACATACATTCACAAATCACGCATACACATACTTGCAAATAAAAACACGTTGTAAATTTTGCCATTTGTTGCGTTCACTCTTCTGAAACAAAAACAACAACGTCATCGTCGCAGTGGCTAAGATACATATGTATATAAAAATATGTCATCGTTCATCTACACATATATGCAAAACTATACGCCAAGAATTGCATAATAAATACGCGATTGTCAATGCGTAACTAATCTACATATCACATAATCTATAATACATATATACAAGTTTATATATTGGAAAGCTGTTAACACAATTTCTTTACTGAGCACACAGACATAAGATGTAATTTTACTTTGGGGAACATATGGAGTGAAAAATAGATTAAACAATTTATTTTTAAATAAACTAGTAAGTACTAGGCGAATCTTATGAGTTTTAGAAAAGTGATGAATGTAGGAAGGCTTAAGTTTTGTTAGTGAAGTAGAAATAGAAAATAGAATATAATTTTCATTTGTATATTTGTTAGGAATTTAAATTCAACTATAGTAAAGTTTGTCGATAATGCAATTAACTCTTAACCACTGTGCATGCAATAACTGTTACAAAACACTATGTCAAGCACACGGGCTAGATAGCAAAAACAAATATAATAACTGCAAATGATCAACAACGAATAAAAGCACTTGCATATATGTATCTATATACATACATACATACATACATCAAGATTTTACGTATAAACGAATCCGTATAATCATGCTGGTAAGCGTTAGATGGCGGAAACTGTCTAGCGACTGGGCAAATATATTTATACATGTGTGTGTGTGTTTCTATATATGAACTTTTATTGATAAGCGAAACAAGGCGAGGCGTAGCTCACGTATAAAAATATGCGTGTATGTATATGTACATTAAAAGTCTATAAAACAAATTGCTGTTGACAGCATTACGCGTGATTTTCAGTTAGAAAAGTGTTTGCTTTGTTGAGAGACGTTTTGTTTGATTGATATGAAGTTTGTGACTGATGGAAGTAGAGCGCGCCTCCATGATTGATTACTGACTGTCAATGTTTGGTTGCTTGCAGCGCGTCGTGTCTGGAAGGATTACTTTCCAGCCGTGGATGCCATCGTATTCTTGATAGATGCGTGGGATCGCGGTCGGTTCCAGGAGAGCAAAAACGAACTGGATTCGCTGCTCACAGATGAGGCGCTGTCCAACTGCCCGGTGCTCATATTGGGCAACAAAATTGATAAGCCTGGCGCGGCCAGCGAGGACGAGCTGAGAAATGTGTTTGGACTGTATCAGTTAACGACCGGCAAGGTATGCATCAACTTCAAATATATAATTATCGCAATTATTCATTTAAATATTTGCATGGCTCTTCAGGGCAAAGTTGCACGCTCCGAGTTGCCTGGTCGCCCGTTGGAATTGTTCATGTGCTCTGTGCTGAAGCGACAAGGTTATGGCGAGGGTTTCCGTTGGTTAGCGCAGTATATTGATTAAGTCTTGATTAACATAAACAAACAATAACACACTAAATTCAACAACAACAACAACCAATCACACAACAAAACACAGACAGAGAACTTGGCTAGCAAAACATCAATTAAATTCAGAATGGACAAAAACCAGAAACAGTAAGCAATTCGAAGCTGCAAGCGCAATATTCAATTTTTACACAATGATAAACAATAAATCGTAAATATAAAAGCAAAAGGGAACTAAATTAAATAAAAATAATAAAACACATAAATAAGAAATAAAAGCAAAACAATTTTTTTAAAAAATCACAAAGTGCAAAAACTTCTAAAAATTCAATACACGCAGGACGCCAAAATAATAAAAACAAAGTCAAAAGCAAAAAACAAAATAAAAATGGGAAAACTTGAGAGGAATGCGTGGGAAAAGCTTTTAAAAATAATTATGTATGAATAAAAAATTGTAGCGAATTAAAAGGTGATTTTTTTAAGGACCATGTGCTTGCTTATGTTCCATAAATAAATTTTATTATTTAAACATTTGAATTTGTCTGTCAGCTTTTTGATTTCGTCTCTCCAAAAGGCCATCAACATTCTCACGAACAATACAATTTGTTGATTTACATCTTTTAAGTTGCATGGAGGAAAACAAAAACAATTTATAAAACGCTAAAAATAATAAAGGAAAGATGATAAACTTTTGTATAAAAGCAAATCGACTGCATTTTTAAAGAACTCTTCTGCTAGGTGTATAGACTAAAATAATTGGAGCACATCATTTCAGTTTTTACAAATATATTGAATTTATTTATGTCGCATTCAAGTCGTTGGCTAATTATCCTTGGCGGATCAACTGGCTTTCAATAAACATAAAGTACACTATTGGAGCTAACATTAAGCTGCTAACGGCAACACGGTTTATTACTTGTCTATGTAGAAAAATATTTCTAAAACATGAATTAGGGTTTGATTGGGTTCTGGATTAGCCCTGCTAGCTGTTCTGGCAGGATTGTTGACCACACGGACTTTGACAACGTGGCACACGGCGACAGAAAAACAGTTGACGGTGGAACAGCCGCAGCAGGAGGCCGTTTCTTTTCGCTTTGTGCCGACATCAAGAGCGCGAGGGCACCGTCGCACTGACGCTATCTTCGGTACCAGCCATTCGCCGCTTCTTCTTTTTCTTTGCCGTGAGACTTTCCTGGCCGCTGTCCGTATTTGAGTCGGCGTCCGTGTCTGAGGATGAACTGCTGGACGACGAGGATGAGCTAGAGTTGCTTGAACTATCGGAGGCGAAGCCTGTGCTCTCATTTATATTAATACTTTCGGCTATCTGGGCCAGCTCCGGGCGCTGATCGCGCAGCACTCGTAGCCACTTCCTTGACAATTTGGGTCTACCTCGTACCGTCTTATGCCAGACACATGGAAAGTTCGTAAAGCTACAGAAATTCTGCGTTATCGCAATGGTGTCGTCCAGGTTGAGCACAACGTGCCACCAGCCGCCGGGCACAAACACCGTTTCGCCAGCACACTGGAGCACCTCGATGGGTTTGTATTCCTGTGGCCACGAGGGCAGCTGAGTGCGAGGATAAATGGTACTAAACCAGGTGATGGCCTCGTCTCGCTGCTTGCCTCCCATGGCGCTAGTAACCTTGAGCAGATCCTTAGGCGTGTGCGTGGGGAACAAGCACCAGCGCTTGTGGCCACGTACTAGAGTATTCCATGCACTGGTGCCCAGCGGATCTATATGAATGCCGGTGCCGGAACGAGCCGGACCCATGACGAACCATCGATATGGCGGCCGCCGCTCCTCGCCGCAGTACTTGAAGAGATCATCACGAAAATATTTAGGCACCGTATAATCTTCGAGCAGCTTTCTCCGACGATGATGTTCGCCAAAGCTGCTATCGAATATGTAGAGGGGGCTATCGTCCCGCGTCGCTTGCATATACTCGATGTAGTACTTCATTTTCATTTTAACGCTATAGCCTTCATTATCCTCGCCGCACTTGAATTTCTGGTTGCGATATTTTTTCGCTAGGCGGGAGAGTGTCCATTTTTCCTGCGCCAGCCAGCCGTCTGCGCAGCCAGTTATTATTACGGGCAGATAGGGGCGTTCGAACCTTTCAATAAACTCCTCACATGTTACCGTTTTATAGTCGATTCTTTCCAGGTTATCCACGAAGTCCCAAAATGGCTCGAACTTCTCAAAATACCGCATCGCCATCCATGCGCTTTCTCCATCGAGCTCAGGGCGGGCTTTACGTTTTACATCACGCGTACGCTTACGTGACCGCTTTGGCAGTTTAAACTCTTCACTCATGGTGGGAATATTAGAAAAATTAACGAAATTGTGATCCGCAGATGGTGGATGACTTTCTGCACGTCGCGTTTGCTGTGATGGGTTGTATTTGCAACTATCGATATACATACATTTGAAATCGCGATTCTGCGGGAAACAATTACAAATTATAATTTCAGTTCATAATTGCATCTTAAATTGCAATAATTTTACTATATTGTAAATCATATTACCTTGGAATATATCCCATTATAGATTCAATTTTAAATATTGTAATGAAACTATCAAGGGGAATATCATCAATGGCAAATATTACATTTATCGCATCGTATCTACACATCGATTCTGATTGGTATATCGTTGACCTACTCATGTGACAGATGTAAAAAATTTGGTGTTTTGTGAAGAAAAATAATGATAAGCCAGGTTGGGAGAGGTACGTGTTTTTTCAGAGCTATACCTGGAAGACGTACTCAAGTGAAACTTGACACTTTCAGAGCTATACAAAGTGCCGCATCGCATTTTAGACCATCGCGTATTTGTTAACGGCGAAATCGACAGATTCTTGGATAATTTTGAACAGAAACGCGACGATAGCGAAGTCGAAAACCTTTTCCAGGTCACCGAAATTGTGGGTTCATTAAAGTACGATCTCTCCGAGCGCTGCATTGCATTAGGTAACCAAAGACTTACCGAACTTTCAACAGCTGTTAACAATTTGCTGAACGGCGTTGACACCTTGCTAGAGAAGGCCAAAGTTGAGCGAAAAGTAAGTATGTTTTTAAAAAAAGGAGAAAACCCTGTTTTTAAACATTTCGTTTTGCATATAAAGCCCAGCGTTGAGCTACAGGACGCAAGACGAGCACGTGAGCAACGTAAAGCGGAATTTCTGAACAATTTGCAACACAACTACAAACGCATTGACAATTCGTTCTTGGAGAAAGAGGAGGAAATCGCCGAACTTTATTCGGATTTGCAGTTAAAGTTAAACATTAACAAATAAGTATATATACAACATGCTGAAGTCAACTATTGTGGACACTCGCGTTCGACTACGACCATCGAAGAAACTGTTGGACTTCCTGGGCGAGCAGAAGGAACACTTGAAAGAGCTGCCTGCTAATTTGGCTAAAATCCTAGAGAAAAACGGATATAGCATAGCCAATAGTACTAAAATCATAAGAGATGATGAAGTAGTCTGTAAGCGACCACAAATCGATGTAAAGCTGCTGAACAAACTGACTGCAAATTTACCAGATGTGCCTTCGAACGTTCAAGAAACTAATGAATTGCCAGAGGAGGAGGAAGAGGAGGAACAAAAGAAGCCTCTTACTGGCGACTTTTTATATCTAAACGATTTGCACATCCTTAACTCAATTTTGATCGAACTACGTAAGAAGAATATAACTAATGTATTTCTATATGAGTTAATTGAAAGTTGCGAGCTCATATTGCCGGAGAATGAGTACAAACCTCGCAATCCCGAGCTGGAGGCGCGATGCCAGCGGCTGCGGGATGAGCAACAAAATCGCGAGTATCATAAAATGACCAAAAATGTTGATGCCACACTCAAGCATATTCCCGAGGACACAGTGGCCTACCAATGTAAGTTGGTCGATGTTATCATTTCACACTTAATTGTTGAATTGTGAATCCTTCTCTCTTTCAGTGAAAAGTATTAATAAGCAAATTATAGCTGTGGCCCAGTTCATATTCTCGGTGGCCGCTGGATTTACTTTTGGATTCTTTGGTGTTAATTTGATGGTTGGTCCACTGCCTTTTGGTTTCCGCATTTTACTGGGCGTAATTGTCGCGTTGGTAATAGCGCTGGCCGAGATGTATTTCCTGGCCAAAAAGCTACACGAATACGACGAGGTCTTGGATGCGCCCAAACGTAAAGCTCCAAATTCACCTAAGGCTAGTGGTGTACAAATTTTGCAAAAGCCGCATGTTGATTAAAACGTTAGAAAGCTTAGTATTAAGTTTTCTTCTGCAATATTTTAGGTTACATAAATAAGTTTTGATTTTAACAAGGGGAAGGACTCTTCGGATATACGATGAGGCGATACACACATATATATGCTTATTCGTAGTGGTTTTGTTTTGGGTTTGGATTATTCCAGCTGTCATCCAAGCTATCGTTGCCGCCGCGACCCAGCACTGCCATTATATATACAAACAGAATGAAGGCCAAAATGCCACTGAGTACCAAGAACCAGGTGCGGCGCCACGGCGGACGCGAAGATGGTGCATAAAAGCGTCGCGTCCAACGGGAGAATAGCTCGGCCGGCGAGCGGCGTTGATATTTATTATCATCGCGATCGGTGCCGCCAATCGGCGGCTGTCGGGGCAGCAAGGGACGCCTGCTGCTAGTTCCTAAAGATAAATTAAGTCTGTTTAAGAGAAGCACATATTAGCGTAGGATCTTTAACAGACCATGTATGTCACCAGAGCTAGGCGGATTAAAGGCATCCATTAGCAGCACGGAATGTGGACTGGAGCTATCAATACCTCCATTCGGTTTCATGCGCTCACGCTCGCCGGAGGAATGATGATGCACTTTGGTAATATTGGGAACAGCCGATTGGCTATTAATCGCTTTTGCCTTGAAGCTATTGTTTTGTTCATCTGAAAGCTGAAAGTCGAATTTTTTATTAATATATGAGCGTGATATGAAATTCAGTTCGAAGTTTACCAACGCAAGGCCCAATCCACTTCGACCCCAGTTCACTTGTGACAGATAATGTTTGAGTGCATCTGCAACTGGTGACACCAGGTTCGATGTGGGAAAAATTTCCACATTGCAACTCGGACATTGGTGGCCACTAGGCGCTGTATTGGCAGGCAGACTGGCTTGACGTGCGTTTAAGCAGTCCCAGTGATAAACATCTAAAACGAAAACCATCTCGTTGAAAATGGTGGTTTTCCAGAAATTGTAATTTTACATACGGTAGCACACTAAGCGCACACATTCGCCCTGCTCCAGGCCGGTGCCACAGAGCGTACAATTGGATATATAGTCGCTATCACGTAGCCATTGTAGATACGATTGCACTATGCACTGCAAAGAATTGATTAACAGGGATAATATCATAACGCATGTATCAACCCACCTTGGGATGGCTCTGAACCATGCAGTGCTCACAGACATTGACTCTATGCTCAAAGCAAAATTGGTTTGTCACCAAACGTTTTGGACACTTGCAAAGTCCCATTTTGTGTAGGCTAAGTAGTTATTGTCGTTCTTTGTCGTGTTTCTATGTAGAGATATTAGGCTGATACTTGTAATTCGAAAAGGCGGCGTTTAGTTGTTTTATCGCATATTTAATATATATTTAAATTAATTTTAATTTTGTGCTTAGCTTTTGCTGGAATTTTTGTGGAGACAGCAACAGAATCGGCAGCCACGTATTTCTACTGTTTCCAGGCCGAACAAAGTTTATCGAACTCACGATTAATCGATAAGCTGGGTGTAGCTGCCTCCTATGGGAAAACCGAAGGCGCGCTAAATAAATTTAAATGAACACAGCAATAACAGAAAATTTAGTTCTTCGCATATTTAATCTAACCATTCATTCATATATTGGCAATTAATAGCGGTCACATCTCCACAATTGGAGCAATTTTTAATCACAGGGCAGATGCCACACGGCATTTGCACAAAACCAGGGGCCGGCAGAGGTAAATTGACCGCACGATAGACGTACGTGCCATCTGATTGTAGAATGCGTTCCGCGTTACCATCGTACACAACGGTTTTTAATATTGTCTCCAAGTCATCCTCGTCCAAATTCACTTTACTGATACCCAAATCCGATATAAATTTGTGTACTTCCTTCACAGTACAGCAAGACATTTGCTTAAACGCCAGTGGTCCATCGCGTTTCTTCTCGGCACTCTCACGTTTCATTTGGAGGAATCGCAGGCATTGTTGGTTCAGCACATCTACGAATTCGACCTCAAAATCTTGGTCCTGATACCAAGCACCGCCTGTCACAGATCGATCCGCCTCTAAGTTATACAGCATATAGACTTTCTTTTTGCTTGCCTTATATATGTAAATTATAATTGTTTAGTTCGGATTTTATAGATATCAATAACTTACTTACTTTCACAGATTTAACCGCTTTAATAAGTTTCTTGGTTTCCAGATTCTTGAGAATTTTGTTAAGTTGGGTCATATTCAAATTAGACTTCATGCGTATATCACGTATCCAAATTCCTTTGTTACCACCTTCTTCCACTATACTATAGACCACCTTTTCTTCATTATCAGCATCTTTGGGCAGTGCACTCTTCTTTTCCGGATCCTTGGCACGATAAATGAGTTTCTCTCCTTTCTTCAAAATCTCTATGCCACCTTGCTTCAATAATACATTTAGACCCTCAACCCGCGAGGCTGCGGGCATATCTGACAACGCTTTAGTTAGGTCATCGTTTGTCGCTCCTCCTGGTATTCCCTGGATTACCGCCAGCAACAGTTGAGCGACCTCGGCTGCCATTGTGATCTGTAAACGGAATGTTTACATGGTCTGATGGTAATAAATATTTCTGACATGTGGAGTTACTTTAAATGAGGAGCAACACTGATATTGTGCTGTTAAGCTCTAGAAACACATTTACGCAAATGTTTTGGTTTTCTATAGCCGAAACATAGTTGTGGTGCGTCGTCTTGACAATCACTTACGTTTTACAAAGCTAAAATGTCACAAACACACAGCTCTGATGACGAAACCGATTTTAAAGCCGTCAACAGAAATAATTACCAGCGAATCCAGGAAAAAGTAGAAAAGGTAAGACAAAAGCGTGCTTTGAACTGAGTTGCTTGGCTGTCGATTCTACGAACAGCGTCTGTTAATAAAGAAGAAGCAGTCTGTTAAGTGCCAGTCACTGTTAATAAAATCAGCTGTCATCGTACCATTTGAAATAAAACATTTTGCTTGCAGATTAATTATGCGGATGGAATTGCGGATGGACGCGAACAAAGTTTTCAGAGCAGCTTTGACCAAGGCTATGCAGATGGACTAAAGACTGGCATAGAACTAACTAAACTATCAGCCTTCTACGATACATTAACAAAAGCAAATGTTGACGAAAATCTGGCAAAGGAGCACCTGGCATATAAGGAAATGAAGCTGGCAAAAGCTACAGACAAATCCCACTTCAAGTATTTGGAGCATCAAAGTGAACCACTCAGCATTGTATCCGAAAAACAAAATGCCTATGTAGACAATTTATTAGAACACTGCGCCGATGCACTGCACACAACAACAAATTTGTTCAAATCACAAGGAAAATGATTTGATAGATTAAGATTATCCTGGTTTAATGCTTGTGTGTGATTAGGAATTATAATATATGTTAACTCAAAAATTGATCTGACTTATAAATACAGTCCTTCGGGGGTGCCTTCCTTTTTGCGGTACAAAACGCTCTCCTTTGATTTCTTAAAGTCCTCGTTGGTCACCTTCATGCGACGCTCACGCAATGCCATCAGTCCTGCTTCTGT
Organism: Drosophila navojoa; assembly: GCF_001654015.2. The sequence continues at coordinate 1,131,090 of NW_022045877.1, read as the reverse complement.
GCAAATTGCCTTAATATCGGCACCGGAAAGATCATCCTTGGCCATAATTAGCTCATTCAGGTTCACGTCCTCAGCGAGTGTCATGCGCGATGTGTGTATGGTGAAAATGCGTCGCTTGGTCTTCTCATCGGGCAAGGGGAACTCAATCTTACGATCAATACGTCCCGGACGTATAAGCGCTGGATCAAGTGTTTCAATACGATTCGTTGCCATGATGACTTTGACATCACCACGAGAATCGAAACCGTCTAGCTGATTCAGCAACTCCAACATGGTGCGCTGAATTTCACGTTCGCCGCCTGAATTGGAATCATAACGCTTTGTGCCCACTGCATCGATTTCGTCTATGAAGACAATGGACGGCGCGTGCTCCTCTGCAACGCGGAACAATTCGCGCACCAACTTCGGGCCGTCACCCAAGTACTTTTGTATAAGCTCTGAGCCGACGACGCGTAAGAAGGTCGCAGAGGTCTGATTGGCAACGGCCTTGGCGAGAAGCGTTTTACCCGTACCCGGGGGACCATATAGAATAACTCCCTTTGGTGGTTTAATGCCCATTTCTTCGTAGTATTCAGGATGAGTTAGCGGAAGCTCGACAGATTCTTTGATCTCCTGAATTTGAGTGTCCAACCCACCAATGTCCGCATATGTTTCTTGTGGCGCTTTCTCTAGTTTCATGACCGTAACCATGGGGTCTGTGTCGTCGCTGAGAACACCCACTACAGCATGAACCTTGTGATTCAATAGGACAGAACAGCCAGGCTCCAATTGGTCCTTGTCGACGAAGGAGAGAATGCTAACATAGTGCTCCGAGCCCACAGATGTCGATACAATTGCATGATTGTCATCGATAATCTCCTCCAAATTGCCCACAGACATTGGTGTGCCACGCAAGTCATCAACCTTCGAGCGTTCTTCTTCGTTCTTTTCGTCTTGTGGCTTCAGTCGTTCCTGGTTGCGAATAAACTCGTCCTCCATCATTAAGTAATCCTTGATGCGCTCCAATTTGAGCAGCTTTAGACGACAACGAGTATGAGGAGTCACTTGTGGCAGCTTCATGGCTGCGTCTGGACCCTTTGCCCGACGCTTCTTTTTGCCAACGCGAGTGGGAATTGGTGGCTCATATTTCTTCTTTTTGTCTTTGTCATCCTTCTTGTCTCCAGTGCCACCCTGTGCCGACTGATTTTGTCCCTACAAAAACAAAGCACTCAATAAACTTAAAAGTCCCAGCCGTTTCCGAGCTAATTTACCATTTTACGTTTTTACTTAAATATCTTCAAATGAAAATGAATTTAGTCTGTCGGCAACACAAACAGATTTTTACTAGTCATAACCGACTTGAAGTTGGCTGCGGCTACGATGCCAGTGTGTACACTCCATGTCAACCATGGTTGCATAGCACGAGAATCAAATTCTGGCGCCTACTATTTATTTTAAATTTAACTTTGCAAAGAAAATGAGTCCCATTAGTGTTCGTTGATTGTATTTATACGAATTGGGCATCTTTTTATTTTTTACACATATATTTTAGAAACATTTGATGAGCAGCTAGCGAATAGTGTTATCTAAGGCTAAGGTTCACTATTTAACATGGCATCGCTGTTAACATAGCGTCTCGTTACAGAAGTTACAATTTACTCAACATATTCACCACGAAGAGTAAGGACATTACAAGCCGACATAACGAGATCGTTTAAGAGTTAGCTAAAATGCTAGTAACTACAATAAATATTTTGTGATAGAAAAAGTGTCAATCACAGAGAAGCGATACTTATAACGTATGCCTTTCTTAGCAATTGGATATACATATGTATGTAGTTGAATTATCAACAGATATTTAATTGAGACACCTGCTGATCCACCTGTTCTTAATGTATTTATTTTTAAACTCATTTAAGATACGTGCATACTCTGCCTGCATATCAACATGTTGTTCAATGTGTTATACTTATTCATCACAATTGTCCTGATTTTGTTCGTATCGTCTTATATTTTAATATTATTTAAATGCAAAAGAAAAGCAATTGTGGAAATTGTTTTGCCGAATGGAAAAAAACTTAAACGTGCATTCAAGCAAGCTCCTGGCCCGCATCCTTGGCCCATTCTTGGTAATTTGGATATAATTGGCCAGTTCGACAATCCCTTCAAAGGATTCGGAACATTGGCAAATTGTTATGGCGACATTTACTCTTTGACACTTGGCCACACGCGCTGTCTTGTCGTAAACAACTTGGATCTGATACGAGAAGTTCTTAATAAGAATGGTAAATTCTTTGGTGGCCGTCCGGATTTCCTACGCTATCATAAACTGTTTGGAGGTGACCGTAATAACTCCCTGGCTTTGTGCGAATGGTCACAATTGCAGCAAAAACGACGAAATTTAGCTAGACGTCATTGCTCCCCCCGAGAATCGTCGTCATATTTCTCTAAGATGTCCTTGATTGGATGTGCAGAAGCTGAAATATTACTGGGCGAGCTGGAGAAAGTTATTTTACCTGGACAGTCCGTCGATTTGAAGCCCATCTTAAATGCAGCCTGTGCGAATATGTTTAGCCAGTATATGTGCTCAATGCGATTCGAATATGATGACGAGGAATTCAAGAAAATTGTTTGGTTCTTTGACGAAATCTTTTGGGAAATCAATCAAGGACATCCACTGGATTTTCTGCCTTGGCTGTCACCATTTTACAGACAGCACACAAATCGCATTGCACATTGGTCGACAACAATTCGCAAGTTCATTCTGGATCGCGTTCTGGAGCATCGAGAGCTGAACATTGATCCTGAGGAGCCAGACACCGACTTCACCGATGCATTGTTGAAAAGTTTGATTGAGAACGAAAACATGTGCCGAAACACAATCATATTTATGCTGGAAGACTTCATCGGTGGCCATTCAGCTGTTGGGAACTTGATAATGCTGGTCCTTGCCTATATAGCCAAAGATCCAGCAATTGGCAGACATATTCAATGTGAAGCCGATCTTGTCTCAAATGAGGGAAAGCGAAGTATTACTTTAGAAGATATGGAACTAATGCCCTACACAATGGCCACAATCTTCGAAGTCCTACGCTACTCATCATCACCCATTGTTCCTCATGTGGCTACTGAGGACTCAGTTATATCTGGATTTGGAGTAATGAAGGGCACAATCGTATTTATAAACAACTACGTACTCAATATGAGCGAAGAAAGTTGGAAAAACCCTCAGAATTTTTGCCCAGAAAGATTTTTAGAGGAAAGCTCCAAAAAGAATACTCAGAAAGCATCTGCATCCGATGATAAAAGAAAAATGTCTGAAGGTTCTGATTCCGGCATAGAGTTCGAAGAGGATAATCATTTTGTAAGCAATATAGACAATCAAAGTAATCTGAAGCACCCAAAGTTTCAATTGAGAAAAAATCTTCCACATTTTTTGCCATTTAGTATAGGGAAACGCACATGTATTGGACAAAATTTAGTTAGAGGATTTGGATTCATATTACTTTCGAATATTTTATTACGTTACAATATAAGCACTCAAGACATTACGAACATAAAAATTAATCCAGCTAGCTTAGCTTTACCCGCAAACTGCTTTCCACTTATATTAACGGCACGAAATAAAATAAAGCAATACAAAATTTAAAATTGTTACAATATCGGTCAAATTTATACATTTTTATTTTTACCACTATAATGTAAATCTTAAATAAAAAAAATGTATTTCAAATAAATATTCTTACACAGATCTTCGATTTTGCTGATGATATCGATTGCCACTCAAGTTCGTCATATATCGATATTGTAACAAGAGCACACTAGTTCCTAAGTGGCGATAGTATGCACATTTTCATCTCTAACCCAAACAACTTAAGTTTGTTTACTAAAGAAACCCGCGAAATTATCGAGACTATAAATAAATGGCACAGAACCCTAAAAATGTTGAGCTTAAACTCCAAGACGTTGACGTCTTAACCACAGGCATCGCTGCGGAGTTTGTAATTAACATACTCGACTTCCTTCTATTCCATCGTAGTCAAATTCCGTTCGTGTATAAAGCATACAAATATTATGTGAACAAATGGGATGATGATGCTCAAAATGAAAATAAGCAAGAATCGTTTAAGCACTATCAACTACAAAAACAACGATCATTGGCTAAGCAGACCAAGGATGCCATCAGCAATATGCGAGAAGTAAATATAAACAAAGCGTAAATGAATATATTTTAATTGATCTTTTTCTCAGCTTATACGACGAACGTTCAGGAGCAACAATACCGTCAAAACTTTACGATTTCTTTTTGGAAATAATAGGTTTATGCCATCAGAGTCATACACAATACATATACCACACGCATCCATATCAAAATACCATGGCGATCTGCACTCCATGCCAGATGGGCCTATGAATCAAACGCTTTTGCAGCTGCTCACATGCGAGGAGCTTTACACGCTGTGGTCAACAGAGCTAAAGACTACGAATGTGTTTCTTGAACTGGAACTATTGACAAACGAGCAAGATCAACAGGTGGAGACTTGGAAACTGTTCCCTAGGGAAGTTCTCAGCCAATTGCCCCGTAGTTGTAAAAATGTTCATTTGCATTTGTTGCATGAGACGGACAAGTCTGAGCTGCAGTGCTGCAAGGAATTGACTATCTATGAAGACATTGCCATTTTGAATTTAAATTCAACAGATGCCAAGGTCGAAGAGTGCATTAAAGGAACAGAAGAAACGACTGGGTGGTGGCAAGCTGATGTAATAGTTCGTGGATTTAAGGCACCAAAATTCGACTTGTGGTCCAGCTAATACTTTTTATATATATAAACTTACCATGTGTGCCAATAGATAAAAGGACAACTGAAAATATATACTTTATACTTTAAAAAGCGTCTACATTCCTCTCCAATTCTCAGATCTTGAACTAATGGAAAAGGTATAAAATGGTGTAAAAATTTTAAATTAATTTAAAAACTCCGAAATGAACCACTCACTCGTGAATGCGAGCGCGACCGCGATGTTTATAGCTCGATAACAACTGTATGATTGGACAATCGGTTCATCGAACGAACACAACACTTCAGCCCTGACGCTTGCATTTGTATTTGATTTCGCGTCCCGTTTACATATAATTTAAAGGTTTTGAAACGATACAGAAGCAAGAGTCTAGTCATTCGTCATAGTCACGCTGTTGGTTGTGTCGTCGTCGTCGTCGTTGTTGTCGCTGCAGTATGTCTGAGAAACCGACTGTTTTAATTTTGGGCGGTAAGTGCAAGTGGGGAAGTGCAATCCGAGCGATAACTGCGACTTATCTCGTTTGTATCTGCAGGCTGTGGCTTCATTGGACGCAACTTGGTGACTTACTTGCTGAAGAATGAGCTGACGCAGGAAATACGAATTGTTGATAAGACGCCGCCACAAATGGCCTGGCTGAATGAGCAGCAAACTAAGGCTTTCGCCCATGATAAAGTCGAGTTTTTCAGCGCGAATTTAATTAATGCCGGTATGTAATAATGCAACCCACTCACGCATACGCACACACAGACTAAAACAGGTTTTGATTTTATTTCATTTTTGTTGTTGCTTGGGGTCCTTTGTGTATTGCAGCCTCATGCAAATTGGCATTCGCACCACACCCAACAACGAATCGAGGCTGGGATTTGGTCATCAACTGTGCGGCCGAGACGCGTGCGAACCAAGATGATGCTGTCTATAAGGAGGGCATCTACAAGCTGAGCATGAACTGTGCCAATGAGGCAGCCAGCCAGCAGGTGAAACGGTTTGTGGAGCTCAGCTCGGGCTGTATGAACAGCAGCGAGAAGACGCCGCTGAAAGAAGACTGCAAGCTAGAGCCCTGGACGGGCGTGGCCAAACAAAAGCTTAAAGTCGAAAAGGAGTTGGCGCAGATTAATAACCTTAGTTATACGATTGTGCGGCTGCCAATTGTTTACGGCATTGGTGATAAGCGCTACTTAAGTAAGTCGACGTCGTTGTCAGCAACCGCAATCGTAATCACAATCACAATCACAATGTGTTTTGTACATTTGTACAAATAACAAATACTATAACTACTCCACAGTGCCACGCATCATAATAGCAGCCATATACAAATTTCTGGGTGAAACAATGAAACTGTTGTGGAACGATGCGATGCGTCTCAACACGGTGCATGTGAACGATGTGTGTGCTGCGATTTGGCAATTAGCTCAGAGTCCAAAAACGGCTGGACAAGTCTACAACATTGTGGATGACTCAGCGTCTACGCAGGGCAGCATCAGCGAGTTGCTAGTAGATATATTTGAAATCAATGTTGAATACTTTGGCATTGTTATGTCCAATTTGACCAAGGTATGTCATCAGTTTTGATAAATGACTCATCGTATATTTAATCACTAAATATTCATTGCTCTAGCTGTATCCAAGCGACACGGTGGGTGAAATCAATGATAAGCACATGGCGCCCTGGGCCGATATTTGCCAACACAATGGCATTGAGAATACACCGCTTACACCCTACTTGGATGAGGAGCAACTGCATCATAAGCACCTCAATCTGGACAATACGAAACTGAAAGACTTTGGCTATGTGCTGCAGCACCCGAAGGTGACGCGCGCCCTGCTCATGGAAATGATTGATGATTATGTGAAACAGCAGCTGTTTCCCAAATCTTTGGCCATTTAAATGAAAGAAATGGACTCATTTTGGACCAAGCACCAAGTTAATACGCACAGAACAATCTTTTAGTAGTTAAGTTGAAAGTTTTCCACTATATACGACCACAAACTATCTTCCACAATTTACGCCAGGTAATTTGTTTTGTAGCGTTCGCAATAACGATTATGAAAAGTGTACTTATAGTATTATGTGTAACTCCCAATATTTTTTGGTATCTAAACAAATCGTAGTATTCCCATACATTCCAATCAATTATAAAATGTATACGTAATGGAAAGACTAAAATTGATATTGTGATTAATTTAGTGGCCAACGACAATTGTCAATTTTAATTAAATCTAAATGCAAAGAGAAAACGCAAATTGTTTAATATTTGTTTTGTTTAATTTATGTGTATATTTGATTACTTTAAAAGTTGCGGCAACGGAGCGTTTCGTACGTTACGAGACATAATTGAAAAATGCAATTGCTTCACTTTAACGCTCATTTAACTTAAAAACTTAGAGAAAATCAACAATAATCATTGTAAAAGCAAGCTCGCTTTTCATTTTGTTTTTTGTTTAGCTTAATGTAAAACATAATATGAAGTTAAAAAATTGAACAAATTCAGCTTCAGCTAGTCCTTTGTCGATCTATATAAATTAATTTGCATTTGTGACATTTTCTAAAAACGGAGGTGCGCTGATGCGATGCCATATGCTTAATGGTTTCTGGCTTGTTGAGTTCGGTTGATTAATAAACTAGTTAAGTTTTAGCTGCGAAGCTTAGAAGGCCAGGCCGGCGTCACGGTATGTGGTGAAGATCTTCTCAATGGAGTTGACATAGGCAGCGGTTCTCAGGTCCAGACCCAGATTGTATTTCATGGCCGTCTTCATGATGGCACGTGCAGAGCGCTCCATGGTATAGTCCAGGCCAGAGTGCACAATATCCTTCTCGGAGGCGCCAGAGATGCGCTTCTGGAACGACTCGGAGGGCGTCACGGGAATGCGACCGCCGACACGGCCAAAGCGACGCTCCAGGGACTCTTGTACGGATTCTATATTATGGCCATTTCACAAGATGAGCGAAAGCGACGGAGAGAGAGAGAGAGAGAGAGAGAGAGGAGAGAGATACAAAAAACAAATAAAGCGATTAATTCAATATGCCTCATGCTGGATAATTGTGACGTTAGTAGCAGCCGCCAAGGTGTTAACTAGACAGATTAGGTTAGAGCACTGATGGAGGCACAGTTAGAGCACAGACAAGATGTGTATGTATATATTTATTCATATGTATGTAAATGGATGGGGAGCTGGCAAGAGATATCCAGGTGTGATCTAAACAGATCCTCAAGCTCTGTGTCAATGCATTGATGGCACGGATAATGCTGACAAAAGGAACGTAACATACAAAAAGAAAAAGGAAAACTCCAAAAGCTACAAAACAAAAACTACAAAGACAAATATATATATATACAAAATTATATATAGATATATCTGTGTAATAGAGCATACAGAAAAGTTTTCTAAATTATACAGGGTAACAAGAATTAATGGGCGTGTGTCTGTGTATGTGTGTGTGTGTAGGTGTAAGTGTATACATCATGAGTAACAGTAAAAGGCATTTGTTTTGTTTTTATGGTGGGTTCAGGAGGATAATAGAAAAAGAAGAATTAATAATAAGAATGTACCGTCGTTAATAATTCTTTCAATTGACTGTTGGACTGAGTCTACATTGGTGATAGAGAAACAGAAAAAAAGAAGAAATAGAATAAACAACGAATTACTAAGATGGCATTATAATTAAAGTACGGTCATAATAGTTGGAGATACGAATATTGTTTGAGGATTGAGCACTAAAATGAATTGAGATATTCAATTTTGTGATTTGTGTCTTTCGATAGAAACCAAACGGGAAGAGCAAGTGCTTCAGAGTCAAGCCGAGCCGAGCAGTTGCTTTTCTACATGGTTTGGTTGAGGCAACTGGCCCGAGTTAATAGATATAAAATATAATAAATAATAATCGAATTTTAGAAAACCATATACCCTTACATGAATTTTATATGAAATGGGATGATTGATCGTACAAGCCTATGATATATTCTTATATATATAAGATAGATAGATGGATAGATAGATAGATATATAGATAGATAGTGTGCGCAGAAACTGCAGATGGTGCGCCAAAGTCTATACAGTTAAAGGCCCTAACAACTTACCGAGCAGATGGTAGTTGGATTCGCGCTCATATTTGAAGGTCAGGCGACCGTATGAGACATGGTTCAGGTTCTTGAGCCATTCGAAGAAGGAGACGGTGACACCGCCGGCATTGATGTACAGATCGGGGATGACCAAAATGTTGCGATCGATGAGTATTTTGTCGGCAGCGGGTGTGGTGGGTCCGTTGGCAGCTTCGGCAATGATCTGTGAGTGGAAAAGTGAAGCATTTAATAAAGGAAAAGTACTGGAAAAGCATCATGAACAAGACTGTTAGCTGCGTGAATTGACATGGATCCATTTGATTACATTACAATCAGTAAGAACTTTGATAAAGACTTTTGAGAGTGGAAGTTTCTCTACTTCAAAACAAACGGAATCGAGCCCGCATCAATCATTTGCCTACAGTCTTGTTCGTATCTCTTTGATACGCACTTTGCATTGAAGTCTGCCCGCATTCTCGCTGTTGATGACCTTCTCGACGGCCGCTGGAATGAAGATGTCGCACTGCTCGTACATCAGGTTCTCGCCCTCGTACGGCTTGGCATTGGGATAGCCGACAACGGTGCCGTGTTCGTTCTTGTAGTCCTCCAGCAGCTTGGGATCAATGCCTTCTGGGTTATAGAGTGTGCCGTCGTGCTCAATCACACCGATGCAGGTGGCGCCAGCGCGGGTCAGATAGCGGGTGGTGTGCAGGCCCACGTTACCGAAGCCCTGCACAATGAAGGTCTTGCCGCCCCAGCCGGGCGTGGTGCCTGCGCAAAACACAACATGGTTAGATGAAAGTCTTCCAATCCATGGCAATGCCAGTTGGACTTACCAATCATGCTCATGTAGTTGGCCTCGTTGATGAAGTTCTCCAGGCCGTGGAAGACGCCGCGACCGGTGGCCGAGACGCGTCCGTGAATGCCGCCCTGGTTGATGGGCTTGCCAGTGACACAGGCATGGGCATTGATGTCCAAGTGGCCGATGGTCTTGGCATAGGTATCGGCAATCCAGGACATCTCACGCTCGCCAGTGCCCATATCGGGGGCGGGCACATCGACGCCGGGGCCAATGAAGCCCTTCTTGGCCAGCTCAAGGGTGAAGCGACGCGTGATCTTCTCCAGCTCATGCTCGGAGTACTCCTTGGGGTTGATCTTCAGGCCGGCCTTGGCGCCGCCGAAAGGCACATCGACGCAGGCACACTTGAAGGTCATCAGCGCGGACAGGGCTTTGACCTCATCGCGTGACACATCCAACGAGAATCGAATGCCTGCAACAAAACAAATTGCATAAGCATTACGTATACGACAGGTGTGGTGCCTGGGCACCCAATGAAGCCTTGAAAACCATTTCTATACTAAGCCAAGTATACTATATCGAACAGAAAAGTACATACATTCCTTCTGTCTGAGCAGCTTTGCATTTGTCTTGTTTATATTATGTTGGACTAAATCCAATTGCAAAGCGCTAAGAATAGACTAAGAAAAAAACATATGCGATATTTCGTTTCTTTTTCTGTACCTATTTGAAAGCAAAAGTTGATTTCTGAGAGACGATTTGTCTTCGCATTTCCCTGCTCACGTGCAACTGGGTCATAATCGCATTTGGCAGCTGCATTCTAGCCATGGCGTAATACTTGAAGGCGAACTGGGTCCACTGGGCAAGTATTTTCATGTGTTGCTTATCTTGTTTGTCACATTTATCTTTAAATATCTTAAAAAAAAGTTCTGCACGATTAGATAAGCAACTTCCTCAAGCTACAAGTGGCGTGCGTTTCATATAAATATGTATGTATAAATGTTATTTTGTTGTTCAATTTTACGATGTAAGCCATAAAATATGAATGACCCGGTACAAAGTTTAATCATTTTTATCTAAAGCCTCATATGTACATGTAACATACGCACATGCATATGTACATATGTATGTTGTGTGTGTGTATAAGTATTCTATATACTGTCAATAGACAAGCCCCCTAAAAAAAAAAAAACGGCAGAAAATAAACAAATTATTTTTTGCTCATTAAATGCGGTTGCCAAGCGTCCAATTTGATTTCTTGACCATGAATCCGTTTGAGCTTTGGCATTCCAGCGCAGCAGATTTCGGCATTTTAAGAATCTTATCAGCTGTAAATACATGCACACACACACTTACGCATGCATGCATGTATTGGTGCGCTGCTTACGCTGCCAAGCAGTGCAGCTTCTTAAAGTAACGGCACTGGACTGCAGCGTAAACAAACAAAAACTTGACGAACCAAATTCTGCAAAGCAATAAAAAAATACAACAACAACAATAGAAAGCTCAATGCGCTGTTGCCTGTTTTCTTTGCTATTTCTCATCCATTGCCCTTTCTCTTTCTTTCATTCCACAATTGGTGCGCATAACAACAGCGCAAAAATACTTTTTTTTTTCATCATTTTTTGTATTCTTAAAAACAAAACTTCAGCTCTATTTATTCTCGCGTTGCTGTTGTAGGCCATGCAAGATACGTTAATAATAACCGGCTTTATCTCTACACTGAAGAAAAGCAAGACGCTTGTTTACTTGTTTTCGGCGAATATTTTCTTGAAATAATGAAAAACATAAAACAACAAAAATCAAACGCGTGATTCCTATTTTATGTTGTTTTCATGGTTCTACGTTCTACCACACACGTATAGCAGAAATCTATTTATGCATAGAGCTTGCCAATCTAGAAGATACAGAGAATGCTATATATACACACATATATACGCCCATAACTCTGTGTGTGTGTATGTGCTTATGCGGTATATACTATATAGGTTATACAATCGTGCGCGATAAGTTCTTTTGCTTTTTTGGGGGCTCGATCGTATAGGGCGTATATATGCTGCCACGTCTATGAGTAGTACGTTTGCGTTTGTGTGTTTGTGTGCCATTGGCAACAGCAATCGCAAATTCATAGACAAAACCGGTTGGACTCGCTGGGGGTCCGACCACATCAGCTGACTAGCTGACAGAGCCATATGATATATATACATATGTATATATATTTGTTGGATTTTTAGCGTAGGCTGACGAAATCTTAAGTTATATACATACATATATGATAAGATATAGTCGAATCCAGATAGCACAGGAAATGGCCTGAGAGCTATGTATGTATGCCTACTTACATACAAACATGTCGTGAACTGCCAAAAATAATTGTAAACAGCCAACGCTAATGCATTCGGGGCAACACAATTGAAGCATTTGAACAAGTGAACAAATACATGGACATATCGTATGAGGGAGGTGGAACTGGTAATATCGAGAGTTTGTCTGATATATTTACCACTTGAGTAACAAAAACATGTAAACAAACAACAAAGTAGGTTTTCACACAACAGTTAAATATTGACTCAACTTATTTGAATACAAATTGCGAATGGTAGCCTTATAGATTAGAAATGTTGTAAACAAATCGAATATATGTATGTATGCTGATATATCAAGTACAGTCGACTCACGGAAAGCAAAACTAGAAGCTATACAAAATTTACATATAAGCTGAATATTTAATAAATTAAGTTGAGTCTTTTCAATATAAAAAATTTGTTTATTTTCTTGTAATATATTTTATAGTATTTTTTCATATTCTTTATTAATGAATTAAAAGAGTTAAGCTATTTGAAAATATATATTTTTCCTAGTATTTTTCCGTAAAACATTTCAAATATTTATATACATATTTTTAAAATATTTTTCCATTTATTTATTACTTTGTTTTTAACAAAAATTTCGGTATTTTTCTGTTGTAAACAACTCTTTCTCTCTCTCTATCTCTCTCTCTGTCACACAATCTTTGCTTAACGAGCCTCTACTGTACATAAGGCGTGTATTGATAACGCCTATATTATTACATTACTTAGATTATCAGCGGAAACATCATTTGATTTCCAAGTAAATTTCGATAATTGAAAGCAAACACAGAACGTAATCAAAGTGGGGAAATATGTACATATATGCTTTATGCTGTGGTCTATGCATATTTCAGCTGTTAGCAGCCTAATGAGAACGTCCTATTTATTTGTCAATCCATTACAAATACATATGTATGTATATCATTTATATGTATAGGCCTGTTTTTACATTCACATTTAGCAAATAAAATGAATCCAATTGTCCTACAGTTCAACGACATAGAAAGTTGTAAGTATATAAAGACAGCTCCAAGCACCCGATTCACTTGCTGCACAGTGTGTCTAGACTCTAGAGTGTGAAACATGTGACTCATGCTATTCGCACAACGTGCACATCACGTGAAGCGCACAAGAAATTAAAATTAAATTTGCTGATTGACGGAGATACAGTTTTTTCTTTTTTTTTTTTGCACACCCAATGCTGCGCGTCGAAAACCGGTTTTTGTGTTTTCGGCTTTTTATACGCTTTTATTTTATTGTTTTGCGAAGAGTACTTTCAATTTCTTATTAGGCATGTAACAGGTAAGAGAAGTATGGAAGAAAAAATAAATAAAAATAAGAAAATATTATAAAAATATTATCTAATATCATAGGAATCTTTCCAAATAGAAACAGAGAGCGACAGAGAGCTCCCTTACAACAAAATAAAATCAAATCAAATCATTTATGTATAACTCAAGAATTGAACTTATGAAATTTTTAATTATTAGTGATAATTATTTAAAGAATATGATTTTACTACATCCAAATTCTGCAGTTAAAATACAAAGAAGAGAGCTGTTACTATACTGCAATATTATATTATATATGTACATATATTGTAGTTATATCATGTATTAGCTAGAAGTCGTTAGGGATTCCATTTAAGCCTTAAGAGAGTATTTAAAAATCGTTTTTTCTCATTTAACTAAACTCTCTTGTTCTCTTTTATTTTATGATTAGCTTTTGACGTCAAAGCGTTGAGAGAATAAACTGCAAAATGTATTTTGCCGAATTCGAGCCGAGCTATGAAGTCATTTTGTGTCAATAAATGACAATCACACACACAGACAGAGAGACAGACACATACATAGAGACGTTCGCTAACTGTACTGAATGCAATTAACATTAATTAGAGTAATGAAACTTGAACCTATTTCAAGTGCCCGCTAAAAGGCCGCTAAACAATTTAGCACCCATATCGAGTACATTCAAATAGTATAAATATAAAAATTTAGTATATATGCTTATAATTTTAGCAGCCATTAGACAAACATCGAAATATCAAAATATTTAAAGGCATCATTAACAGGCGCATGTGGTTGGCAACAGCAAGAGCAAGTCACACTTGTTTACAACCAGTTTCAATGATTATATGAAATCGGCAATAAAATCATAAAGTTGTTCACTTATTCGTCGATTTATGCTCCACATGCCTCCCGAGGGCGTCGTCTCCTATCAATAGCAATAGGCACAAGCAAAATAACGTCCACAATTATATACTATGATACGACACAAATTTATATATATGTATTTTTTTTGTTATTTTCTAGTCTACTTTTTTTTTGGCTTAGCTAAAGTCTGATAAGACCGTGTGTCGCGTACAATTTTTAAAGATTTTTATATACGCTAAAAATATTTAATTAAAATATTTAAAATAAGATATATTATAGCCCAATTAACTAGCTAATGACGTCATATATTAGCCTATTAATTATTATTATTATACACTGTATAACAGTAAATAGAAAAGGGGGCGGGCCCATGTGCTTGACAACAAAATTTCGTTAATTATTTGTTGAGCCTATTAACACATGCTTGTCACACTGTGCACTATTCGCTGTACTGCTCTTCTTCCGATTGGAAAAAAGAAAAACAAAACAAAATACAAAAGCAAAGGAATAATAAATAGCGTTATTAAAAATAGAATACAGACAAAGCGCAACATGACAAAAACAACAAATTATTGAAAATTTGTTTTTGCCAAGGCGCTAGGTGAATCGAAATTGGTGTTAATTCGCACGAGCATTCGTTGTTTAGGGGGGCGTGGCAGGCGTATGAGGGCGTGTGAACAACACTTGAAGGGTTTGGAAATCAATTGGCGGCACGTGGAATGCCCTACCAGCTGCTTATGCAACTGGACTAACGGTAAAGAAAATACAGACGCTTTACCACGGGAACAGCGTCAATGTAAACAAATCGTGGGAAGTGTGAGAGAACGGGAGAGAAGATGCCCAATGGGGACACACAGTTAGTAAGCGGACAGAGACACGAGTGCGCTGGTTACATAATGCCAAAGGCAGGAAATAACTGCATCAGATGTAGAGAAAAATCGATTTTTGCCAACAGTTCGCAAGATGTTTCCCACACGCCGAGAGCACGAAACAAAATCCAAAACAAATATGCCGGCTAAAAGGTAGACGCAGACATAATGTGGAAAGAGACATAGCGAGAGGAGAGCAAAAGAGACGCGAAAGGAAACCCGAAATGCGTATCGAAAAATGTTTGTTATATTCGTTTGTGTTTGGCTTGGTGTGGTGTGTCTTACCTCCTTTCGTGGGAATCCTGTGTGTGCTGTGCTGTGCACGATAGCCGGTAATCATCTCGTAGTTGCCCGCATCGCGACGCAGTGGGAATGCAATCTCGATGATGTGATCGCAGGGTTGCATAAGCATGAGAATACCCTTCACCTTCTGCTTTTTCTCATCCAGCGACAGCTTGCCCTTCATGTCGTCGATCAGACGATCCTCTGATATTTGGCAACCGCGATGGAAGAAGTACTCAACCATGTCAAAGAAACGGGGATCCTTCGCAGTTGGCACGTCCTTTAGACGATCGGGAATTTGGTAGTTGCGCGTCTGAAGCACAGCAGTGGGCAATGCCTTCGCCAAGGCGGTCAGCTCATGCTGACGCATGGCTCCCTGTCGGGCCAAACTCTTCAGGTGATACATGACTTATATACGATATGCGACGCACACACAAAATCTAATATTCTATATTGGTACCGCTCCTTAGCTGCTGCTGCTGCTGGCTAACAATCAACCGCTCGCTTTTCGACGCCGCTCCAAACTGAGTAAATTGCGGCGCGCTCCAAGCCTTGAAAGCTTTCTCATTGGAAATTTCTCACCAGAACCATGGTGAATTTACGTTTATCAAACCGCGCATAATGGCGGTGGGGAAAATTGCAAATTTAAGCTATCGATAATTACAAAAGCTAGCAAACAGTGATATAATGAAATTTAAATAAATAACTAAATTATGACCGTCCTATACTTTTTTTTTTTTGAAAGGCCCATTACGACTTAAATGATCTTTGATTATTGCGACTTTTCACCACTATGTATCGATTGCGCGATTAACTATCGTATCACAGCTGTATAGTTTCACCATAGGTGGCAGCCCTTTATACGATATTCAGAAATTTGTTTTGAGAATTTAATTTGCAGTTCTTTGATTGCTAAAAAGCTTTAACGAGTATCTGTACTAAATTAATTGAGTCCTTAACAATTTAAACATGTTCCGCAAATTTGGAATACAAGTGGGCCAGCATATTGGCCAACAATTACGTTCGGCGCCTCGCCGCATGTTTAGTGCGACAAAAGCATTGTACAAAGGTAGTTAAAACCAACGTGACATAATGTTTACAAAGTAAATAAAATAAATTAATGTTTTTTCAGAGACCCCAACTAACGCAGAACAGGAACCGGAACAGCCTCCGAGCATAATTATTGAGAAGGATAAAAATATCACCTTAATCGGCATAAATCGTCCACAGCAACGCAATGCCATTGACTCGACAACCGCTTCGAAGCTCTGTGAGGCCTTCTCTGCCTTCGAAGCGGACGATACGTCGCCTGTGGCGGTGCTCTATGGTGTGGGTGGATCGTTCTGCTCGGGATTTGATATACTTGAGATCAGCACTGACGAGAAGGAGGAGATAAGCGTTGATATTCTGATGCGCCCTGAGGGATCTGTGGGACCCACTCGTCGCCACATTAAAAAGCCGGTCGTTTGCGGCATCAACGGCTACTGCATAGCCAATGGCCTGGAGCTGGCGCTGATGTGCGATTTACGCGTCATGGAAGAGTCCGCTGTGCTAGGCTTCTTCAATAGGCGCTTTGGGGTACCCATGCTTGACGGCGGCACTGTGCGTCTGCCAGCCATGATTGGGCTATCGCGCGCGCTGGATTTGATACTCACTGGGCGACCAGTAGGCTCACAGGAGGCGCACGATATTGGTCTAGTTAACCGCATTGTGCCCACAGGCACAGCGCTGGGCCATGCCCTGGAGCTGGCCGCGTGCTTGTCCAAATTTCCGCAGCGCGCACTCAATCATGATCGCAACTCCGTCTACTCGGCCTCGTTTGAGACATCAACGTTCCACCAGGCGGTGCAGAACGAGGTCATGTATACGTCTCGCGAGATCATCGAGGACATGCAGAACGGCATCAAGTGGTTCAATAACAGTGAGTGGATCCTCAGTAATCTGAAACCAGCCAAACTAAGCTAAATATTTTCTTTCTTTTCATTTCAGCGTTCAAAGCAGACACCACACACTCGTGGCTAAAGCGTGATCGTTCCATGGCTGATTGGGATGACGAAGATGTGGCCATGGCAGCTGCTCAGAAGGAGGTCAAGAAACAGGAGGAAGAGGCAGCCATTCTTGAGGCTGAAAAACAGAAGCAGGCGGAGAAGGCCAAAAGCAAATCTAAGAAAGCAGCCGAACCAAAACCTGTCGAAAAATCCAAAAAGGACAGCAGTGACGAGAGCGGATCTGATTCAACTGAAAAGCCCAAAGATAAATAATAGAAGACTCCGTTTATATGTGAGACACGCTAAAATATGTACATAACATAATTCTTACACGAAATTCAGAACTGAATAATTTTGAATTTGTTAACTTATTTAAATACACAAGCATAAGAGAACAATTAATTGGTTTATGTTAAACTGTTAATAAGACGGAAATCTTATCTTGGGCTGATACTCCATTTAAATAATAAAATCCATAAAATTAAGATGAAATGTAATTTTAGTTTGGCAAAAGTATGTATTTTAACGGCCATCGCCGGGTATTTAAGTGAATTTTAGAAAGCTTTATCAACAGCCCTCACATGTAGATGGCGCTCAGAGCATCAGTTTGAAATGATTTTAATTAAGAGATAAGCGATGGCTGTCCCTAATTTCAATGAATTCATTTATGATTCACATCTGGCGTCCAGACGTAGCAAATCGTGTACTTTGGCCAACACGTGGTATAGTCGCCAACGAGAGTGTTTGACCACAGTTCAATGGGGAGTAGATGAAATTGCGAAGATTGCATTTATTCCATTAAGTCTCATTAGTTGAGTTCGTTAGAGAGATTAATTTCTAATCAGAATTTCTTTATGAAGTGCATCTTACGATTTTTGCATTCAGTATAAATACTGCAAACAGTCGATGCTTCCCTTTCAAACCAATTCAGATAATTTGCAAAGGTAAACCTAAGCGAATATCGTGGCAAAGAAGAAAGCCAAATAAGAAAGACGATCCCATTTGTTAAACCTGTCCGATCGTGGACACAGTAAGAAATCAACTCATTCCGGGTCAGGTCGATACGGCTTTCCCGCTTACAAAAACTCCTCAATTAAACAGAGGGTTTGGTGAGTATTTCAGCTGCTAAGGGACTTGGAATATTAATCAATTCAAATTGAATGTTGATTATATATACTAGCTACAATTATGTAAAAAAAAAAAACAAAGTGCAGTTAATTATGAATCATTAAATATTCAAAATGTGCTCCTCTCAGAGTTATAAGTGAAATATGTTACGTGCAAAAAATGCTGTCTCAGATTTTAAAGACTTTTAGATTGAACAGTTTACTTTAAAAAATAATAATAATTTGCTCGCTTTAATTTTCATAAAAATTGACGATAATGAAAATTTTAAAACATATAATTTTTACGACTGTAAAATTTGTTCTACCATATAATAGTACTTTTGAACCCAGCAAATAGGTAAGCTAACCCAGGTAAATTAACTTTTCCAAGATAATACATTTGTTGTACGAGTCAAATACTTCTACCATGTAATAGTTTTTCTGAACTCAATATAGATAAGGTGATATATACTATATACTATATACTATATAGCTCATTTATTATGGGTATATATGTACACATGTGTGTGTGTGCCACGTATAAAAATCATTACCTTGCTTAAACTTGCATAATTGCAGAGATCAGCTGGAGTATAATATGGTTTCACTATAAAAATATTCTCTTAATGTAAAGAACTAAAAGAAAAGTTTAGTTTACGTATAAGCAACTCACCAAATTTACTAACTCTAGCTTAAAAAGATTCTTCGAATTCGAAATATTTATATATGTATTTTTTATTCTCTCCAGCGTTACTTTGAAGAATGCCACCAAATGCTGTGAATAGCCCGGCCAATGGTCTGACAGGCAACTCGGAAGTGGGGCCAGTGCTCATCAACTCCAAGGCTGGAGCCTCCAAGCAGACGGGCGTGCTCTTCGAGGACGATGCGGAGACGAACGATGGCGCCTTGGACGTGAATGTTATAGAGCTGAAGAAGGCCGAGAAACGCAGATTGAAGTGGGTTTGGCGCAACATAATCCTCTTTGCCTACTTACACATGGCTGCGCTCTACGGCGGATATTTGCTCTTGACCCAAGCCAAATGGCAAACAATTCTGTTCTGTAAGTTGCATAGATGTGCTCCTCCATCCGCCTTTAATTTCATCAAATTTTGTCTCTTTAGCAATTTTCCTGTACGTTGCTGGTATGCTGGGCATCACGGGCGGCGCTCATCGCCTCTGGGCGCATCGTTCCTACAAGGCTAAGTGGCCGCTGCGCCTCATCCTGATCACCTTCAATACGATCGCCTTCCAGGATGCCGCCTTCCATTGGGCGCGCGATCATCGCGTGCATCACAAGTTCTCCGAGACGGATGCCGACCCACACAATGCCACCCGTGGCTTCTTCTTCTCTCACGTCGGCTGGCTGCTGTGCAAGAAGCATCCCGATGTGGTGGCCAAAGGCAAGAGCTTGGATCTCACCGATCTGCGCGCCGATCGCATACTCATGTTCCAGCTCAAGTGAGTAGCTAGAGCTAAGCTCTATATAGAGAGGTA
Source organism: Drosophila navojoa (assembly GCF_001654015.2). The sequence goes on along the minus strand of NW_022045877.1, from coordinate 1,111,211 downwards.
GTCTAACTGTAATCTCTGATCTCTCCACTTGACAGACACTACTTTGTTCTCATGCCGCTGGCCTGCTTTATATTGCCAACGGTCATACCCATGATGTGCTGGAACGAGTCGCTCTTGTGTTCCTGGTTCGTGTCCACCATGTTCCGCTGGTGCTTCCAACTGAACATGACCTGGCTGGTCAATAGCGCGGCTCACAAATTCGGCGGACGTCCTTACGACAAGTACGTAAAGCTTTTTATAATGATCATAATAAATATTTATAATACAAATATGATTTTCGTATAGGAACATTAATCCGTCGCAGAGTCCATATGTCTCGGCCTTTACATTTGGCGAGGGCTGGCACAACTATCATCATGTCTTCCCCTGGGACTACAAGACCGCCGAATGGGGCAACTATTCGCTGAACATGACCACAGCGTTCATAGATCTATTCGCAAAAATTGGATGGGCCTACGACCTGAAGTCAGTGGCCCCCGAGACGGTGGAGCGGCGAGTACGTCGCACTGGCGATGGATCGCACGAGCTATGGGGCTGGGGCGACAAGGATATGACCGCAGAAGATGAACAGCGTGTTCTCTTTGTGGGCACGAAGACGCATTAAGAACTTAGTTGATAAAAATACTTTAATTTTAGCACAATATAGTTAAACATTTAAGCTTAGCGGGTTGTATTTTTTAGAGTAACAAAAATATATACAATATAATTAACTATGGTATCGCAATTGATTGGTTTTGTTGCTACGCTAATCTCTCGATTTGCTTGCGTCTAGACGACTGTAGTTTGCAGGTGTCACTCAGGTGTTGATAAGCGTTATCTTGAAGCATAATGTTTTTAGGATTAACGCTGATCTCTGAATGCCCTATGGTAATATGGGACCGTGTTCCTTTTCGTAATTCTTCACCTTGACGTCTAGAATATGTAGCACAATCTCCGACAGCGCCCTTGGCGGCACGCCTGCCTCTAGCAGCTCTACACAAATGTCCAGTGCTTCGGCCGAGAGCCGTGAGTTGACCAGCTCCGACATGCCGTGCACTGCAATGCGTAGAGGTGGATTAGCGTTCAAGAAGCAACCAATTCCCTTGTGCTCATCATTGTCCATTTGATTAAGGTCTATGTGGTCTTGCGCAGCATTTTTGTCCACAATTATTTCTTCATTGTTTGACGTTCTTGCACCATTTTTACTATCATTTGTGATATCTTTTGAAGCCGTGTCTATAGTCTGTTCTTTTAAAGATATTATTTGTCATTCGGATTTACAGATAAGGCGCGCCTATATACCTGAATATCAACCTCATCCCGCTCCTCGACTGCCCTATTTAGGGATTGATTTAGATTATTTGCTGTATCTTCATTTTGAAGGCTTTGTTTTGACATGTTGCTGGTCTCCAGATTAAATGCAATTTGCGATGGACCCAGTGCTGGCTATCGATTAAAATTATGGAATATCCTGTCGATAAAAATGCCAGTAAATTGATTTTCTTGACAGTTTACACTGGGCTTGATTGTATTTTGTAAAAAAAAAAATGCTGAAAATTAAACAATGACGAAAGCCAAAATTACAAAATTTAAGAATTAAAAGAATTTTGAAAACGATTTTTTTTATCCAACTTTTACCCAACATCGATATCATGTCTTTTGGCATAAATATCGTGTTATGAGCTCGATACTTATTTTTCGAGAAGTCAAGAACTTCTCCTCTCTAGAAACTTTTTTGCAGACATTAGTGTAATTTTGGATTTAAACAACTAAATTGGTTAATAATTGTACAAGTAAGTTGCAAAACTATATATAAATTTGGATTGACCTTGCTCACAATTAAAAACAATCCATATATTGCCAAAATATATATGTACATAAATGTATATCAACAGCCAAGTGCGCATTTCGCACGTTGCAAAAAAGAAAAAATCCAAGAATTTATTTCTTAACAGATTAGAATTGTGTACCTAAACAATATTTTGTTGCGCAGCACACAGTCTCCGAGTGACATCACGTTGCATGCAATGACGCAAGGTGATGAATTCTATGTACATGTAGATAAGGGATTTTATTTCCACTCGGAAATTGTTTGAAATCACGCGTTTTCCTTTGAACTATTACACGTTCACATCTTCTACCCTATTGAAAATTGTGGAAATGGGTATGATGTGTTTGCGTAGGTGCATAAAAGTAGCTGACAAAATAAAGTGCATACAAATGCAAAGCTGTGTTCACAAAAACAACAGTGAGAGAATGGCTTATAAATCATGATTTGGCCTTGTTTCTCATTTAACGGAGTTGGCTAAATCCACAAGATTGATTGAATATCATGACAGGTTATGCTCCCAATCGCCATATGGAAAATGCCCATAACAAGGACATATCATCAGGACAACTGTCCAAAACATAAGAGCCATAATTTGGAATCGACAAATTTTTATATTTTGTAATCACTGATATTTTGATGAAGAGCACAAAATGTCCTATGTTCACTACTTTGATCATTTCTGAAAATAGGGGAGCCAAAATCGTAATAATTTTATATATAAATATGAATTCTAAATTTATAAAAGACTAACGCAATTATGGTGTTTTTGATATGGTTTATCAACTTTGAAGTCAAAGGTTTTGTTTTTTTTTTTTTTTTTTTTTTTTTTTTTTTTTTTTTTTGTGAAAGCAGCGGGTATTTTATTTCCATAAAAAAAAAATAAATAAAATGAATTTAAATAGTAGCCTTGCGCCTAGGTCTTTCCATATAACTTACCTTAGATTGCAGTTTTGTAGGGTTAATTAATTTACGTGAATCTTATACCGTGCTAAGCGCACGCCTAATCGATTAGAATCGAGTTATAATCTAATTGACTTTTAAGTTCATTTCGAATTTTTCCATGCGCAATTGCATGTTAAACTGAAAGAAATGCATGCATGTAGGCATGGATATGCATATGCAGTTGCATCAACAGCTGGAGTGAATGCCGTTTACGATCAAGCAACAGTTGTTTCTATCGTTTACGATCAAAAAACAGCTGGGCGTATCGCTTACATTCTTCGAGCAGTTATTTATCATTAGTTCAGTTTTAGTAATAATATAAACATATGCATATACAATATGGTCTGTTTACAGTACAAAAAAGATAAACCAAATGAAACAACCAAATTATTTTCATAGTCTGTTTACGATAGAGTCCAAAGAGAGCGAACAAATTCTGTTACTTAAGCCCAGAGATGTAGATGAAATAATGGCACTGAAAGGACTTTACCAAGCAGGACCTTATCAATTCCATGCCACACAAGAGTCAGAGGAAGTTAGACATGTTAATTACATTTATTTCAATTTTTTTACTATTTTCATAAACAATAACATTTTGTTATTTATTTTTTTCCCAAACTCTCGTGCGCACATGTTTTAAAGTTAATAAACATATTGGGCTTATCACTAAATTTTGTTATCTAATGTCTAATGGTCAGTCGCACTACTAGAAAATGCTAATCTCTATGTTTTGTCTCCCTCTGCATATGGAAGTCAAACTATTTGTATAACAATAGATAATCTTGAAACTAGAAAATCAAAACCAGCAGGAGCTTTGACTACATGCTTTGCATTGACAAAGAACAACAATTTGATTAAATACCTGTCTTATGTCGAAGCAGCATATCAAAAACCTGAAATAGATTGCATATTGTTTGTTATTACTAAAATATTTAAAGATCGAACTCGGACAATTTTTAATAGTTTAACAAAATTGGCATATCAAAATTCGTATTTTCTTTCTATACACAATAATTATGTGACAAGTTCCATCTATAAGGTGTGTTACTTTCCCAAGTAGAGTAATAAATCGTACACATTTCTAAAATTTATTATCACGTTTAGCCACTTAAGTAAGTTATAAATGGCATTTCATTTTTGAACTTCTATCAAAGTTTAGCATTTGGTAATCTCGTTTCCTTGTTCGATATCCATGCACATATTTTCATACTGAGGGCAGAGTGCACTATTTACTATAAGATTCTCGTGTTGTGTACTTTAGGTAATTGTTTAATTTGCATTGCAGCGGTAACTTTAATTGTAATTGATCTATTGACAATGTCCGTAAGTTGTTTTTGAAGGGTTCAAATTACGTTCCAAAGTCATTTTCATTCATTAACGTACTTTCAATTGAGCAAATTTTGCGAAATTCGCAAAGTTCTATGAGAAGTGCATACGTGCAAATTCAGTTGATCGTAATCTCCCGAGCTAATCTGTGCTGATGAACGCGTGCCTATATTATGTACACACATATATATGTGTGAATGTATGTACAGCTAGAAGTGCCCAAGCACCAGGCATATCAATAATAAATGCTAAGAAAGGGGCAGTAAAAGTTTTGCGTCTCTGCCAACGTCAAAGTTTTGAGAGCGAAAAAAATGGTTTAAATTTCACCACTCGGTTCGACTGGCTCTCAGTGTGTGCTGAGACATCAGAGCGTGCGGACGTGTCTCAACGTTGCCCGCTTTGTTACTAATTCATACAAATACTCTGTGCAAAAATAAAGTGATAAACCAAAGGTTTTATTTTGTAAATTCATCAAAAGAAAAACCGCGAAAAGCAAACTATATTTACTTCATCAGCAAAACAGGTTAGTACATATGTGCAGACGTTTATGTTGACGTTTGTCTGTTGCGACAGGATTTGCAAGTGTTTACGTAAACCATTAACTAATACGCAAACGTTCGACTATAGCCAAGTGACCCAAGAGACAAGCCAAGAGTATACATACAAAATACACTACCAAAAAAAAAAAAAAAAAACCTTTTAAACAAAAAAATCTTTGAGAGCTTTTTATTGCTACCAAGCGATCTGTTGATCATGCAAATCATAAAATTTGTATTTTTTTCCAACTCTTAACTTCTGAAGGCTGTACTTTAACGGTCAACGCGTCTATTTACTGAAGGTTAGAGACCTAGGCGCAGATACTTTATACAAATCTTGTATAGTTAGCTTGCGGCGTTAGTCTGCTCGACCATGTATTTAGCATACTTAAGCTGACCCTTTCGACTAAAAGATTCATTAATGCTTAAATGAATAATAATTATGTGCTCTTCGTATTCGGAATATATCCATATATTTATATCGATATACATACATAGGGACGAATGTGTAATTAGGTGCTGTAACGCCAATGAACACTTACCTCACTCAAACTAGAACTGAATTAAAACGTAGCTCTCTTATTTGTGTTGTATAATTTTTCGTACGTTGAACTTTAAGTTGAACTTTTTAATCGCTTAATTGAACAAAGTTTTTTGTTGCTATTTACATTGTGCATAGTACGCAGAAAATACTCTATCATAAATCCAATAATGGTAAAATTCTACCGGAAAGCTTTAGTTTTCGCAAATTCAAAAACGCAATTTACTAGATTAGACGCATCAATAGAGAATGACCGAGACAACCAGATTTTATGCGTTGAGCAGAGCGGAACACGCTTTTGCATCGTGATGCCGGTCGGTGAATCAAGCTCTTTTTCGCTCACTTTGCGCTCTCTCACTCTCCCAGTGTAATGCTCTCTCTCTATGTCTACTCTCGCACTCTCATCTGTGTGCGTTGACGCCAATGGGGCTACGTGCACATAAAATTCAAGTTCAATATCAATGCGGGGTAGGCTTTATCAAATGCTTGTTCCGTCATAATCACAAATTTACAAAAAGCTAAAAAAGAAAACAACAACGCCGACGTTGGCAGCGGGTTGCCGGTTTTGATACAAATTATGTTACCACCAGCAACACATGTAAACAGCTGATGGGCTCACGCGACGAGGAAAAAGTCAGAGAGTGCGCCATAGTGGTAAAGCTTTTGTTGGTGATCTGCTCTTTTAGTCAATTTCTAAATATTCTTTTGAATTGAAAGTACACACACAAACACACACACACACAAGCACGTTCAATCGTACTGTACAAACAAGCCCAACTGAATTGCTTGCTCTTGCCATTATGCTGTCTCTGTCGTGCACGGTTGTTAGAGGCTGGTGTAGGAATCGTATGACTTTAAGCATACATACATACTTACACACGTGGCTCATATTTCAATGTTAATAATGCAGTGCAAGGTGGTAACGTAATTTACACGGAAAAGAGAATACAACTGCTTAAGCTGACGTGTTTTCCTATATATATATGTTTTCTGTATACAAACAACATATGGTCTTTAATAACATTTTGGATTTAATAGTTAATAGCTATTTTACCCTCGAAGCAATAAAGCAACGTGATTAAATGCCAGCAGAATACAAAACCCTGACCCTGAATTATTAAACATCATTCGATGTCTGCGTTTACTTATTAATATTTCTTCTAATCTGTTTATGGACACCTGCAAAAGCTTCACCGGCATAGAAAAGCAATTTGTTGTATGTATATTGCCAAAGCTTTTGCGTAAGCAGAAAGCTTTAGCATACTACATACATTTATATGTGTGTATGTATGTACACTACACGCTTGTTTGGTTTTGCGCAAATTTTCTGTTCAACAGTTGAAAATTGAGTCTCCGATTGGCAGGTTGTCAAAAAACTTGTTAGACGTCTTCAAAGGTAGACCTATAGTATAGATGTTCACACATACAAAATAAATAAATAGTGCATTTACTAATTGATGTTACTTTGCGTTTGCTGAGTTGTCTCAATAGTTATTTATACATGCATACATCTTTCATTCTTAATTTGTTGTTGCTAATGTGTCAGTGTTTTTGTATAGCAAATTTGAAGCTGGGAAATTTTCCATGACCCACACAGAAACAAGTGTGTACACAATCTTGCAAGCTTGGCCTTCACATTAGTCGCCCAGTGACCCACATGTGTCTCTGTGTGTGTGAGCACACCATGATTTGTTGTTGTCGTGCCGGCATTTAAATTATCAACAGTAAAAGCTACAGACATGCCGTTTAGCCGGCAGTATTTATTTTGGTCCCAATATTCTTATTAATTTCCCTATTTGATTGGTCATGGAACGAGCGCAAGCTGAAAAAGCAACAAAGTTGACAGAATTTAATGATAATATGTATGAGAGAGAAAGAGTGAATGTTCATTCAAGCGTGCTTTCACTGTACTGCACGTTATCCTTCAGCAAGGACATCAGCCTTGAAAATATTGATTTTTGCTGTGAACTGCAGCAACAAAAAGTACTAACGCCAACTAGCGTGCAACTACATACATATGTATGTATGTATAATGACAACAAATTGGGTAATAATTAAAGAGTTATAACGACACCCAAAATTAGTCACCTATGGGTAAAGCGTGTCAAGTTCAGCTTAGTCAATTTGCTTAACTAATTGCGCAATGCATTCATTTAAAATTTAATGTCTTTTTATTTTCTGTCTCTTGACTACAGCTGGTACCAAACACTAACACACTATGCCGCCAAACGCAACCGCTGGAGGCCAGTCGATTACAGACTCGCTGCTCTCTGCCGCGGCAACAGCTGCCGCTGAATCAGAGCAGAATCCCACGAAACTGCAGCAGGACTCGACTGGCGTGCTCTTCGAGTGCGATGCCGAGACCATCGATGGCGGCCTCGTCAAGGACATTGTGTCCATGAAGAAGGCCGACAGGCGCAAACTGAAGCTCGTCTGGCGCAACATAATTGCATTCGGATATCTACACTTGGCTGCCGTCTACGGCGCATGGCTAATCTTTACCTCGGCCAAATGGCAGACAATCGTTCTGGGTGAGTTGACAACAGCCGGACAGACAAACAGACCGCATGGCAATCAGTAGAATGTTTAATATGAATTCATTGTTTGTCATCTTGGCGTCGCGTGCCTCGCATTTCAATTGCAAGGTTATCAGCGTTGTTTATTTCAAATTTGGCACTGATAACATTGGGCCAAAGTCATATCATATAGTCCAATAGATCAGACACGAATTAATATAGTGCCCAATTTAGGCGAAGCTTAGTGCGCAATTCAAATCAAAATCAACAATTGATAGATGGAACATTTCTCTATTATAATATATAGTGATATGAGCGATTAAGCAAGATGTAAATGAATTACAATCGGAGACTATTTGTTATTGTCTGTAGAGAATATTAAATAGATATAAATATTCAATATTCAGTATGAATATTTAAATAATTTGCAATTAACATGCCGAAACAATGCCCAATCAGAACGTAGCAATATCTGTCGACAATTTTTTTTTGTCACATAAATCACAGAACATAAACAAAACATTTGCTGTATACATTTTAAAATACATATATATTCACAAAAAGACATATGATGGATAATTTTCGAGTGCCTCGCAAGGTGAATCGCCATGTGCTAAAGGCCATTAGGTATATTACGGACATTGAGAATTTGGACTATGCGCCATTCTCCGATATACAGGAGCACGTGAAATATACGATGCGTAATCGCAATCCAGTGCATCGTCTGGACTTTCAGGTCGAGTGCTCGCTGTTCAACCTGACAATGCTTGGCGTCCTATCGACTAGCGCCGATAGAAAGGCATATGCCATACGTAACATCGAGTATAAAGGAAACAAAGCTTCAGATATAGATGACTAATCAGCGATTATAAAATTTTATGTTATGACACAATGTTAAATTCTTAGTTGTAATCTCTAATCTAATAATAATATATATAGCTGGCATTGTATTAATATATGTATGTATATAATCTTGTTATTATAGCTTTCGCTCTTTATGTTGTCTCTGGCTTGGGCATTACGGCTGGCGCTCACCGTCTATGGGCCCATCGCTCCTACAAGGCTAAGTGGCCGCTGCGCGTGCTGCTGGTGATCTTCAATACAGTTGCCTTCCAGGATGCCGCCTACCACTGGGCCCGCGATCATCGTGTGCACCACAAGTACTCGGAGACCGATGCCGATCCCCACAATGCCACGCGCGGCTTCTTCTTTTCGCATATTGGCTGGTTGCTGTGCAAGAAGCATCCCGAGGTGAAGGCCAAGGGCAAGGGTGTCGACCTATCCGATCTGCGTGCCGATCCCATCCTGATGTTCCAGAAGAAGTGAGTGCCTAGTCAAGCTAAGCTCTTGGACAATTAACTAAATACTTCCATTCTTCTCAGGCACTACTTTATCCTGATGCCCCTGGCTTGCTTCATCCTGCCCACTGTGGCACCCATGTACTTCTGGGGCGAGAGCTTTGTGAACGCCTGGTTCGTGGCCACCATGTTCCGCTGGTGCTTCATCCTGAATGTGACCTGGTTGGTGAACAGTGCTGCACACAAATTCGGTGGCCGTCCCTATGACAGGTGAGTTCAATAGCCACGAAATCACTAAAACTCTTTTTAACAACTCTCTCTCTTTCTGCATTCTCGTTAGGTTCATCAATCCTTCGGAGAACATCTCGGTCGCGATGCTCGCTTTCGGTGAGGGCTGGCACAACTATCATCATGTGTTCCCCTGGGACTACAAGACCGCTGAGTTTGGCAAATACTCGCTAAATCTGACCACGGCTTTCATTGATTTCTTCGCCAAGATTGGCTGGGCCTACGACCTAAAGAGCGTGTCCCCCGACATTATCAAGAAGCGTGTGAAGCGTACCGGCGATGGCACCCACGCCACCTGGGGCTGGGGCGATAAGGATCAGCCCAAGGAGGAGATCGACGATGCCGTGATTACACACAAAAAAAGCGAATAAATTGTGGATTGATTGTGGATTTGTCGCACGGTCGCCGGAATGAAATTAATTGAAAACAAACGCAGAAATAGATTAACAAAATATGAATATTGAATATTTCCGTTTAAAACAAAAACGAATGCTGACTTAATAATATCAAAAGCAGCAGCAGCTAATCAAAGCCGCAACAAAGCAAATCAGAGCAAAGCTAAAAACAAAAACAAAAACAGCAACAAAAAAAGAAACAAGCTGAACCCCTTTTAAATAATTTTAAGAAATAATGTTGATGATAAATATCTGTTGTTTATCAATAACTGTGTACCGTCTGTGTTAAACCAGCTCTGGAAATCGTTTTTTTATTCGCTCCACATTTGCTTATTTTGGAAATGCCTAGATATCGCCCCTTCCGAATGCCGATCAGGTGTACTGAGTACCCCGTTCGGAGCAGCGCTCGGACAGCGGTCATATATTTACCTTTATACTTATATACATACACATACCATACTACGATATACACTATTACCTATGTTATGAACGACCACAAAGAAATTTTATTTATGGTTCGATTGGATATATGTGTGGAGCCTTTCCAGTTTGTAACAAGCAAAAGATTCACTTAAATGAAATGAAAAAATTATTTATAACGATAAATACCTGCAAAAAGAAAAAGATTTTAGTGTTTATGGTACACCAAAAAAATGAACTAACCCGAATCCAATAAATCGTAAAATATATACTATATATAAATATATATATTATATGACTACTATATATATAATAAACGATCTATGTTACACACACATACACACAAACCTCTTGAACACATAAATGAATTTTTCGCAACAAATTGTTATAAATAAAATCGAAAATCTCTTCGTTTTAGCTTTTAAACCTAAGTAGCCTTTGCCTTTTACTCCCAGCACAAGAATTCGACTCGACCTAAACTGTTTCAGAACACTTCGGGAACTTGCACAAAACAAATCACAATCTGGGCAAAGCGCACGAGAATATATACATTTTACATTTTTATAATTTTACACGAGCATTTCAAATCTTTTTTTTTTTCCAAATTACTGTTTCATTGATTTAACATGGATAGTTTTAATGTGCCAAAGGAAGTCAATCAGCTTGTTTATAAGACCGTCTTCGAATTGCAGGAATCGCTGGCCGGATTTGTCCCCGCTGAGCTGATTAATCGGCATGTGAAAAGTTCTTTGCTAATGGTCAATGTGGACGAGATAATCTATCAATCGCTGTCTAATCTGACCGATCTGGGCATTCTGGCTCGCACTGGATCATCGAGCTATGCCATTCGGCATACCATCAAGTGCGCCAAAATAAAATATACTGGAATACCTACATGTGACTTAGATTCCAGGGTAAGCAACAAACGCTCTTCGTCGGCAAGGAAAACATCCGTGAACCGCGACAAGCGTGTATCGAAATCAAAGGCAAAACGATCGAAAGCAAAGCCAAGCAGAGACCGTGCTCCCATCAAACGTTCAATGAGAAAGTATATACGAACGAACTCTTCAATATGCTTTCATTCCCGTACAAGCATAGCGCTTCTGCCGATGGTGAACCCCCTTGAATACGATTGCCACATTACCAAGACCGTTCGTTGACCTGGCCTGACCGTGGTTCCCAATATACTAATGATATCGCTTCGATTTAGAACACATCTGCTTTCAGTTAATGCTAACCGTTAAGCCAACTAGCAAAAATAAATATAAGCACTTCTTGGACTTTAAAACATTCCGGCATTTTTCGATTGTTATGAAATCGATAGCAAAAAATACTATATTGCGACGGTTATATGATAACTGGTTTGCCTGTAACAGCTGACTTCTTACGGTGCTAACAGTGCCACATTGAGTTGAAATATTAACATGACTGCATTCTCTTTTAACATTGTGTATATTTACACTTGACATTTTCTCTTGCTCGTTTCAATCCACTATCAAACCTCATCGCATACGCACATTAACCCAGCGCGTCAAACATTTTTGTGATTTCGGTTTCAATTTTCTGTGAAGCTTTCTTTGCCTTGCATTTTATTATTTTAAGCACTTGTTAAATAATTTGCATAAGTAAAAAGTGATTTTATAATTTACCCGCGCTAAACATTAATTAAAAGTCGCAGTTTCTACTAACGTCTACGTTTCTGCTTCCCCCGAGTCTAACGTATTGTTTGTGACGTCAAATGCTGTACGGTCTGATATGTGCAATATCAATAAATAGATAAATCTTCAACAGCTTACAAGGAACAAATAACAATAATCCGACAAAATGGAGATGAAATTCGTGATGATATTAATACTCGGCTTTGGCTTTATGTTTGTTTTCACTGCATTTCAAACAATGTGTAACATCGAGGTGAGTTCTGAGTGCGCGTCCGGGCTTTTGTATACTTGTGTTGTGTGTGTGCGCGCATTGCTTTGTAGGTATGCGTGGGCGTTGTTGACATTCCCCGTGCCATAGAATACAGGGCTATTTTCGTCCTTGTCCTTGCCAATAGACGCTGTCGTAGCCTTGGCATACGTGGTCGTTTCTCAGTTGTTCTAGCCACCCACCAAACAAGCGCGCAAACACATTAATGCATACACACGCACAAACACAACCACATGCATATACATATATTAGCTACTTTGTATAAAGAAAGTGCTTCATTCAATTACCATTTGAGTAAATTACGTTGATTTATATGTATACATACATATATTAAGGGAAATATGTATGTTTATATATAGGTATAAATATGCCCTACTTTTGTTTTTGATGTTTATTGCTTTAAATATCATATATCATATTTCTAATCAGCTCGTTAGGCTCTCTGTTTGCTTAAACAGCTTCTAGTTGATACAATACAATAATATGCTAAAGCTGATAACGCTACATATGTATATAACGGCTATATGCTTGTTTATTTATGTATAAAACATAAATCAATTGAGTTACTGCAAGACTCTCTCCCATTCAATTGTCGAGATCAAAAGTCAACTTTCAATTACGAATCACTCCCTTTGTCGGAGGTGAAGGGCTTTTGATAGACTTTTGTAGCCTGATAAAAAGAAAACGCCTACACAAATTGAGCAATTGTGTGTGTGTATGTGTATGCCTTTGTATTTGTATAGGCTTCTCTGTCATTACTGTAATTACAAAAATGTAATGCTTGTGCTTTACTTTTAACACAAAAGTATGTAAATCTATATGTAATATCATCAATGAGCCCATTCACGATATAATTTATATGTATAGCGGTTTAGTCAGACTCTTGTCCGGGTTCAGATCAAGATGAAGGTCACTCGTTTGATTATAGTCATGAAAAAAAAAAACTGATCTGATTTGTATTGTGTAGACTGTGAATTAATAATTCCAGATATCTATGCACAGGATAGTTAGATCTTTGTTGTCATTCTTCCTATATAGAATATTGTATACTCTGAAAATTACCTTTATCGTGCAAAACATAAATATGGTACTATCTTATTTTTCGGTTTACGTATGTATGTTAACTAAAATATGTAATTTAAAACCGAGTTCCCAATGATAAGTTGGTACATTAAACTATATATCTGATAAATACATTATTTATAGCTGTAAAGTAAAATCATACACATAAATGATCCAAAAATAAGAGTATTGCTATGTCAACTCATTATCAATTGGAATTAAACTCGTCTTTTATTTTGTTGAATTTCAAGTTTTTGTTTTGTATGCTAAACACATTTTTCACTTCTATTTTTGATTGTGATTCGAAACGAAACGTAAACCTCTCAGCAGTAATTTTATTTTCTCATTATACATATATATTTTTATACTCATTCACGAAGTGAATTAGTATATTGGTTTTGTGCAAT
>NW_022045877.1:1043804-1078961 GCF_001654015.2 Drosophila navojoa | reverse complement strand
TATTTATACAGATATAAAGTCGTGAGTTCTAGTTTAATCATACATATATTACATACATATATGTGCATTTATTGAGAACATTTCGTCAGATAAACACAGGCATACATAGGAATAAAGTAAAACTAATAAAATGAATTAGATCTGGGCGCTGTCCCTTGTTGCCCCGTTGCGTTGCGATTAAGCCAGATATGGAGCGGCTGCTGATGGCGTCATCTGCAGCCAGTTTCTTGGCCAAGTGGTCAAGTCAGAGCTTACAACGCATCTAGAGAAATACACAAATGCAGATTAAAAGCCAAGTAATGGCAAGTGATGGATGAAATGCATGAGTTGGTGTCTGTATGTGAGTGGGCAAGGGGAGCAGGCGTGCAGGTGCAGGTGCAGGTGTGTGTGTGATTTGATTTGATTTGATTTCTGTGTAGGCGCAGTCTACATACATTGAGCTGCCATGTCACTGCTGTCGATGCCCAGCATTGCCAATTCGTCCAGCTCCGACTGGCGGCGCATTTTTTCACTGTCTGTCGGCGAGTCGGGCGGCTGGGGTATGTCGCTCACATTGAACAGTTCCTCGGCCTTGGCATTGGCTTCGGCTGCGGGCTCAGCTGGCAGTGAGCCAGGCATGGGTATATCTTGCGCCGCCATCTCTTTGAGACTAATTGTACTCTCCGCATTGCCGTTTGCTTTTTGGTAGACACCCTGGGAGGACTCATCGGCGCTGATTTGCATGGCTGAATCATTCGACTGGAGTGCGTCGTCAAGTGCTGAGCCTGGCATTGAGCTGGATGTGGTCTCCTCGATGGAGACCAGATGTATGCCCTGCTTAGCCAAATCCTGCAAGTTGTGCTCGTCTAGAACAGGTTCATCCTCCACGATGGTGGTTATGGTTTGCGGGACAGCTGGTGTATGGTTGCTCTGATGGGGTTCGTCGTCAGCTGATCTATCTGCAGGGAATATAATATCGAGAGCTTCGGCCAAGTCTTTGGGCAGCTCGCCGTCGCGAGTTTGCGTCGTCGCAACCAGCGGCTGCGGTACCAGATCTGTCTCAGCCTCATCAATGCCCGGTGGCAGCACATCGTCCTCACCGTTCTCATCGTTAGCCAGTTGATCTGCATCCAGGGAGTCGGTACCAGCCGCACTGGCACTGTTGCCAGGCGGCGGCGGTGGCGGGCAGTGTGTCATCAAATTGGCAAACTGCACTGGATCCGGCATTAGCTCATCATAGTCCATCATCATGCCGGCATCGGGATGAAAAGGTGGCGCATTACCATAGGCATCCTCCATCATTGCCATCTGAATCTGTGCCGCTGTCGGCGCATTCTGACGCACTGCGTTCGCCATGCCCATCACTGTCGGAGGCGGCGGCGGAGGTGGCCCCACCGGTATATTCTCAATGTTGCCATTGGTGTAGCCGCTCGGATCGTTGTAATTTGTAGCAGTTGTCGAAGCAGCTGGCTGCTTCTTCAGCACGGGCATTTTACCAATGAACGGCAACTTCTTGCCCGTAGCGGCGACTGTGGCGCTCGTACTGCTCTTGGTGACTTTTGGCTTAGCCGCTGGCTCCTTTTTATCACGTTTAGTTTCGTTTTGCTTGCGTTCGGGCAATTGACGCGGGCGAAACTCTGGATGCTTGACGACTGGCCGCTCGACGCGCTCCTCCGAGTGGCTACGACTGCGGCTGCGGCTACGACTGTTGCGACGCCAGCGAGCATCACGTGAGCGACTGCGTCGACCACCGCGCACTGGAGAACGGGAGATGCGCCTACGGCCACGACTGCGCGACCTGCTGCGAGAACGCCGTCGGTCGCGATCACGGTCTCGCTCTCGCTCACGATCCCGCTCACGATCGCGTTCCCGATCCCGATCACGACCACGATCGCGTTCGCGATCACGTTCACGATCACGTCGATCACGATCTGTGCGCCCACGGCTTCCACTTCGTGGGGATGGACTGCGTCGCTTCGAAGCGGTCCGTCGTGACTTCTCATCGCTAGCAGCATTCGAACTTCGATTCTCATCGGCCGGGCGAGATTTGCTTTTCAGTTTGCCCTTGAGTTGCTCGAGCAGCTTCTTCTCGCTCTCGCTTATGACTGGCTGCACTGTGTTCCATTGTTGCATCATCGCATCGTCGCGCTTCTTCTGGTCTTCTTCTTTCTCTTTCGGTTCATTGTTCGCGGTCGTCCATTTGCCACGTTCTGTTGCATCTTTGAATGCATCCTTTATGAAGGGCGGTGGCGGTGGCACCACCTCGGGCACCGTCTCCACCTTAGCCGGCACAGTCGCATCCTGTTTACGCATTGCCACACGTATTGATGAAGCATTGGTTGATGGAGCAACCTCTGCTGTGGCCTGTGCCTTCTTTGGTGGCTGCACCTCATCAGCTTCATCCGATGAAGAGCTATCCGACGATCCGGATGAGCTGTTTCCTGCATTCGCACTTCGCTTATGCTTCTTGCCGTGCTTCCGCTTCTTTTTCTTCTTTTCGCTGCTTTATATAAGAGAAGGAAGGCTATAAATTTCAAAAATAATGATCTACTTGATCCAATACAAACCTCTTCTTCTTACGCTTCTTTGAGGAGCTCTTCTCATCCTCCTTCTTGGCCTTCTTGTGCTTGGCCTCCTCGCTTTCCTTTTGCTGCTGCTGCTGCTGGGCCCGTTCGCGCTTACTTAAAAACTCGCTCTCGTAGTTCGGCTGCTTCTTCAAGAACAACTGCAATGGAAAAGCACAATAGGAAAATTCAGATTATAGCTGAGGTATTTTTCCATATTCACATTCACTTACATCATATCTGTTGGAGTGCGTAAGAGATTTCAAATGCACCGAGGCGCAGTGCAAATCGCCAATCCAAACGCTGCACAACTTGCAATACCAAGCACTAGCGGGAACGAGAAATTGCAGACCACGCACAGGTACACGCTTGATGGGCGCCTTATCGTAAGTGGGATACGGATCATGATCGATGCCCACGTGCCAGGGCGTCTCCATGGTCTCTCTGTTCATGTGCTCCTCGGCATGCAGATGCTTTAGATAGTCGCGCGCCGTTTTTGGGAACACATTGCAACTTTCACACCAATGCTGCTCGGGATCAAAGAATACATAATTATAGTTTTGCGTTTGCGGTGCAGAAGATTTGGATTGCGGTGCCGCCTGTCGTTGTTTTGCCTTCATTGTTTTCATGGCGCGATTCTTCAGACGATTTGTGGGACTGCCGTCACCCGTGCCATTCTCTTCGTCGCTTTTCTCCTCCTCTTCTGAAGACGACTCAGACGAGCTGCTTGAGGATGAACTGGAATCTGAGCTATCAGAGCTATCGCTTGTCGTGGTGGAAGCATCGGCTGGTGCTTGACCTAATTTACCGATTGCGGGCTCCGACTCCTTTTTGGGCGTGACTTCCGAATCTTCGTCGGCCTCCTCGTCGCCAATGATGCCATTCAACATGTCTATAACGTTCTCAATTGTGTCCAGTTTCTTTTTGATTTGAACCTGCAAATAATAAATAAAATGTGAAAGTAAATTTCATGGCTTGCTATATCATTGATATTTGATTGAGTGACTTGCCTGAAGACGATCGTTCTCCTCAATGAAATTCTTTGTTGTTGGCGATGGTGGTGCATCGCCAGCTGTCAGATCGTTCCGCTGGTCCTTCAACACTTTCATTTCCTTCTTGAGCAGCGAAACCTTCTTCACGTAGTTGGTGCGTTGCTTTTTCAGTTCTTCCTTTTGATTTTCCGCCTCCTGTGCCACAGCTGTTATGTTTGATGATTAATTTGCATGTGGGTGTGAGAGAAAGAAATTAATTAATGCGCATTCTCGCTAGATGATTTAAAGTTCAAATTTCATTTACAAAATGCAGTCTCGAGTGCATTTCACGGCTAGTTACACACTGTTGGCAAATGAGACCAACGGATGCGTTCGCCGGAACGTTATCGAATCGGTTTGTAGCATATCGGGAATGACGGCTTGTACTGCTGTCCATCTGGTATTGGCTGTGCATGTTGGGGCTGACGCTCTGACGGGCTGACCGTTCGTTTTGTGCCCTGACGTGCCGTGTCGTGCTCACTGTGTGACCGTGCCGCCGCTCCCCCCAAACGAGAAAGTTGGGTCTTAGACAAAACACGACAGAAAACGAGACATTGTTGCGCTTTGCTTACGTAAATCGAATTGAATATTTCAAGTGTCGTCAGAGCCAAAGTCCGTGTCAGTTTAAGCTCTCGCTGCGATATTATAGCTAGATTCTAAATGTCTTTTACAATGCATTTTCTTAAATACTTTTGTGCGTTTGCAAGCGCATATTTCAAATTACAATTATCAAATTCAATTACAAATTGGTTTTTTGTTGTTGTTAGGGGGCGCGTAAATCATGACAACAATAAAATATATAATGTGAGAGGTTTGTATGTGAATTGTGGTAAGTAACAAAGTCAAAGTTCATTTCCACACTTACCGTCCTGTGGTGGCAAACCTGCGCTCTCAAGCGCCGGAGTTGGTTGCTCCTCCATAATGACTGCCGCGGGCGGCTGTTGCTGCTGCTGCTGTGGTGCAATCTGCTGCGTTGCCAATGGCTCAGGTGTTGCTGTCGGTACAGCGCCCAAAGGCTGCGGCAGCCAGACTTGTTGTCCGTATTCTATTAAAAAAATATATTATGTATCACATTATATATATACATAACTTGACTTGGGTATGTTACCATTTACGCCCCAGGCGCCGTAGCCCGTGTTGAAGTTAGCAGCCTGTGCGGGCGGCGGGCCTTGCATATAGCCTGGTGGTGGTCCCGGCGGCGGAAAGGCATTTGGTGGCGCCATGCCATACTGGTGTCCATATACATCTGGTGCACCGTACGCTGCTTGACCGTACATTGGCGCTGGCATGACTCCGTAAGCTGTAGCCTGGACAGGATGACCTAGCTGTTGCTGGGCAAGTGCTGCTTGGTTTGGCAGCGGCGGCGAAGCTGGCTTCTTTTTAGGTGACCAGCGAGACACTGGACTAACCCCGCGACCTCCACCTCGTCGTGGCGGTGAGCCGCTGCGCGAACGCGATCGGGATCTACCATAACGGTCTCGTCGACCACGTCGTGGGGGCGAACGTCGACGATCTGGTGAGCGTCGTCGCTCGAAGCGACGCCGTGGCGGATAGCGGCCATAGTCCGGTGAATCGTAGCGTCCTCGGCGTGACGGTGGCGGCGTCGGTGATCGAGTATGAGAGCGCCTGCGACGCACGGGTGAAGAAGCGTGGCGCGAGCTGGAGCGACGTCGAGATGTTGAGCGTCGACGTGAATTTGACTTCGTTTTGCGAGGTGCAAGCGCAGCGGCTGCTGGAGCCTCGATTTTTTCGCTAGCATCATTGCCATCCACGCCGGGTGGACCGTCATCCAGCGAACTACCTATGCGCTTATCTGTTCCTTGTTTCAGTTGTGTCTCGTCATCCATGATGAATGAGTGGAATGTATTCCACTAATTACTTGCGCTCTTAATGTGCAATTAATGGTTGTTATACGTTTTAGATTTTTTTCTCCGTAGATTTTGGCAGTAGAGCTGCAAAAATTATGTCGATACTATCGATAGCGAGCGCAGAAAGCTGTCCGAGCTATCGGTAGTTTCGATTATAATGCGCTTGACCAGGTGTGACCAAACAAACGCAAATCAAAATTTAAAAATATTTACTGAATAATATAATTCAGACTGTCTCCTTTTATAGAAGAATCTAAACCGTATATTTTATTTTAAACGGCATTTAATATGATATATAGCATATTCTGGAATTTTGTAAGTTTGTAGCCAAAAATACAAAAGTACTGCAGTATTTATCGATACTTTGAATTCGAGTTCGAATTCGCATCATCTTAAAAGCAGAGCGGCACAACTGTCGACATATTGAAAACAAAGAAAAATTATTACAAATATTTCTAACAAGAAAAAAAGGGTTAATATAATGGATCGCACAATGATTGCACCGTGGAAAGCCGAAGAAAAGGATCTAAGTGAAAAGTTAAACCAAAAACTACGAGGCTTAGCCTTGATACATCCCATGAATGATGAAATGAAGAAATTGTTGTCGTGGGACATGTTCCTTAAACCCAACCAGCCCGCCTTTTTTCAAGTGATGCACTATTTGTTTCGTATACTGGATCCAGCGGAGTTCAAGCGTAGATTCTTTTGGCCCATCACAGACAAGAAAGCGGAAGCAACGTTCCGGACAACTACCGTTGATTATCTAAAGCATTTAAATGCTAAACATAATCTCAATTGGGCGAACATTAAATCCTACCTTGTTGTCATGCCGGGTGGTATGAAGTTCATAAACTTTCTGTTAGATCTTGTTACCTTCGTAATACAGGAACAGATCAAGCAACGGGAAAAAGCTCTAGCCGTTGACATAGACATATCACAATTCCGAGACTGGAGTGCCGAAAGGATGGAAATGGCAAACAAATTCCGAAAAGACTATGTTTCAGCATATATTGAAGAGCTGGACGAGAATACAGCTAAGTTGCGTGAATGTACCCAGAAAATAAGGCAAAAGTTTAGCGAAATATCAGCGGCAACTGGGGTCGACGAGGCTTTACTTTCGGACGATAAGTTTCTGATGGCCTTCGAGGCATCCAATCGCCAGAAATGCGAGGAGGTAATCACTATGCAAGCGGCAAGAATCGCGGAGCTGGAGGCTCCACTGAATTCGCTGAAGGACAACATCGATAAGTTTCAAGACAAACAGACGATCTACAAGTTAAACAAAGAAGCTGCAAACAGCGCTTTACGTAGCATCCAGACGTTATGTGGCATTGAGGCTGATCATGCAACAGGTAAATATTGAAGTAAATACGGTATTCAAGCAATTCATCCATACTTTTATATCTTCGATTATATTTAAGCCAATGTGAATTCTATGATGAGCGCTTTCAATAATATTAGCGAGACAATTGCCGAACAATTGGATGCCAACGATCACTGCAACGAGTCCAATGAATTTGTTGCCGCAGGCCTAGAGACATTGAAGGCCGAACTGCAACAGATCGATCAGCAAGTGAGCGATGTGCAGAAGAGTTTTAATGCACGCGATAAGGAACAAAGCATCAATGGTAATGCTTCGCAGGCATCCAGTTCAATAGGTGCGGTGCCGACCACACCGTTGCGACATTTGGACCCACACCTGCATGCCGGCTCCTCTAACCACCCGCTGCTAATGAAGTTCGTTTCGACGCCGCCGATTAGGACGGATATGGCGAGTGGTGTGCGCAGTGCGCATGTGCGACTGCCGCTGCAGGACGATTTTAATGCCAATCAGCTGGAGACGACGTGCAACAATTTATTGGGTAATATCAGCATAATTCAAATACATGTAGCTGATAAACGGTTAATTTGCACACAATTGTTCCAACAGCTGCAGTACCACGTTCGGCGCGTAAGGTGAAGGTAGAGCATGTCTCGGAACTAAATAACACCACCAATCGCACAAAGATTATGGATCCAATGCAGCTATTGCGCACCATAAATAAAAAGTCGAGTCATGTTAACACGACAGCTGCTAACCTCTCATCTCTGGGCAGCAAATGGAAAGCAATGCAGGCCTCATTTAATTTTGATGAGGCTCCATCCGCAGTGCCCACCTCTCCCAAGCCAACTATTGTCACTGAAACCTCGCCGTTTACACCGCTAAATTGCAACGAACGAACTCGCATTGAGCGAATGCCCCAGGCAGCAGCGGCTGATATCAGCAACAACAACAGCAATGGTTCACTTTATGCCATTAAGAGCGTTGCACTCATGAAAGTATTGGACGCTTCACTGAATGTACAAAATCTTACCACTTCACCATCTGGGCGACTAGATGCCCTTGTGCCAGGTCCACTGCCCGAACAGCAAGCCATACCGCGCTTGCAGCTCAATGATCAGACAATAAATGTGGGTATATTATAAAATAATATAATAATTGTTAACACACTCTTATATTTTAGGAATCGCAACAGGTGCAGAGCATCAAGGAGGAGGAAGTCATTGCGAATCCATTGAATACGCAGCCGCCCAAATTTAATCTTGATTTCAGCGGAGATAACGATGATTTGGGGAATATTAGCGATAACATACTAAAGGATATATCATTCTAGTTTTCGTATATAATTCTTTTATTTTCATATATCTTTTTATGCGTTTACATATGTATAAATACGTCTTTATTTTCAATTATTTATTTTTGTTTTTTGTATTGTTAACTTACATAGAATTATTGAAAAAATGTATAATACTTTAAAATGTTTGCTTGGCAATTTATGTAAAATTAACTGAACTAAAATTCAGTGAGGTAAACTTCATAAAATGGATGTTAGTGAAGAAAAAGTAAGGAAATGGGATAATAATTACATTTTATTAACTTGTAAAAGAGTGATATTCAACAAAATTTAACTAAAAATTTTAAGATCGTGCATAAATATTAATCGAAATAAAATATGATGTTCCTTACGATTAGTTTCCTCCAATTTATTCAGTAATTGCTCGACTACAATTCTTAGCCTTAGATTCACAATTTTCAAATAATGTTAAGATATGAGTTGTATTGTAACTTCAGTAGTTTTGAGCATCCGTTGCAATAAGCACACCGAACTAATAGTATGTATATAATTTGAATTTCATTTCGAATATATGTGTGTATATGTATAAATGTATGTACATTATATGCATGCAATCGATAATGTCAATAACAATACTTTGTTGGCAAATTTGTAGCATTAAGTTAATTACATTATATGTAAGTAGTTATTGCAGTCGGCCCAAAAAGTTGCCATCTATCTAATCAAATATCGCATGAGCAGTTATCGTGCACAACCTGCGGCTCACCTTGCCATATCATAAATATATAAATATGTGTGTATATATATCATTCCAAAGATCAATCTGTACCTCAACTTCGTCTAGGCTACAATTTGCACTGTCATTTACAAGGGATATTCCATATTGCTTTGGTTTTGCGGCCATTTTACGCTTGACTGCAGTTTTTATTTTTTTTTTTATTTGCCGCGGCGCTGTCGCTGTGGCAGCTTATTCTTCTTGCCTAAAATCTTCATCAGTTGCTTGGACATGAAGTAGGGCTTCTCGGGTGTGCCATCGTTGCGCTCACAGTCCTCCAAGAAGCACAGGAACAGCGTGTCCACAGCCATCGAGTAGACACCGAAGAACACGCTGCTAATCAGAAAGGCGGCGATCACCACCACAGTTGTGGGCACAGCCTTGTGGTTGAGCTGTATGACGGACGGATTGTTGGCCAGGAAATAGTAGGTTGAGACACCGGCACCGGCGGTGAGCAGCAGTTTGGACAGAAAGAAGAGAAAGTCGGTGACCTTATCCAATGTGACAACGCGCAGAAAGTTGCGCATCAGCAGATTAAACGCATCCTTGGCACTCGTGCAGAAGTTCTTGCCATGCATCGCGCACATAATGTACGCGTTCTTGTTGAGGAACCTGAGGAACGATTCCAGCAGCCAGAAGAAGCAACGCATACAGCAGAGAATCGCTCTTGTCACCGCATTATCGTACTTCTTTAATTTGGCATCAATGTATTCGAGCACCAGGCGTATCATGCGGCAAATGGCCAGGATCAGGGAACCGAAGGCGAGTGTACCCAAATGGTAGCAAGCTGTTTGGCAGAAGGCACGTGTGAGTGTGAAGTAAGGTACATCCCGTTTCTTGAAAGTCCAATACCATCGGGCAAAGGTGGCCGCCAGCACCATGTCGCTGAAGGCCGATATAAAGAAGGTTAGCCAGAGGTATCCAAATACATTGTAGCCCATGGCCCAGCGAATTAGCGTTGGATTATCAATTTCCAGAAAGCTGCAAGTGGTTTGGGCGCAGGACTCGCGCCTCAGATTGATGTGACAATATTGTTTAAATATCTCCGGATCGCAGGCAGCGCCAACGGTGTAGTTAACAGCGGGTCCTTCGCAAACGCACTGCTCGTTGGTGACCTCGCCGGTATCGGTTAGGCGGCGAACCATGCGAAAGGAGAACGTGCCGATGGAGCCGAGATAGAGGCCAACGCCAATGGCGAATCCGATTGTGCAAATGAATAGCACCCAGGAGAAAATCGGGAAGAAGACGGTGCTGATAACGGTGCTCACAGCCTTGCTGCCCTCCTTGATCAGCGCAATGGCGATACGTATCCTCTTGCGCAGCACAATGACCAACAGGAATATGACCACAAAGACGATGCAGGCAGCAATGGACAAGTAAAGCCACATCTTGGGGTTCTGCAACAGATTTTGCCATTGCTTATGCAGATTTAGATCGTGCAACGGCACCGTGGCTGTATTGCTCCAGAAGCTGTACTGCTTAAAGCTGTAGTAGATGGCAACCAGAAGGCCGACCAGCACGCCGATGATGGAGAACCAGAGTATGGGCGCGGCAATCCAGCGCATCAAGGCAATGTAGATAAGTGAGGCGAGCAGCGTACAGAATAAAGCCATTAGCACCACAGACATTGAGTTGACCAAATCCTCGACAATTTCCTCGCCCAGACGCTGGGCATCGTGGGTGCCATTGTAAAAATGGGCCACCAGATTCCCCACCATCTTGGCCAGTCGCGTATCCGTTTGCATCATCTTCTCCCTAATGACCGCCCCGTTCAGCTGCTGTCGGCGGCATTGTCCAACGCGTTCATCTACCGGCTCTTGCTTGCTGCTTCCAGTTTGTGGTGCCACACGAGCCAGCGCTTCACTCTGCATGGTCAGTGCCATCGCTTGCATTTCCAGCTCTTCCACTTGACTCGAATTGCCGGGCAATCGTACCGTGGAGTCTCGCCGAGCACGCAACAGCACGCTGGGCAGCAATTCGCAGATTTGATCCGAGAACTCAAACATGCAGCGATTCAGGAAGGGCTGACTTTTGATGTAATAGCGAGCACAACGATTTTCCTGGATAGCACGCTCAATGTCCGCTTTAGATCCAATGGCTGCCTTGTCCGCATCCGTTTTGCAAATGAGTCGAGCTCTCAGCTCCTGAAGACTCATGGTGTTCTTCATGCTATCCCAAACGAACGTCTGAGAGGGACAACTTTCGACGCAAATCTGTCACATAGAGAAGGGATGAGAATCAGAACCACTTCAGAAACAAAATCAGTTTACCTGTGGCGTATTGCAGCCAGTAATCGGCACTAACGGATCAATGCATTGGTCCAGATTAAAGAAGAACAAGTACTTTTTATTCAGCACGCTGGAGTCGATGCCGCACTTCTGATTGTACATGTCCGTCGGCACCATCAGCTTATTGAGATCCCCATTTTGTATAGCATAGTGGGCTATGAACGCCCACCCGCCCAGAAAGAGTACAAATATTATTAGGCAGGGTACATCCGTGCAGCTGCGATCACGTTGTCGAGGTCCCTGGAAATTACGATCGTAGCGCAACGGCTCGCCATATTTGTTCACCAGCTCCACGTTCTCAGTCATCGCGGCCTCTCACTCGCTCTGCGGTTAAGCATGTATTGAAATGAGAATCTGTCATTGGACGAAACAGAAAACAACTCTAAGTATCATCAATAATGCTTACGTCTATATATGTATGTATGTTCCCCATTCTCAGTTTTGTTTTTGCTTTCTACGTAACGATATAATACACTTATGTATATATAGTACATACATATATAAACATAGTTCACTGTAAGTTATTTCAGAACATTCGTCATTGCTTCAAACTGAAACCACAACAGATAGCATACACTAAAGTCTCTTTATGCATACTATAAACCATCGGCTATTACGCGTATAGTAAATGCTCTATGCAAAAGCTGCATTTGTAATGAACCTTTGAATATTATAAATAAAAATATAAAATTATTATAAAAATAATTAGCAATGATTCTAAGCACATTTCAGTTTTTAAATAATTAATAAGTAGAATACAAAATAGAATACAAAAATAAAGGTATTTCTTTTTTGTAGCATACCGGAAAGCAACTTTATGTAATTTATATAGTTTTTTACTATATATCTGTATAGTTTCTGTCTGTAAAACCAAGCTATGAAAATGCTAGATAAGAAAAACTGGCATATTCATAAGCTTATAATAAAGTAGCATAACGTAATAAATCTAAGAGATAAAAGCCTATATTTAACTACTACTCCAACTAAAACCATGCGTATAAAATGTAATAAACACATCTTCAGCTTTACTTTTTCAGCTATATATGAGCTTTGTTGAGCCCAATAAAAGCTCGTCTTAAGCGCTTTTTATGCAGCAGAGTCTACTTCAAGATTTTAGTTTCATATTATTCATACTTATATTAGTCATATTAGATGATTAACGAGTTCTATAATTGTAATATTTAGTTTTATATCGCTAACTTTTCTAACTACTCTTTAAAATGCTTCTAAGAAAGGGTATACAAGTGTTACCAAAAACAAAGAAAGTTTTTTCTCTTTCATAATTTGCTCGAACAGATATACATATGTACATTTGTATATACATAAATGCATGTTGAGTGTGTGGGTTTGTAGTTTTCTATTTATTTATTTACATATGCATCTGTCTATATAAATGTGTATATTGACATTTTCTGCCGCGTTGCTCCATTGATAACAAACGGGAGCTCCATTGGCTACCGGCTACACAAAGCATTGCGCGAATTGGCAATAATGACGCATTAAAAGCGTATTAAATACATTTAATTATGTGCACACACTCACACACATTAATGCGCAACTTGTTGATTGTGGCACGTTTTTGTTTTGTTGTTATTAGCCGTCTGCCTTGCCACTGTTGACCAAAAATAAAGCTACAAACCTGTTGGGGCCTAAATGGGCGCCTGAAACAATTCGCTTTCCATTGAAATTGAAATTGAAATTAAAAAAGTGTAAAACAATTTTGGTTGACAAGGCGACGGTGACGGCAATGGCGACACATTCAAGGTCATTTACCGCAACGCTCTATCATATAGTGTATGTAAATACAAAGGTAGTACAGTGAGAGCATTCATCACGAACAGCTGTCTTTTGTAAGCAATCATTTCATAGGCCAACAATTGTGCAATGGGACGTAGGCTACCTTGGAATACAAATGTTATTTTTTCAAGAATTTAACTAACATTTCAAATGAGGAAATGGAGTATAGAAAGTAGGGAAAAACTGAACTATAGTACATAATATATGGATAAAGTTATTCAATAGTTGTAAGACTACGTGTTCAGTAATACAGATAAGTTTCGAACTATAGAGGTATCACTGTATTTTGAGATGATATATCATAAAGGTTTCTTCAAATGGTTTTTTACTGTATTCGCACAGAGCCTGGTGTCATAGTCACCTGGTGTGACTGGAGGCTCACCAGGTCGCGTTTATATCTCTTATCTCTTGTTTATCTAAGATATTTACATTCTCTACAAATAGGAAATAGATAAGAGTGCAACTACTGCTGCTGTCGCTCTTATCTACGTTGCCTTTCTTGTTTTACTAAATGGCAAACGACAAATAGTCATACAATATTAATTACTGAGAAAGGGGCGACATACACATTGGCATATGAATGGCTAAATTACTCACCGTTTGTCAAGTTTCTCCTCCTATGCCACCGCAGACACAATTAACAATTGAAACAATAAACAAGGCGATTCTTTATTGTCTTTGCATAGTAGCTGAGTCCAGTGTCCAGGTGTGTATGGATTTGTGTATGGATGACTGGGCGGGGAGTTTGATTTCTTTGTTTGTGCAACCGAATACAGGAATCGCGTTCGGGTTGCGTCTCAGGCGAAAGTCAGCAAACGACTAAAGTGGTTGCCTTTGTTGCCGTTGACGTCGCGGACGTTGCTCTTTGGACGGCGGCAGTGGCGCGGTCACTGGATGTCAAAAGTAGCACTATTCAGGAGGGGGTGTAGCTGGTCGATTGGAGCTGCAAGCATAAAGGCAACAACATAAATATAAATCATAATGGCACACACATTCACACACCCACACACACACGCACATACACGAGCGCACTAAAAAAAACACTAGGTTCGCGAATTGGAGGCGATATGGCACATATTCGCTCTTTTATTACACATCATTTTCTGATAAGGTGCACGGTTCAACAATTTTGGTTAATAGCTGTTGTGCATTTTTGGCCCAAATTGCTAGGCATGCAACTTCAGTTCTAGTATATGCAAAGCATATTCACTCAATCACTCATACATATGCACACAGATATGCTCCATAAAAACACTTCAATTAAATTTATAATTAATACACTCACTTGACGTTTAGTCGAGCATTCAGTTTGGACGCACGCAATAACACTGAGTGGAGAGACCTAACCAGGCAGCTCCCCACTTGAGTTCAGCTGTTGATGGCAGTGTTGGCCAACGGAAAAACGCGCAGTCAAAACAAATACACACTGACACACATTAGCAGACAGCTGCGATAGTATCGTCTAATATAAGTAACGACAACATGTGAATTGTAAACTGAATAAGTTTTTAGTATAGATGTATACAATTTGAAAATGATTATTTTGAAATGGCCCTCTATTAACTGTCATGAGAAAAAAATTATATTATAACGTCAATCGTTTGTTCCTCGAGCGTTTGCAGAACCAGTTAGAAAACTATAATTGAACATAAATATTTTTGATTTAATATAAGAACAAAATATATTGTCTATGGGACGCTAAATCTTACATTCTAAGTGCAATAAAGCATATATTCATAATTGGGCGTGCAGTGGATTTTAAGTGACTTTTCATATTGTAATCAAATGATTTTCATTAAATGTAGCTGCGCAACAGTTTCGGGCGCCAAGTGTAAGTCCAACTAGAGCGAGATAGCCATATTGCAATTCTGCGGCCAGTGCTGGTAAGCGTAAAATTAATTAATTGCGGGGTCGGCGGCATGAGTGCAGTGAAAATGTTTAGCGTTGAAGACGGCACAAGATTTGATTGAAACGAAAACAAATTAAGAAATGTTCGTAATTTTGCAAAGAGCCAACGCTTGAATTACATTTAAGACTCACAAACTGGCCATTAGCTATAAGGGTCGATGATTATATGTGTGTTTGGCGAAAGCCTTTGTGTTGTTTCCGCCGGCTGGACGCCAAAACTACAAATTTATTGTCAATTGCACAAAAGTGACAAATTATTTTCTCGGCTGCCGCGAGTGCAACGTAGAGCGGACAAATTCGATACGCTCAATAAAGAGTGTGTGCAGTAAATATAAACGCCAAATCATCGGATTTGTTTTTGTTTATACCAGTTTGTGCACACATTTCCAAATTGCAAAACATAAAAGTGAAAACAGGCCAAGAGCTGGCAGTATTTGTCGCGCTGGTGGTGTACGTGCACGGGCTGAAGTAGAAACAGAAGCAGAAGCAGACATCGCTGACAACCAACAGGAGGTGGGGCCCGACATCGCCTTCGTTTTTGCTGTTACCGTTCTTGTTGTTTTTGCTGCTGCTGACATTGTTTTTGTTTGGCACACAAAACACGCGGCGTGCAGCTTAGCAAAAGGGCGGGAAGGCAACTATAACGGTTCTCGCCCGAATTTTCATTACGCGTGTGTCGATAGTTTTTTTTTATTGTTAAATTTTATTCGTTTGCATTGCGTTTTGAATTCAGCCTCACAATTGGGGGGCTGCAGCGGTGGCAATGTCGAAGCTGGGCGAGCACAAACGTGTATCCCTCACCACAATCAGCACGCAGAGGAGCATAGCTAATAGCAATGAAGCGGGCTTCAGTTCAATGCCGCCGATGTTCTCGCGTTTCGGTGACTTCTTGGATCCGGACGCGATGCAGGCAAGCAAAAGCAGTAAGTCGGCAACCAAGAGCGTTCGACTGGAATTGGAAATGTTCGAGACAGACTCAAACAGGTATCCCGAGTTCAACTATTCAAAGCTGCTCTACTTGGAGAAGGTAAGCACATATATTCTAACAACACATTTAGTGCTGGTGATATCTCATTTATTGCAATCTGTTGCAGAAAAAAGCCAAAATGCTGAAAGAGAAAGCCAATAATGGCAGAACAGATCCTTTCGCCGAAAACGATGATGATGTGGCACGCATTGCCAAGGAGCTGGAGGCCAAATATGGAAATGCCTATGCCAGAGGCCGTAGCAGGCGTAAGAAGGAAGAATTTTGTGACATTGGAATGGGTTACGACGAGTCAGATTCCTTTATAGATAATACCGAAGCGGTAAGCTTCTAGTTTCCACAAAGATAAACGCGATTTTAATACAATATATTTGCAGTACGATGAAATTTTGCCTGAAGAAGTGGAAACGCTGGAGGGTGGTTTTTATATTAACTGCGGCGCCTTGGAATTTAAGAATCTAAACAAAAAATCCAGTACACGTCGCACCGATGCCATTATCAAAATGCCGGAGCGATCGCGCAAACGTGTTGTGTCCAGCAGCTCGGATGAATCTACTGAATCATCATCGGATTCTTCAAGTGATATTGAACAGAAACAAGCTACGAATAATAAAATTAACAATAATAATAATGCTGATAATGGAGAGGACGAAGATGACGACGACGATGATGATGATGATGATGATGATGATGATGAAGATGAGGATGACGATGATGAGGACGATGAATCGGATTCAGACGACAGCGAGAGCATTGAGGGCTCTGATAGCGAAAGCGAGAGTCTCGACGAAGACACTAACGGAACGTCTAACAGCGCCAAAAAGAAGTTCAAGCAAAGCGATTTGAAACGACCGAAATCCAGTTCCGCTTCCAAGCAGAAAATCCACAGTGCCAAGAAGCCAAGCAGCAAGGTGAAATCTGTGCCGTCCTCTTCCTCTAATTCACCGCGTCCGATTATCATAGACAATTCCGATACGGATGAACGGCAGGCGCAGGCACAGGCGCTCAAAAAAGTGGTCAAGACAACAACCG
Source organism: Drosophila navojoa (assembly GCF_001654015.2). The sequence continues at coordinate 1,062,119 of NW_022045877.1, read as the reverse complement.
TCAAGGATATGCTAAAGGCGAAACGCGATAGCTTCCTAAAATCTCAAGGCCAGCTCGATGGGCCTTCAAAGAACGCCGTAAACGGCGAAGTGAAGTGCATCACGACGACTATTATTGATTCTAGTAGCGACAACGATGACACCGATTCAGCCAGTGAACAAGGGAAATCGGATAAGTTGCCCAAGAGCAAGGATGTTAACGAAAGTATGTGATCAGCGTGGAAATTATTTGATTCTGTTTTTCACATTTACTGTTTGCATTTTATTTAGATCTACGGTCGGCTGATACGATTCTACCCGCGACACTCGATAGAGAGATTCTTGTCAACATAAACAGCTTCAAGGAACTGGTTAGAAGCAGAGATTTGTGTGGCAAACGATTTAACTTTGATGGCAAGCTTACGACGCTTTTACTCAAGTATGTTTTTCCAGCGATCAAATCAACTTTCTTATTGAATTAATAAATTAATTTGTAGAATTTACGAGGCGCTGCTGTGCACAGAGCGCAATGAACGAAATATGGTGTTTGCACATCTGGAATACCAGCTTCAATTGCCAAAATATTTTATACTGCGCAAGGCCAAGGCGCTGCGCGCCAAGGAGGAGAAGAATAAGACGACAAACGCCTTGGAGCGATTACGCAAGGCGGTCGCCGAGGTGATGCCCAAAGCAATCGCCAATTACGAGATCGAACTTCATAAATTTGCGGAATTGGCGTAAGATAAAATTTGAACTTTTACCCAATGAATTAGTTTTTGACTATATTTGTAACTTTTAGAGCGGCAGATGTTAACGCAGAGCATCCGCCAAAGATGCCACGGAAAAAGTTTCAGTGGACAAATGAGCTGCGCGAAAGGCTCTACGAGGTATACCAAGCGCGCTGGACGTCTTACGCAGTGCTGGGCAAACGAAAGGATTCACTGGAGCAGTTCATCAATGGCTACCTGAAAGACAAAATAGTGGATGTGTGGGCAACCGGCTGGATGCGTTACGAGGATCTGCAGCGCGAAATCGAGCGGCATAAGAATGCCAGCAAAAAGCTCAAAGAGAAAACGAAGAAACAATCACTAGGCACAGTCACAACCACTGCAGTCACCACATCCGCAATACAAACAACCGCAACCAACAATTACCTGAAGCAAGTCGATGATCTGACGGTGACCGAACAGAGTCGGTCGCGTGCCAATTCCGATACGGATTCAGCTACAAGTGCCTCATCTAATAGTGTCAAGCGTAAACTTGAACTGCCACCCAGCACCAATGCTGCCACGACACAGCCAAAGCCAAGCGCAAAGCCACCCAAAATCAAGTTCCAAAAGCAATTGGCGGCAACCCTAGCACAAATGTCGCAGGTAAGCAGCGCCTTGCCGATGGCTCCAACTAGCATTGAGACGATGTCGCTGCCAGCTGTCAACAATTACCTGAAGCAATTCGAGGACCTCACAGTCATCGCCCCACAGAGTCGCTCGTGTGGCAATTCCGATACAGATTCCGTTAAAAGTGCCTCGTCGACCAGTCTGAAGCGCAAGCTGGAAACCCCTGCCTTGGGCGGCACAATACAATCAAAACAAGGCAGCAAGCCGCCAAAGAAGAAGAAACAGCAAGTCTCGCCTCAGCCACAGCAGCCACAGGCCCAGACACAGATGACGCAGTTGGACACACTGATGTCGCAGCCGAGTACCTCGGCGCAGGCAGCGGCATTGAATGCAGCAGTTGTGGCCGCAGCAGCTAGCATGCTGGAGCTGGCCTCGCCCACTAAGACGGATCACAGCATCTACAACCTAATATCAGCCGCATCGATGAACCCAACGGCGGTTAGTGTCGGCGCTCCCATAAATAGTCTGCTACAGACTGCAGCACATTCCACAGCATCAATCATGGCATCACGCCCCGTGCCCCATGTCATTAATTTGGACGACTATAAGAGTCCCAGTGATATCTTGCAGACATCACAGCAACTGGCGGCCAATAAATGGCAGTCCGTTCCCGTGTCGAAGGAACAGCCGCCAGTGCCCCCGGCTGTTGTGCGTTGCGAGAGCAGCAGCGAGTCGGACGGTGTGGAGATTGTGGGCGTCTATCCGGCGGTGGTGAAGCAGATTCTCCCAAATCAAACCAAGTCCAGGTCGAAGGCCAGCCAGAAGAGCAAACCCACGTCAGTGATTAGCACGACGGGCACGGTGCCCAATGGAGTGAATGGTACGCTTGGGTTCAATTTGGAAAACATGTATGTGTACAACAATAATAATACTGCCCCTAAGATGGGAACTGGAGTAATACGCGCTACTGCGGCAACTAATACGGTGGAAACGCTTGGCTACGATCTCAGCCGCAGTCCACAGATTATGAAGAAATTATCGGAATTATCGGCGCTCGATAAGCAACTAAAATGGTCACCGTGTTCGCTACTCTCCGGTGCTGGCACCAGCGGTGGTGCGGGCGCCAGTGCTGGAGCGGGTGCCGGGAAACCAACAACGCATCAATGACATACGGGGAATGCCACACAGCCCCAATCGGTGTCGGTGTCGGCATTCTATAATCACGAGCAGGCTGTGGCCGCCGCCTTGGTGTTATCCTCGATGAGTGCCTCTGCCGCCCGATATGATGCGTATGATGTGCAGCTGGGATTGTTGAATGGCTCGCTGGCTTCCACTAATCAGATGTCCAGTGCCTCAGCACAACCCATTGCAACAACAACAGCAACAACACCACAAACACTGCCACAAGTATTTCTGAAGCCTTCCCCGCCGCCTTCAGCCGCTGTCGATGGGATTGGCGATATGACAGCAAACACGGCGCAAGCGGCTCAACTGCCCACAAAATTCATTTAGATATATGCATAGCACACCACACGCTCCCTAAACTATTCTGAGTTCAACATTTACAGATCTATACATATATGAGGATATATATGTATACCTCCTCAAGGGGAGAGAATTAAGACGCTTAGTTTGTAGGTTTCATAAGAATTAGTCATTTTAAATTGATACTGTGGGTCTGCATCACTGCCAATAATCATCAATCACAAAAAGATGCAGGAAACGCTCAAGAATCAAGTGATGCATGTACGAAATAAGGGTATGCCGTCTTCGGTGTGTTCGTGTGTGTGTGTGTGTCTGTGTCTGCGCAGGCGATGTGATGATTTCGTATTTGTTTTGTATTTTCGTTTATAATTCTTTGAAGAATATCAAGTCCACCAACTTAAAGTATGTACTTTGAAAGAGGTTAAGAATCAATCGAGTTGTATCTAGTTATTTATAGTGAATCAATTTTTATTAAATAAAAGAAAAATAAGTTATGTAATAAAAAAGTAAAACAAAGAGCGTATATTCTACTCAAAATTAGTGCCCACCTACAACGGTTCGTCCTCTACACATATGAAAATGAAGCGATCAATGACACCCAAGCAAAGTGACCATAACTTATCTACATTACGGTTAACATATCCATCCCATTGGGTATTTACATAGCTCTCCCATGGTTGATTATCATCTTAAACATGCCATCAAATAACAGCAACCACCCGCCCATCCACTTGCTCGACCCCTCTAACCTAATTTGTAAAATATAACAGACACACTCGAGGACAGGTAATTTGGTTCACTTGATCCAGCGTAGCATTGAGGTGAGGCGATTAGCTGCCATGGCTATGGTGGATTGCTGTGCCACCGCAGGTATCAGGTTGGACTCTGTCAGTTCTGGCTGAGCCACGCTGACGCTGGGTACCGCCTCCCAATCCAGGCGCAACGAGCTTTCGTCTAAAAGATCATCGATTAATATTTTCTATTGATCAAATTAATATTTAAGCAAATGCAGACCTTCAGATTCAGATTCCGTTGCCGTCTCAATGCCAATGAGGAGCGAGTCCACTGATTTCATTAGCGGCGCATTGGCCACGTCCAGATGACCGTAGCGCCCCAAATCGCTGCGCTCCAAATCCAAAATGGCCAAAATATTTTCGAGCGTATGCTGTTCATTGAGCGCGCGCAGCTTAACCTGCTGAGAGTAGGCCAGATACATAATATTGTTGTTGACGCGACACACCTTTCGCAGAAACTGCTCCTCGTTGCGCATCTTGCGACAGAAGTCGCTGTAGGCGACCTTGTGTGGCAGCCGCACGTTCAGATAGAAGCTGAGCAGCTGCGTCAGCTGCACCGTGTAGGTGAGTGCGCCCATGATGCGGTAGGCCTCAACACGACTGGGCGTTATCTCATTGGCCGTGGTCTTGGGCACATCCTCTTTGTTGTCGGCCAGATAGTCCAGGTAGGCAGAGTAGTCGCCGTTGGCAGGCAGCGAGGGTCCCACTATGCGGTACTGCACCTCGCTGATGCCACTGCCATGGAACACCCATTTACCACGTATGTATGATGTGTTCTTGGCATCAGCCAGAGCTGCGATTGTTTCGGCATCTTCGCTACGCTCGGCGCACACCTTGCGCTGCTGCTCGTCCTTCAACACCACCTCCGAGATGGGAAATATATAGGTGACAAGCTGTTGAATATCACGTCGAGCCGTTTGTTTGATGCTATCCAATAGATTCATGTGCTGCTGGCGTAGTTTATCGATGCGCATCGAACGATCGATCACATAATCCTCCAGCATCTTCACCTTGGTGGGATACTTGGGCAGGTTCTTGCGTTTCTCAGCATTTGCCTGACGCAGTTCATCCCTCTGCTCGCTTAACGTCTGCAAGCGATTCGTCTTGCTGCCGATCAGCTGTTGCAGCAACTGCACCTGCTCCCGCTTCGCACGTATCGCAATCATTCGATTTTCATTGCACTTGTGCTGTTGTATAAGGTGCTCGTATCTATTGCTGTATGTCTTCAGGCCCGCCTGCAGGTTAATGTACTTCTGCTGTTTCTCCGTTAAGCTGCAACAATTAAAAATAAAAGTATTTAGTTTAAAACAACGCAGATGTGTATGTGTGTGTGCAATGTGGTTTTTCTGTGCGAATGAGTAACAACCTTTCGGATTCCAAGGCAGAGCTGTGAGTAATGTTTCCATTTTTAACACAAGTTCTGCAATGCAGTCGTCGCTGTTGCCTGCAGCAGAGCGGACATCGCAGACCTGTGGAGGCGATACCAGCTGTTGGCTTTACGCGCACATCGCCTTTTGGATGCTTCTTTGTATAGGCAACGCCATCGCAGACATCGACGTCGTTCTCGTCTTCGTCATCATTTGTGGATGCGCTTGATAATTGAAAGTTCTCAGGTGCTTTGGAGCTTTCATCGGAGCTGGAGCTATTTGCCATTACAGACAAATCATTGCACTTAATATGCGTAGTCGATTTTTCATTGATAATTGTTTTTGTTATTGATACTTTTTCCTCCTGTCAAAACAGAAGTGCTGTATAACATTGTATGGCTGCAGTTAGTGTTGGTAAACAGCTCGCAGCGGCCAGGGCTGCGAACTCGTACTTTGAAGCGCCAATTAAATTATTTTTGTTATCAATAAATTCAACATCCCTTCAATCGTAGTTTTGTTTTTTATTTTTTGCAGAGATTTCATTTGCCAAATAGTATAATTAGACTAATATGCTAGACAGGGAAACAAAACTATCGATCCGCTCCCATTAATAAACATTTATAATTTCACTGTTCGATTTGCCGAGCATTGATAAATTTGGACAACTTAAGCCCATCGTTTTTTTCGTGAAGGACAAATAATTTAGTAAGCCTGATTCGGATGTGTGCTTGTTGTATGCTTGTTTATTTCTTGCCCAGCACTTTGAGGGCGGCTGCAGTCACATCGGGCTCGCGAGGCAGTGCATTAAGCTCCAAAGTTTTTGCGTATGGCATGGGCACATCAACTCCGCAGCATCGCCAAACAGGGGCGTCTAGTTCAAAGAAAGCTGGATCCTCCATAAAGCGAGCACAGATCTCAGCACCCACACCTGTCAATCAACGGATAGAGATAATTATATATGTGGTTAGGATAACTGAATATTGACGGATACTCACCGTGTTGTGGCCAGCCGTTTTCCACGGTTATCAAGTGATGCGTTTTACGGACTGAAGTGAAAATGGTTTGCATGTCTAGAGGGCGTATGGAACGCAGGTTGATTACTTCAGCTTCGATTCCTACAAAACAAGAGAATTAGAATATTTTCATATGCAGTAAGGCTATGTCTTATCACTTGCCTTTTTTAGCTAGTTCAGCGGCGGAAAGTAGCGCTGTTTCCACAGCTTTGGAATGCGCCACAATTGTAATGTCTTTTCCTGGCCGCATAATCTTTGCTTTTCCGAGGGGCACCAAGAAATCGACATCGGTTACTTTTTCATCAACCGGAAATGCAACACCATACATCAGCTCGTTCTCCAGGACAACCACTGGATCGGGATCACGTATGGCAGACTTGAGCAATCCGCGTGCATCTTCCGTATCGTAGGGTGACACAACCTTCAATCCCGGGCAGTGGGCGTACCAAGCGGCAAAGCATTGAGAGTGCTGCGCTGCAACACCAGCTGACGCCCCATTGGGCCCACGGAATACAATTGGTACGTTAACGGCTCCTGCGGACATGTAAAATGTCTTGGCAGCTGAATTGATGACCTATAGGCAAAAGCAAGGATAATAAATATTCATCTCATATAAAATTAAGTGAGAGATAGAGAGAGAGTGAGGGATACAGATCTATCATTCATGATCAGTTCATATCAATTCAAGTTTGTACACTCGCATTTTATTTATTCGCTCTTAACTGTTTACTTAATGCCTAGTTTCTGCTTAATGATAAACGCTGGCAGGCGACGTCCTTTCCAGTAACGTGGTAGCGGCACCTCGTTGGCCTGCCGCAGTACCTCTGTTACATACTGTTCCGCATTGAAACTCTCTGCCTCTTTGATCTGTGACATTAGCTGAGCTTGGAACGCCTTCTCTTTGCGCATTTCCCGACGCTGTCGCACCTTGGCCCACTCGAATTTCATCTTGCGGCGCAGCTTCTTTAGCTTATGCTTCTTCATCTTTCGCCGCCGAATTACAATCAAACGCGCTGCTTCCATTTTGTCGGGTTTGCTCCTGTCCAGCGGTGGTGCGATTGTTTGACCAACTCGATTTCTATTCAAGATGTCATTGATTTCCGTTAAGAGGCTGGAGCGCGGACTCTCAATGATCTTCTTGTGCAACATTGGAAAATCACCAATGATCTGTGGCCTGACGACTGGGCGCAATCTGAGGTCGCTGACGGGCTTAAGCGAATTGGCCTGCACATAATTGGATAATATGGGTGGAATTAGTCAATCAATCGTTTTGGCTAAATGCCCGAATGACAGTTAGATTGTACTTCAGCAGCAGCTCAACTTGAGTTTGAGACCCATATTATCCCATTACGTTAAAGTGGAGGCGATTTATAATTTACAGATCGTGTGACAAACTTGAATTGATATTCAGCTGGCCGGGCAAATTGCACATTATTGTTGGAGTTCAATTGAGTTTGTTAAATACATGAGATAATATGAGTAGTTAAGCTACTGCTTGTGGATCGTGTGTGGGCGGTTGGGGTATCAGATGCAACAGGTGCGTGCAACTCACGTGATCGATCGCTTGCATTGAGAAGTTAAAGGTCATGAACTCGCAAATAGGACGCAAACCAGCCATAGCTGCACCGACTGCAATTCCAGCGAAACCCATTTCTGTTATTGGCGTATCGATGATCCGTTTGTCTCCATATTTCTTCCATAGACCACGTGAAACCTGTACAGAATTAGTAAATTGTTAGTTGCACTTGTAAATCAGCAGATTAACGATTGGTTTTTACTTTTCATATTATAAACTATCTATAGATTTACATATGTATATATTTTGCATCGACAAAAAGTGTACCAAAATCACACGACAAAATTTCAATTACGCCTTGTAAACAAAAAGGATTTATCGATTGTGTTCATTATCGGTGCGTGCTTTATCGGCCGTCATAATCTAAGTTTGACCTCTACCAATCACGCAGCACATTAAAGAAAACAAATGAGCTCTGAAATTGTTATCTGTAATCAGCGCCGTGGGCGAATCCGTTGCAACTGTTGTATGACGGACCCCGCGCTACCCCCTAACCCAAACAGCTGTCATTGCTAGCTGTCACTTGGCCTGTTTACGTAATCATCTTACAAGTGGCAAAGTCAAATCTTTTACTCACCTTGTAGGCGCCATCATATTGTGCCACCTCCTCGCCGAGCAAAAAGACACGATCATCCCGGGCTAATTCATCGTCTAGGGCGCTGTTTAGTCCATCGCGTACGGTCATTTGCTTGGCGGCCAAAGCTCTGGGACTCGTGGAGAATGCGCGCTGGGCGGCACAGGCCACTTGGGAGAGTCTAGAACGCAGCATTATGGCTTGTTTCGTTGACCGTTTTCTAACTGTTTTGTATGCTTTCTATTAATAAGGTTGTTTTGAAAATTTTGGCATTACCTAATAAAACTAAAACAAATTTATACACACCGACGAACGTCTTCTCGCCCCAATTGAATGTCAGAATATTTTATTCTCCTACACAACACTTTTTACCTGCCACCACAAAAATTTTTTCGACACGAACAGCTGGAAGATTTTAATCGATAGGCATACGCTTATTTATCGGGAATGCTGAAGTCGCTTGCTGCTCTTGCCTTGCGTTATAGCAGTGGTTACAGCTCGAATGCAAAACTTCCCCATGGGCAGCAACTAAGTAATGTAACGAAAATTTGTTTCTCTCCGCTGCCCGAGGTTTCTAAATGGTTAGTACCAGTTCAGGTGCAATATATTGAAAATGGAAAAACAAAGATGTACGATATATTTAAAGTACAGGATAGTGTGTCTATAGTCTTGTACAATATTTCAAGACAGAAGCTTCTTTTTGTACGTCAATTCCGGCCAGCTGTATATTATGGCTTAATAATAAATAACTTTCGTGAGTTACCCAAGGAGGACATTGATTTAATGCAATATCCGTATGAACTGGGTATGACGCTGGAGTCCTGTGCAGGTATGGTGGATAAAGATAAAAGCTTGGCGGAAATAGCTAGAGAGGAAGTGTTCGAAGAATGTGGCTATGATGTTTCCGTTGAAAAGTTGGAGCATGTCTTTGAGTACCGATCCGGCGTTGGCACTTCCAGCAGTGCCCATAATGTGTACTACTGTGAAGTTTGTGATGAGGAAAAAGTAGCCGATGGCGGCGGAATTGATACTGAGGTCATTCAGGTTATGGAGCTATCTATTGATGAAGCAAAAAATTTTGTAAAGAAGGGTTCAAAAATAAATAGCGGTCCGGCCACAATAGCAGGCACACTTTGGTTTTTCGCCAACAAGACTTAACTGAAAGTCAAATTTAAATTTGAGTGTGACCATATAACTGTTTAGTGTTAAATATCAAAAAAGCTTTGTGTAAGTTTTCATAGCACATCGGTTGTTTTTTCACCGGAATCAGCTGTAGCCCACAGTTTGATTTGTTCTAAAATGGAAAACATTTCGAAGATCTGGTTGGGTCCGCTGCCTGCTGACTCGCCCTATGTAAAACCATTTCGCATGTATTACGTGCAAAATGGCGTTGAAAAAAATTGGGATCTACTGAAAGTACACGACAGTGTTGCGATTATACTGTTCAACACGACACGTCAAAAACTTGTGCTTGTGCGTCAATTTAGACCGGCTGTTTATCATGGTGTGATAGCTAGTAAGGAGGGTAGCTTCGACAATGTCGATTTGGAGGCCTTTCCGCCATCGATCGGCGTGACATTGGAATTGTGCGCTGGTATTGTGGATAAGTCCAAAAGCTGGAAAGAAATCGCTCGTGAAGAGGTGCTTGAAGAATGTGGGTATGAAGTGTCCGTGGACCGCATTGAGGAAGTCATGAACTACAGGTATGCCGATAAAAGAACTTCGTAATCAGGAAAATCATTCCACACTCCTTTCGCCCTTGCAGGTCTGGTGTTGGCTCTTCGGGTGCCAAGCAAGCGATGTACTACTGCGAAGTAACTGACGCGGATAAAGTCAATAGCGGCGGCGGCGTGGAAGATGAATTGATTGAGGTGGTGGAACTATCACTGGATGAGGCAAAGAAAATGGTGCAGCAGGGTGCCGTCAATAACAGCCCACCCAGTTGCCTAATGGGTCTTCTGTGGTTCTTTGCAAACAAAGCTCCCGCAAATGCTTAGACCTTTTATCATCCGCTGTAATCACGCATTTGTGTTATCTGCGTTGATAACATCTCCATAACGATAATACTCTGCGCTGAACATTAGACGTTAAATATACACACAGAGAACTTCACATGCTTTAAAAATCACATCTGAACCAGTTAATGTGCGTAGCGTACCCAAATTGCAATGCCTTTCGAGTCTACCCTGTGTTTACTTATACATACATGCATAGAAAAATAAATATGTGGATATTTTGTTTATCGTTACGTTTTCGTATAAAGCAACGATATGCAGTCCTTTAACTAGTGGAAATCGGTCAAGTGGATGCGCAAAAATGTGTCTGCAACTGAAAGCCAAAATAGCCAAGTAAGAACGCTGTAGTCGGGCGTACCCGACAAGCCAATACACTTCACATCCTAATGCTGCCTAAAAACTGATTGAGATTAATTGATACACAAATTTCACAAGCTATTCAATTTAGCCCGATTTAAAAAATCGGGCATTGTCAAGTTCAAAATGCAATAAATCTCTAAATTAGAATAACCATAAAATGGTTTTATATATCGATGATTCAAAACTAAGCCTAGTTCGTTTTTATATAGAGGGACTCTGGTATGACGAGTCGTATATTGCTTTTTATAAAGCTCAACCACTCCTCGTTGTGTATGTTACAAGCTTTTTAGCAGAAACATTGTGCCCTCTTTAGTCATCTTCAATGTTCAGGGTATGAAGAGCATTCACGAGAGCCGATGGCCGAGCCAGCTGACAGCAGCAGCCAAGTGCATAAATCGCAAATAAATCAAAAAGCCGCCAGGCGCACACGCGAGCTGCAGCAATCTGCAAAAGGGGCAGGCAGCTTCTGCAGCAGCGGCATCTGAACAAGTTGGCAACCCAGTCACTGCCCAGCCGATCCAATCCGATCCCACCGAAGCCAAGCCAAGCCGTGTGCCGTTTTTGGGCTGTCAGGCAGCGTGTTGCGCGGCTCAGGTTACTTATTTATACACGGCCAGGCATTTTAGCTGCTGCTGCTGCTGCTGCTACTCCTTTGCCTCTGTCCCAGCCCCTGACTCTTTCCCTGCCACTGCCAGTGCCGACGTCAGAAGTTCAGCGGTCACGGCGAGCGGTGGCGTGGAAATTTATTTACTTCAAAGCCATGATTTGGCAATATTTCAACATTCAACGCTGCAATAGAATTTCTTTTTAAACTTTACAAACTTGATGCGCTGTTCGCTGCTCCTGTTGCAGCTATTGTTGTTGCTGTTACTGTAGCCTCATTGTATGCCGGTGTGTGCGTGCATTCGATTTAACAGTAGATAATCAAGGCCAGTCCTGAGGCATCTGTTGCCGCCTGTTTGCTTGCGTGTTAACCTCATGTAAATTATGGACATATGTACGTACGGCAGCAAAAGAATCAACAGCAATGCGAGTGTTGAAATTATATTTAATTTGCATATGTATGTGTATATGGAAAACGAGCAGTAGCCGAGCTCCAACCGTCTCTCAAGTAGCTGCGGACGTGAACGTATTTACGGGTAAGCCTCTGCATAATTCGCATGACACACTCCTGAGTTGTTTGTGGGAGTTGCACTTGTTAATTTTCATGCCGTTCAAGGATTCCTATTAACAAGTTGTTGCTTATACATATGAATATAAAAAGTGGTTTGATTATGCCTCGTAATTTGAATTTGCATTCGATTTCGAAAAAATACTAAAATACAATTGTTAGCGCATTTTGTATTTTGTAACAGATTTTTTAGTGTTAAACAACTCCATACAATTCATACGGATTCGAATGACTTGCTTTTCATATAGCCATTCAGAGCATGCATATGTATGCACATAAATGCATATATGTATGTATATCTATATTTCTGATTTATTTTACTTCCGGTTCAAATGTATAAGATGTATAAACATACATTGTACTGCTTCTGAATGGGCTTTTGTGTGCTCCCTTTGCGATCGCTGCTGATATGGCTGTCACGCATCAACTGTCGCCCTGTCATTGCTCCTGTTCGTGTCAAACTCCCCAAGGTGTTGTGATCGCGCTGTTGCCTCAACACGTTCTCGTCATGAGCTGATCTTAAATCAACTGGCGACTGATTGGCATTAACTTTGGCCGTACATTGCGCAAGATCCAGGTACAAGCAACCAAAACAGATCTGCAATTATTTCATAATCACGTCCCAATTTATGTTGCTAGAGCAACGGAGCAGCAGCAGCAGCAGCAGCAGCAACAACAACAACTAGATAATGCTATTTGAAATCAAAGCTTCTTTCTATTCCTTGCTGCTGACCCCAGACTTGCGGTGGCTGAGAACTAAAAATCAAAATGGCGTATGCTGCGGAACGGCAGGGAGCGAAACGAACGGAACGAACAAATCGCGATCATGAGCTCTCAGTGCGCATGCGAAAATTAAGTGCAGCCAGCAACAATCATAACAACAACAACAACTACTACTACTACAAAGATTGCCTGCAAAACAGTTATGGGCGCTGCTGCCGCTGTTGTTGTTGCTGCCGTTGCAATAATGAAATTTTTTTATCGGATTTGATTATAAGTTGGTACGTACCAGCGATCCACCCCGCAGCCGTAATCTGCCAATAAGAAGAAAAGTAAGCAAGGAAGGTTTTGTTCGGCTGGCCGACTGGCCGGCTGGTAGCTGGCTGGGCTAGTAGCATGGCGGGCGGATTGGGGCGGTATAGGCCGGAACGGGCAACGACTGCAGCGTCTCAACTATGTTAGCGGTCGCTCATTGATTCCATCCAGCAGCCAGCAGCTGGCCGTCTGCTGTCCGTTGTCCGTCGTGATGCACTTTAATGAAATGAAATCTTATACTATCATGAACTGGAAAAAGAAAACACTGCAAACTGGTGGCCAGTAAGCCAGACTGCAGCCGCAACTGCAGCTTGGGCCACTCAAAATGTATAATTATCTGGCGGTTTTATCCGTTTGCCAATATTAAATTTCTCATCACGCCCAGACACTGCCACAGAGCAAGGCAAATCCAGCGTGGAGAGGGCTTCTGGGAGAGCAGCAGCAGCTTCATGGGCACGGGCGCCGTCAAACAATTAATAAAAGGCCAAATGTCTGCAATAAGTTATATATATATATGTATGTAAGTCTATACATACATATAAAAACGATGCTTTTCCGCTCCTGTTGCTGGCCAAAAAGGAAAAGGCTTCGGCTTTACCGTTTTAAGCGCTGCGATTTTGAGCAGACTTTCTAAAATCGATGCCACCGTTTGCCGGCTAAGCTGAGGGCTGTCGGGGCGTTGTCCACCAAAAGTTGAGTCGCTCTCTGCTGCACCTTGCACTCAATTGCGAAGCGCAAGGTGCGCCACGAGCTGAACTGTTCGGCAAAGCTCAGGTGGCTCAAAGAGTTTCAAAATATCTTCGGTTGTGGCCAAGACAATGCAGCATATGCATTTTTATTCTATTATAGATTAGGTATCAGAGATAGCTTAGATTAGGACTAATTAGGTAATTTATCTGCAACTTTTATTATACATATATGTAGGCATATTTTTGAATAAATATTTATAGTATTTATACATATATTTATCAGTATTTATAATTTTCTTCTATTCCAGCTATACTCGATCCAAATATTAGTTAGGCTGCTTTTAATTAAAACAGAGTTCGCATCTTTGGCCGCGTTATGTTGCACGTGTTGCCATTTTAATTGCCCCCAAAGTGTCAACAAATAATTTGGCCAAATACGTATAATTGAAATTAAGTCATAAATGGCTAAAAATGTGCGCGACACACATAAAGTTGGCCGGTAAAAATTTCACACTCTCTGCTCTCGGCTTGATTTATGACAAGCCGCGGCTCACGCATGGAAACTTGCCTTTATGCATTTCCAGTGACTGTCTAACTGTGTCGCGGAACTGTGCACCTGTGATTGATCTCTGTGCTGCAAGCGAGTTTAATTACACGAGAGCGAGAGAGCGCACCGGAGAGTGGGCGAAGTCTACTCTACTCTTCTCTTTGCCGTTGTAACTAGCGCAGCTTCAGCTGAAGAGCAAATGGTGCTCTTAGCCAAAGCTCTTGCCGCTCTCTTAAATGCCCGCTAGACACAGCTCTAGGCTCCGCCCACTAAGTGAAGTGAAATGAACAGAGTGCGAACGTTAGTCCACCTGGTTGCCCCCTCTTGCTGCGCCCCCGCTGAGCTCTGTAAGAGCCACACAACCATTTTGTCTATGCAAATTTGCGAAAGTGCCAAAAATGGGCGCATACAAATTTTGTGCCACGTTTTTATGAATAAATATTTATGATCAGCGCACTGACTCATGCCGCATGCCGGTCGAGTCAATGTTTGTGTGGTCCGGATACTTAGGTCCGTCATTAAGTCGTTTAAATAGAGATTTCCAGCAGCTTAACTAGCCGGACAGACAATTAAAAATCATTTGCATAGGCCGATAATGAAGGCCGCAGCCATAATAAAGCGAACCATTAAAAGCAACCACAAAAAAAAAAAAGACAAAAAGTTTCAGCCGAAGGGCAACAAAGCAAATGAGATTGGCCCAAGCAAGATCCTGATAAGGAACCAATCGCAATCATCCATGGCTATCGACGAAACTGTGGGGCAGTCGCAGCTGCCACCGGCGATGCGACGTTTTTGACCGGCAACAACTTTGTTGCCTTCAAGTTGTTGAACTTAACGCGAAATCTTGTTGGCCTGCGCCTGGGAAATTAACAAACAGACAACAACAACAGCAACAAGAACAACATGCAGTAAGAGTGCTCTAGCCGAGCATTGCCGACAATGAGATGCACTACCATTTGAATGCGATAATCCTAGCTTCCTTAACAAATGTTCGTCTGTCTCTAGGCGAATGTTCCTAATCAAATGCAAAAAATTAACTATATTCGTTTGTGGTTCAATTGAATATGTAATTAAAATTTCAAGTATCTCTCTATAGATCAAGCATGTTCTCTATGAGTCTAAACCTGTCTGCTTTCGACTGTTGCAGACCTTTACATTAAACCGATATACCCTTGTTATAAGGCAACAACAACGGCAGCATCAGCTTCAGGCTACAAACGTCAGAGCATTTCCTCAGAGCTACAAAGTCAATGTCTGGGATTGCGGCAACGGATGCGCAGGAGGAGTAGCCTTTGTCAGTTGGAGCTGAGCTACAGCCACAGCGCGATGGATCGTTCGGATATACATGTATGTATGTATGTATGTACGTGTGTATCCAGCCTGCTGGAGCCTGCTGGAAGGAGTTGATGGCCAGCGAACGATCTGCGGTTATCTGATTTTAATTAAACGGCATCGCATAATAAATTATCTTCATTAGGGTGCTCCGATGACCAACTGAAACTGAGCGTAACGTACTGCCGAATTTCTTTCAGTGTTCGTATCCCTCTCCAGCCTCGTTGACTAGACTCGCACTATAAATCAAATGACCATAGCCGTGTTGTCGTGTTTGTCGCGTTCAGTGCGTGTGTTCCTTCAGTCTCTCGCTCTCTCTCTCTCTCTCTCTCTCTTCCTCATTCATGTTCATTAATGAAAAACCGGATAAAATGTCAAACAGAATCTGCGAATCATTCGACGGCTGTGCGCCGTTGACAGTTGGAAAAGCAACGCAGCGCGAGCACGAAAAATCAACACATGCTTAGATAATCATATTAAAAGAAATAAAAGAAAAAGAAACAAAAACTGTCTCGCCAATGTTGTTATCAAGCCGAGCCGACTGCTTAATACTTTGCACTTGTGATCTGTGCCCTTCAAATTAAAAAAAGTTTTTTGATTACATTTTTGATTCAAATTTATTTATTTTCTAATTATTATTATTTTTTAAATTTTGTATTATATTATCTGGGTCATACAGCACATTAAGAATAAGCCTTTAGATTTTAGTTAATTAGCGAGTCAGGAAGCAGATAGCCATTGAAACCAGATTACGAATCATTTTCCCAGCAGCGTGTATGATTTTGATTTTGGCATAGGACCTTGGCTTTCTCACGGCATACCCAGTCGTTCATTTTGAAAGATCCGTTACGTACCCACAAATGGACGCATTTTTCGTTGCCACCCGCATTATCAGGCTGTCCTGGGGCCCATTCAGTGAATGGCAATCTCATGCCTGTTGTTAGGGAGGTGAAATGATCACTGGACAGGGCGTTGCCTGATGTCCAGAGCCAAGCGTTTTGGTACCCTTGGCTGATTAGATACCTAGAAACCTGATGCAACTCCGAGGCCGACTCGAATACGACAAGATCGCCACCCATACGTCGACAAACGTGGGCCGCTTCCATCCAGGTCACCCGTGCGTGCCATACAAAGTAGAACTTGGAGCCAATATTAAAGTATTCCTGCGTTGGATTGCCGTCGCAGGTAACTAAGGCACACAATGAATTTAAATTTAACAAATATTTACATATGTATGTATATGAATTATATATTATATGGTATTTAATTTACCAGATAATGTTGTGCTGTCTACGCAGCTTACACCCAAGTAGACCAGGAGCGCAATCAAAAAACGTCCACTTCTTATCATTGTCACTCGTCAACTGAACCATTCGCCAATTCACAAATCAGCTCCATGTTCAATTGATGCAAATACGTGAAGCAAGCTCACTCGAGTAAACTTATTCGATCATCTCAACATAACTCATCGCGGTGTTATCGATGTTTCGTGGGGATATCCTGCACATCGGCTATATTGATATATGATAACTGAAGATTATGTTTAATTTAGTAATCTTCGAGAAAAATGTATATACATACTTATGCATGTATATATATTTATGATTAATGACAACAGCAGACGATGCGAGCTCACATATTTTTGTTAGGGTAGAGTAAGGAAAAAACACAAGAAAAAACAAAATTGCGCATTGGAAGTGGAGCACAAACCGGTTGCAGCTTGGTCTGGTCAATTGATTGACGAGCTGCGTGCCGCAAATGTGCAGACAGAGCTGAAACACACACACACACACACCTATACGCACACAGGGATGCACACAGGTGTGCTTGCCTGAAAGGAGGCAACTTCAATAAGCAGCAAAGGAAGCGCATGTCTATGTCCATGTTGTCGCTGTTCTGGTCGCGCTCGCTCTTAATGATCTCTAAATCAAATTCTATGAAGTCGAATTAGCATGGAGTGTAGCCGTAGAATAATGTTTCAATTACACATGTAAGTTTGTATGTATTCTGGCCTCTAGCTGCGGCTGATAAGAATTATAAATAATCGGATTCATTAATCAATTGTTAATCTATATAAATACATATGTACGTATGCATGAACCGATTTCCGCAACTGTATATACATACATATACGTATGTGTCTTCATATGTATTGATAAACTCACATAGAAACCGTTTTCGAAGAGCCGCAATCTCTAATTTATTACTTTTGTAGCATTTTGCTAATGAAGACATAAAAACGGCAATCAAATTAAATATTTTTTTTCATGGGAACCGAATGTAAACGAATCCCCGTTAGTCATCATTATTGTTTTGGCCACAGACTCGTATTTCTATTTTATTTTTATTTTGTTTTATCCACGCATCATGGCCTTGTCTGAGCGCCCAAAGTGGAACTAAAATGTTTGGCGCCCCGGCAGCGGGACTACCCCTAATGCAATGTGCCCAAAGAACAAACCTAAGAGGAAAGCGACTGCCCAATACTCGTCTATATTAATGATATATGTATATTATGTATATGTTTTTTCCGATTGGCCTTGACTCTACCGGGCGTGTCTAATCGCGAACTCCAAACTTTCTCGCTTCTACGATATGCTCTGCTCCCGAGCAGCATACATACATACGCTATCCAATTTGAATCTTTTGTTTCAGCTCTGAATTTTTTGATTGGAAAAAGTGTAAGGCATTAAAAACGAACAATTTGAGGCTTTGATTAATATACACAGCGGCCAAAGATCTTTATTTATAGAGTTCAACAAAAATTAGTTGCGCTACGCTACGAAATTTTTAAACGCCTTTTAAATTGGAATGTAAATTTCTTAATGCTCGTTCCCAAACTGAAACGATAGCGTTGCATTATGTCAGCCCATATGAGCACGATTTTTAATCTACTATAACCTCGTTTTCAGTTGAAAGCTTCTTTGCAGTCTCTACCGGGAAAAGGCTTATAAACTATAGCTATATATTCAAAAGTTTTTCGAGTAGATCTTCAACATATAGCAAATCAAAAAATACAGAATTTTTCATATAATAATATAATAT